>LQNS02276930.1:7836419-7857717 GCA_001587735.2 Parhyale hawaiensis | reverse complement strand
GAACAAGTTCAAGTTAGCATTCTCTAAAGCCAAGAATGTTACAGGGACTGGAGAAGATCCAGGAATTTTTACATTTAGGGAAAGTTCTTCTCCATTGGCAGCAGCGTGAGCATTAATGGTTGTAATATGCCGCTGAATAAGCTTTCTTTCAGCGGGGAAAGGGGCGGAGGAGCGCTTGTCTAAGATGGAGCACTGCGCTCCTGTGTCTAACAAACGGGTCAATTTTTTCTCAAAGCCGTTTGAACTCATAGGGACTAAGATGACAGCGTTCATCATAGTGTCATCTAGTCACTTGTGGGCATGTGAAGCAACCACTCCTTAACGCATAGGGGTGGTATGGGTGGAAGTTTTACACCCAGTACAAATGTAAGGTAGTCTGTTAGATATTCCTTGGCAGGTATTCTCAGAATGACCTGCACTCAAACACC
The DNA here is from genome assembly GCA_001587735.2 of Parhyale hawaiensis. NCBI lineage: Eukaryota > Metazoa > Arthropoda > Malacostraca > Amphipoda > Hyalidae > Parhyale > Parhyale hawaiensis. Next base: position 7,857,289 of record LQNS02276930.1, on the reverse strand, counting down.
TTACACATAAAGAGAGTTCAGGGGCTCGCTTTATACGATCCTCAAGTTTGGAGTATTTTCTACAGTACGTGGAAGCGTGTGACTTCTTGCAGAACTTGCAGAGCTTTCCTTGGTTTTGACCCGGGAAGGCTTTGAAGTCACGTGAAGGGGTTGCTGGAGGCGCCAATTTGTTGTCCGTAGTAGTGGGCCTACTGTAGACTGGCTTGACATGTGGTTTAGCAATGACAGCCGGAGAGTGGGATGTCTCATTTCTGCTCGCTCGTCCATTCTTTTTCAAGTTAAAAATTTTATAATTTCGGGACCTGTTTCTAACCGGTCCTCTATTGTAGGGTAAGAGCCAATTTTGCGGCACAACTCCATGTAGAAAAACTCGGGCAAGATGCGCTGCAGCAGACTCATTCCAAAGAAAGTGTAGACACTTTCCTTCTTGTCTTATTGAATCTGGAATTTTTTTAATCCTGCAAATTTGATGTCAAACACTGAGATGAGTTTTTCTATCTCGGGGATGGTAGACGCCCGAGGATAAAGCAAAATATCGTCAGCAAGAGACAGACAAATTTTATTTTTGTCCAAGAAGTGCTTCTCGAGTATGCGCCACGTTTCCTCATAAGCATCTTCTCTTTCAACTAGGTTCTATACTAGCTGGAGGGCCTTACCCTTGAGAAGGGATCTGAAAAAGATGAGCTTTTGATCATTTGGCATGTTTGGAGAGGACTTCATGGCACTCAAGAAGGAGTGTTTGAAAGAGAAAAAGCGAGTTTCGTCTCCTTCATTATCCCCAAACTGAGCGATTATTATGTTAGGGAGCTTGGGTCCCATGTTGGAGTCAACTGGGGCTCGAAGTTTGGGTTCAGGAGACTTTGTAAGAGTCTTCATTTTGTCCAGTATCTTGCCTTCCAAAGAAAGAAGTTTATTTTCAGCTTCTTCAGTTTCAAGGGTAATCATTTCCTTAACTTCCTGATTTTCCAAATTCAAGATTCTATGCAACAACTTTTCCACTTCAGAGAGAGCTGATGCTGCAATTTTCTTAAAGGAGGTCAGGGCTGATTCAACTTGGGAAAGAGAGTCCGTATCCTCCGCATTGACATGTCTCTTATTTTTAACTTTAGGCGGCATTTTACTTTAGCAAATTTCCAGCAGTGAACAAGGAAAAGGTTAAGATAGCTATGACCAGGTGACACTAGCCAACAAATAGAATGTCAGTAAATTTCACTGAAAGTGGGAATTTCAATAAAAAAAAAAAAAAAACAGCAGCAGTAACCCGTTCATAACTTTTAGGGCTACACGATATGACATAATAGTTCAGAGCAAAAGGCGTTTCTGCAAATCATGGGAGTACGCCAAAAATAAGCTCAAAAATTTTCCCCCGCAGAGAGAGTCGGGAGTTTCCAACATCTCGTCAACATTTCCAAGCAGGTACAGAAGTGGGGCAAACCTAACGCCTAACTCTTTTGACAGATTTCTGCCGTCAGTTGATTGGCGTCAGTTGACGCACCTTTACATCACCACGCATGCACCAAATTTAGGGGTGTAGCCTAGCCTATAATTTTTCAGGCCTACACCATACTGTCAGAATTTGTACCTGGTAAAGACATTTGACTTTGGTTTTTGAATAGGTAGCCTATTGGTTAAATACCTATTTCTATTCTAGTCTGCTTCATGACTGAAGAAAGCCTAGCTAGCACCAAGATCTTGAGGAGCAAATTTCAGCAAAGGAGGCATGAAGGCCAGGCAGCCATAGAGGCGTGGTATGCAGGGACAATACAGCATGGGTGCTTATACTGTAGCAAAAGTAAGTAGCCCTACATAAAAAACTGTTTAGACCGTGCAGTATATGCAGCTTACTGAGCTTAGTTACTATTCTTAATTTCAAGAGAAACTATACATTACCCAAGTTCTAACTGTTGTCATGAAATTACAATAGTTAAAAACAATCCAGCACTGCACTGATCAAGAACACTTTGAATGTCTGTTGACAACAGCACTACAGACTTGCGTCAATGGGTTAAAATTTACCCGAAAGGGTTGCATCACAACTGATACGATGAACGCGTTGTAACATCACACGTGACTATGTTCGTCCAGAAGTCATGTTGTGGGATGAAAAAAAGTCAACAGTTAGTCACCTAAAGGTTTAATCTGAGAGCTGTAAGCACACTTTTTCGAAGAATTTGTGTGGCAAAAACATCTGTCAGGTACAATTAAACACAAATCAAAAGGTAAACAAACAACCTTTCTGCATGCTTACCTTCAAAGCTTCTATAAGATGGGTTTTAGATACGTCAGGCGGGGTTCGAAAAAGGTGCCCGCTTTTTGCGAACGTTATTTTTCATTAAGGAACACTTTAAAAAACAGTCCGGACTGTAGCGCAACGTGCTAGAAAAACTTCGTCACACCGAGCGCTCCTACACCACTTTCGGAATTTTCCGATGTTGCCATCAGGCAGGCATGAGAGTTGGCCATATGATATAGTTACATTGAATTTTATAATTAAAATTACTTTGCTTCAAATGAGCTCTCAGATTCTAACCTTTTTGCGACAAGTTAACTACGCCGCAGATTCTGATATCCTTTCTAATTTAAACAGAATTATTCCAGTTGACTGTTGGCATAGAAACTCTATAGGCTTTAAAATAGAGTGGCCCAGTAGCGAGCATTGTAATTATATTTAATCACACACATTGTAACTTTTGCTGTAGCTTGCTTACTGGAAAATTCAGTGATCAACAATCGCTATTTAGGTATTATGGCAGTATGATGATTGTCATAAGAAGTACAGGTGGTGTTATGGATGCCCCTTAATGTGCATAGAGGCCTAAAGTCCTAAACTTTGAGTTCAACGGGAGGGCCAGCTGCGAGTTATCTGCTGCGCGTACATAACTATTTGTAGTTAAACTTTTAAGCATTTACAGAAGATGTAGTTGAGCTAAAGACAGATATTTGGTCTCTAAATTTCATGTCGAGTATATTGTTACCTTTTTAGGCCCACTAATATGCAATTATTGTCCAAACTAATTATTCTGTGTTTGATGAGAAAAAGCCAGAGTTTGAAAACACACGAAAAATCCTGAATTTTGTAGCGGTGAAGTTATGAATATTTATGATAAACAAATGTCACAATAAACCATCATCAGTTGTAATGAGCTTGAGACTCTATTACTTGTTTTAAACTGTTTGATACTTGACGTAAATAGCTCATATTATCCAAGTTAGCTACACACAATAAGCTTAACAAGGTCAAAGTCTCATTCCTTGCCACCCAGTTGAATAAGTGATCCGAAGACTAATGTCAAGACATGCATTAGTCGTTCAATGAATAAAATCTGCTTAATTTCATTGTTTTCCTTTTCAGTTCCGAAGCTCTGTCTATTAATAGAGATAGAGCAAACTCAGTAGTCATGGCACTTTTTACCTTTCAGATACAATACAGAAGAACAAAAGCCGCGCATGAACATGCTTCCGTTCTCAGCTCTAACACCATGTATTGCTCGTTGGTTCGAGACTCCGCCAGACACTCGAGCTCTTTGCAGATCTTGGTGTGCTGACTCGGCAGTTGTGCATGCACAGCGCTGTGGCAGAACTGCCTTCCTCAGAAGTGAGGGGGTGGGAGGGGGTCTCGGGTCATTCGTTCCTTACGTCAAATTGGCGCCATAGTTCATGGTGACCCGAGGGCGACTGCGACTACACTTACTCATCTGGGGCCAATGGGCCTATCCCCGCAGCACAAACCTGTGCGTGAGGGTTTCCTAGGTGAGGGTGTGGTCTAAGTTGACTTTACCTTTACTTGTATTTTCTCATTTCCTACGTAGTATTTGACAGTCTGCTTAATTAAACGGTATATACACTTTGACTGCAATTGTTAGGTAACAAGTTTTTTTTAATTATATTGCATGACAACTCACTCATAAAGGAAGTTAGGTGCTAATACATTCTGTGTGTAGGGTAAACAGTTAGCACTGCAGATAAAGGTAGATGAAAAGTCAACTTTTACTGTACTCTCCGTTGAAAAATTCGCACGCACTGGTTCCTGCTCCAGATATAGACTAGTTGGCCCCAGAGAAGTAAGTAGAGTTGCAGCCGACCACAGGTCGCTAAAAACTATGGCGCCGAACGCCGAAATGGAAAGTTCAACGACCCGAGCCCCCCCTTCCCTCCATTCTCAGTCAGACAAATGCCCCCACCCAGCTCCGCAAACTAAGCAATTGCCGGATGCCACAAAGATCGCTCGGTCCTTGTGACGCTCGGTCCTTGTGTCCTAGTACGGAAGTCAGGCACGCAGCACGCATTGCATGCTGCTGTTGCGTCTATACGCCAAATGTACTAGTGTGCCTATGAATTGGAGTAACACAGCCAGGTATTTTGTATGAGTGTTGTTTGGCTACGAATCCGCCTAGGCCTGTTCACAGGCCTCTACACTGATATATAAATTTCGGTTGAACCAAGCACTATTCTTGGTGTTATATATGCATAATGCTCATCCAACATTCCTACGAGTTAGCTTTAACATTCAAATGTGTAGACGCATTCTTTGTATCATGCGAGTTCACGCTGGCGGATGTGACCACCGTCTTCGGGTCAGAATCTCTCAGATAAGGAACGTAAAAAGGTCGTACATGACACCGTACAAAATGTGTACGGTGTGTACCAGAATTGCTAATGTGAGTGACGGCCAAGATTATTAGGGACCTTGCGGCCGGAAGCTATATCAGTAAAAATNGTCAGAATCTCTCAGATAAGGAACGTAAAAAGGTCGTACATGACACCGTACAAAATGTGTACGGTGTGTACCAGAATTGCTAATGTGAGTGACGGCCAAGATTATTAGGGACCTTGCGGCCGGAAGCTATATCAGTAAAAATTGTCCTTCAAAACCTGTCCCCAGAGTTACGAAGATATTTGTTCGTTTCATAAACATAGAGCTAATTTACGAGCGGACCCAATTCCGGCGGAACCTCACCGACGTTCTATATGAAGCCGGCGACGACAGATACTTGAGGCGCCTGCGCATTGAAGAATCAAATCATACGGTACTGAGCCTTACAGTACTTAATATTGTCTACTGCATTCTGCATGTAGCACTTATTCAGATGCAGACCTCGTACCTTGTTGTCTGCGTCTATCAAGTAGCATGCTTGCTAGTTATTCTCGGATCATATCTTCTAAGTCTTGTATATTATGATGTAAATAAACAAGAAAATCTCTACGACATTCCTTCATCATTCAGCACTGTAGCCTGATAACATTATTCTGCATTGAAGTTAACTCTTACAACCCAGTACGGTGACGAACTCAGTAGAACTCATACGCTCGGAATTAAATGCTCACAGTGCACGAATTTACCACAATATATTACAATTGGTCTTTAGGTTCAACATAACTGCATCAGTGTAATGACTTTCCGTGTGTCTCTGGTAGGTGACGTTGAAGTTGCGCAATGTTAAATGCTTGCCATAGCCCTGGCTTTTATAGGACCCATTTATCTAACACGACTCACTGGTAAAATGCCCTTGAGTCATCTCCTGATAGCTATTGTTGCTATAATGGACAGTGACTTCTTATCATCTTTACTTATTTGTGGCAGCCTGGCATAAGCAGAATGCCCCCCCTCAAAAAAAAAAAAAAAGAAGAAAGACTAACTCTGGAAGACCATAAGCAGTCGTCAGCGACACTTGTATCACTTACGACAGTACGGCAATCAAAATGCACTATGGGCGTTTTTATGATCCACCGAATCACCAAAAACGATTCAATAGAATCTGCAAATGTGGAATAACCGAGTCTCAACCGCCTGGAATGGCGCATTGGCGAGATCCTCTTTGTAGATCAAATCCCGATCTGTTAGGCTGCAGTAAGGGAAAATCAAGGTTACCATTGTGGATGCAACAAGAGATTTACCAGTAACCTAGATCGCCTAAAGCCCAACAATCCTACCATTGAAAGTCAGTTTAAAACTAAGTGGTTGAAACTCAGTTGAAAAGATTGTTTTTGAATAGAACTGTATCTTCTGTAAAAGCCATGAGCGAAAGAAAGTACTTATCGAAGCAAAGCCGTAATGAAGAACTCGCTAGGCGGATGTGGGTGTTTTCTCTTTGCTTCTATAAGGCACGTTAGCATGAAGATCGCAGATCGCCGCAAGAATTACTGTGGTAGATCGACATGGCAGAGCACTGACGAAGACGCTAAGAAGGAGGTCAAAGACCAAGAAGAGACACATGAAATTTGCTTCTTGAAATTTTGTGAGATAATTTATCAGGTGATAATTATTGACCATGAACTAGTGAAAAAGACTGATCTTAACGACATGTACATTTCACACTTATCTAAGGCATCTATTGCAAATAAAAACTACTGAACTGAGACTCAGAATGTGCTTCTGAAGCAACATGTGGTAGATCTTGAACAATTGAGTTCTGTTCCCACGGAGAGAAGGGTGGGAAGCTACAGTCTGTCTTCCCTTTCAGCAATGATTTTGATCTCGCCACTGCTGTTAGAAATGCAGTAGCTACTGCTTGCATAGGCCTCGATCTAATCAAAGTAGCTGATGTAGCTCTTCATCTACGCCAGGTAATGGTACCGTGCCTCAGAAGCAAAGAGATCACAACCATAAACACGCACCGTGAGTTTATTATGACCACTTTGCTCTGCTCTGGGACGGTTAGTGTCTATCACCCACTCATAAGAGCAAACGACAGAACCTGCGTGGTTCATGAACCTTCGACAAGTACTATATTTCACTCATAGTTTTTACGGAAGAGACAATTCTGTTCAAATATCTTTTCAGCTGAGTTGTATACACTTTGTTTACTCGACTGACATTCATTGGTAGGATTTCTTGGCTTAAGGCGATCTAGATTCCTGGTGAATCACTGGTAGCATCAGCGTTGGTGACCTTGACATTCAATTAAATGGAGCCTAACAGATCGAGATTTATTCTGCAAATACTGTAGTGTCACGATAATTTGCCATCACAATTGGTAGAGACTGTCGGTTATTTCAGATGTTATACAGATTTGATTGAACTGTTCTTGGGAATTTGGTAGATTTGAAAAAGGGACCAAGTGCAGTCTGATTGCCGCACTTTCGTACATGACACAAATATTGTCACTAACGTGTACTGATGGTCTTTCAGTGATAGCCTTCTCTTTTCTTTTCGGTATTCTGCTCATATCAGGCTACCTGAAATATGCAGGGATGAGAAGAAGTAGTTACCATCCAGTACAGCGAGCGGGAGTATACCCAAGAACATTTTCCCTGAGAGTCATGGTAGATAAATGGGATCTGTAAAGGCCAGGGCTATATGGCAAGTATTTAACATTGTTCATCTCCAATTCATCACACGGGTAAAACTTCCTTCACCACTATGCAACTGTGCCATCATTATTTATATACAGAGCACCATCACCTACCAGAGACACATAAAAAGTCATTCCACTGATCTGTTATGTTAAACCCAATACTAATAATCGTAGTTCTTGGTTCAACTGTAATTGATAAATGAACATAACAATCCAATAAATAGTGAATAGGCCTACACAGACTTGTAGGCATACAAGGCTCATACAAAAGGCCTGGCTTGTTTACTCCAATACATAGGCACACTTGTACATTCGGCGTCTACCCACAACAGCAGTATGCTATGCTCCCCTGACTTCTGCTCTTGAGGCGCCAGGATCGAGCGAAAAGCCTGACAAGCGATCTCTGTTACATTAAGAGTGCTGAGTCGGCGATTGCTTGGTATGCATTGGAGGGTAAGGAGGCTCGGGTCGTTCAACCTTCCGTTTCGGCGCCATAGTTCTTAGCGACTTGTGGTCGGCTACAGCTGTTCTTACTCCTCTGGGGTCAGTTGGTCTATATCTACAGCATGAACCAGTAGGTGCGGGTTTCGCAGCGGAGAGCACAGTCAGAGTTTACTTTATCTGCAGTGCTTACTCTTTATTCTATACACAAAATGTATTGGCACAACTTCTATTATGAGTAAGTTCCCATGTAAGTCATGAAAAATGTTACTTACCGATCGTAGTCAATGTTTATATGCTGTTTTATTGGATAAAATGTGATATATCAAGTAGAAAATTAGGAAATATGAGTGACTGCCATTTAATTCAATGACAATCTCCATGTACTTACATTATTTTTGTTCTTGTGTACATATAGTACCAGAGTTTCAAAAGGTATCACTACTGAGTTCGCTCTCTCTCTATTGATGGATGGAGCTTCGGAACTGAAGAAAAAAACAAAGGTTGAAGCAGATTTTATTTATTGGACGACTCCTACATGTCCCGACATTCGTCTTCGGGTCATTAAATTAACTGGGTGGCCAAGAAAGTGACTTTGAACTGTTTATATCTATAATGAGAAGTTAATTTGCATGATATGAGGTATGTCAAGTATTCAACAGTTAAAAAAATAAATGTCTCAAGCTCAATATAGTAAATGAATTATAGTGACGTATGTTGCCCGAGGAATTTATAACTTCACCGCTACAATATTAAGGATTGTCTTTGTATTTTCAAACTCTGACCTTTTTCTTTCAAACAGAATCATCAGCTTAGAAAATAATTGCAAATTAGTGGGCTAAATATGCAGAGAGGTGTCTTTAAGCATTGTGTACGCTCCTATAGCTGAATTATTCCTAAATTCACAGCTTCAAGGAGCATTTATACCCTCAGATGTCAGATGTTGAATATACAACAAAATTGGTGACATTTTGACATCTGCTGACATTATAGTGAGTATTATTTGAGAAGTAGCCGTTTCTACACACAGAAAGGTTCAAAAACAAACATTTTGATTTGTCGTCACTTTATTATGACCACCCAATCCAAAGTTACGTCAATATTATTTAAGTTTCCTCCGCTCAAACAAAGTTGCATGGAAATTGAGAGCCACAACAAAATTCAACGCCCTAGGAATAGCATTGCGTCCTTGAATTTTCGAAGGTAGCATAAAAAATGAAAATAGAGGTCACATACTGCCATTTACATGTGGTTTGTTTAATCAGTTCTAGAGGAAGGGGGGGATTGTGCAAGATGTACTTACTCAGCTCACGGACTTCTAACCAATAGTGAGAACGAGAGCACCAAAGTATGCATCTTTCAGCCTGGCATCACCCCGAATATCGTTTAATCTATCTGAATTGTTTTGACAGTTCAAACCCACAAGTACACGCTCAAAGATAAATCATAAACTATATTGGAGTTTAAATCTCTAGAATGTATATGCCGAATAATGAAGTCTAATCGTTATCTCTCGGTTTCAGAAAGTGATAAGCATTACTTTACTGTGTTGGGATTCGGCGTCGTACCAACGTCGGCCTTGACGCCCTATAAGCATAAATACTGAACAGTGGATGCCCATCAAAGACAAAAGTGCCGCGGGTCGCCATGAAATATTTCAAGTGTACAATTTGTAAATATTTCGATAGACTATATGAACTGCTGCTGTTATCGCGATAATGCATTAAAACCGATGGAATCAAGATTTTCCTGCCGCCACAAGTATCAGTTGACTATGTATAAATTCGTTCGTGAAGTCAAAAACAACCAGCATCCCAAATTTCCCTGCATCTTGGAAATTTCGGTTTTTTCTCAAAATCCCGTGATTCCTGAATGTTCGTTCAGTGCCGAGATTGAAAACAGCGGTTGCAAAATTTGCGTCATTATCGATTAATGCAATTGTAGTAAAAGCAATTATCCCAGCCTGATATGCTCTTACTTGATAGGTGGGCAAAAAATTATCTAAAAAAAAAAGCCGCATTGTTACATAATGGTGCATCCCATCTAGCTCTCTCACTAGTTACACAATGTAGCTCCACCTGTGAGCATCCTTGGTGGCGTGCATAACGTCTCCTGGACCTCGTCCGAAGAGCCTCTAAGCCGTTCAAAGTAGGGGATAACTAAGATCTATGCGACGTTAAGGTACAATCCAGGAAGCTCATCACACTTACAGGGTGATCCCAACACACACACTATAAGTCTATTTGAGAGTCTTTTCTGCATTTTATGCTCGATTGTACAGCTCTTCGCTTATGCAATAAGACTGCATAACCCAGAATCCACCACGTGGAGGTGGCTGTACTTCGGATTCCTTCCTCAGTCCCTAGCCATCCACCCTACCTTTATATTTTATATTTTTGGGACTTGAGCCTTTATATGTAGCGAGTGACCACCGTACCAGGAAGCACAAGTAGGTTAGTTAACTTCCTAAGTGACGTGTCACTCTCACTAGCCGCTTTGTTGTTTATCTCTTTCTGTAATTTGCTTCTAAGTTTCAGGTTCATTCTTCAAGCTTTAAAATTCACGGTTGATATTAATTCGTCGTCATAGTTGGCACTTCATGGTAATACATCGTAGTTTATGGTCATAGTTTGTACATCGTTACTAGTTCGATAGTCGTCACAGTTGGTTATTCGTCATTATGTGTTTATACTCACAGTTTGGTTTATAGTCATAATTAGTTCCAGTTCTTCATTGATTTATGGTCCCAGTTGGTACATGGTATTAGTTGGCTTATGGTCGCCCAACTTTTCCTTTAGATACACCTTTATCTCACTCCGAGTTGGGACGCGGCAGGAAACAGACACAGAACAGTCGCCGAAAACTAATTGCACCCTGTTTGATCTTGTCCCATGTTGTTCTTCTTCTTTTCCTCCTCTATCTTCCTGATGCATCATGGGACGTTGGGTACCAGTTTTATTACGGAGTGATGTTCGCTTCTATTGCAGACATGCTATTTCTTCGCTTGTATCTGATGTCCCTGCGCTCCTGCTATTGGTAGTAGTGCTACTGTGATCGGGCTCCTGAGGAAGAGGGATGAACTGACCAAGAACGATCACGACGAACAATGATGCTGAAGTCAGGGAAATTAAAGGATGGGAGCTAGTTACTGCCAGTGTTAAATGACATAAACGATGAATTTCTTTTGCTACTGTAACATCTGGGATAGTGTGCGTAGGGGGTGCTTTGACGGGGTGGGTGACGGAGGGGGAGAGATGTCCTTACCGACCAATTGCTAGAGCGATGTTAGGGTGCATAGCCTTCATTCATGCAGTCAAAGAAGGAGGCTGGGATCCTTTATGAGCGAGAGCTACCGGAGCTCGTGTCCCAGCCACCCTGCTGAACATCTGGCGAGATACTACGACAGAAACTAGGGGCCCGCATTGGAGGGTAGAGGGTGCTGGGACGGAGGGAGGGAGACCTACGCACCGATCGACTGCGGGAAGAATGTGAGGGTGCCTATCTCAACTGGGGGTTGTCAGGTGAGAAACTTGGGGAACCATTCAGAGGAAGAGCTGGGGAAACTCATGTCATTGAAGCTATTTACGGAGTTTGGATCCCAGTACTTTTCTAATTGGACGTCTGACGAAATGTCGTGATGACGGCGAGAAGCCTTCATGGTTTTCAAGACCACAAAATTATCTACTATTTCTACTTCTATTACCTCTTTACAAGGGTACTTAGTTGTCGTTGAAGTGTACGACTGTACAGCACGCTGGTAAAAATCACAATATGCGAATGGACGCCTCTATTAAGTACTTAGGTCCGTATCCAGGATACCTCTGAAATTAGCAATGACACTCCCTGCTTCGCGTTTAGACGTAGCTGGCAAGTGCAAAAGGACACTTTCTTAAGTACATCACGCGGTATCTAAGATACAGCTTATTCCCTTGCTTCCAATTGCAATGGAGACTCTCGACTGAAGTATTCAGCTGTTTCCAAGATAGCTCAAATAGTTAGGGATGGATCTTCATGATATTCGTGAAAATTGTTGGATATTATGGAAGATACAAATGATCAAATCTCTGTGATGGTCGGTTTGTATGCTTCTGAGTTTGAACATTGTTTGTCAAGCTGTTTGTCAGAACATAACTCATTAATTTACGGACGCATAAAAATATAAAACCTTTGATTACTGTAAAAAAAACGCAAATATCAAGACACTTGGTGCTGATGAAGAAGAAATCATAGTTATAGAACCAACATGAAATTTTCATCATCGTTGCTTTGCCTGGCGAAGGTATGCGTTCTCAGAGTGCCCCAGTTAGTTCTAAACTAAAGAGACTCGTTTCCCATGAACATCCCAAGTGTTATTTTTTAACTATTGGCTAAATTGGGAGATTTATAACATGAAAAAGGCACTCTATGTTATCCAAATTCGGAGAGGAGAGCCGATTATATTTCCTCTCAAAAGGCTACCATTGTCTTACAGGCTTCTAAATACACATCTGAAGTCTTACAAAAATTGACAACCTCTTTTTTTCATTTATTTTCAAAATTCCTACACTGAATACCTCCTCAAAGGAGGTTATGCTTCTCTCAACTTCGCATGCTTGTCTATGTGCGTATCTATTGTCTCAAAAATAAGTGAAAAGGTTATGGAAGGATCGCTGTGAAATATGGATTGATTTCTCGGTAGGTTAGGTGGGACAGATTATTACCTTTTGGTGAAGATCTGTTTTGCTGTTTGTTTGCTTATCTCCTTCTTTTTCTCGGTATATGAGCCGAAAAGTTATAAACGGATCTTCACAAAATTTGTACGAATATTCGGAATAATACTAGGAGTCAATGATCAGAAAAGATTGTTTGAAGATCGGTATGTGCGTTTTTTCGACACAGTTTAACGACCGCCAGCGAAGCAAAGAGCGGTGATAATGCTTCTACTGAAGATTTAATACACACACACATATATATATATGTACAGCTGTTGGGTGTTTGCCTGTCCACCCAAATAGCGGAAGAAGGAGTTGAAACTGAAAACCTAATTTCCATTCCTACAAATGGAGCTGTTTACTTTCATAATACTTGAAGCACGATTGGAAAGCGCCATGACAGTTATTCTGTTGGAAATTTTAGGCAACTTAAGCCTCGTGGGTGCCACTTAACTCAACTTGATGATCCAGCAGATAATACCTCAACTTAGTGATGCATAGTTTATACTAAAAGTTTTTTGTTCGTCCGGGCCATGCAGGACAAAACAGCGTCTTTCTTAGGAAACACAGGAAGCTTATACTCTACTTCTAAACACTATTACCAAAACTGGCACGAGTACTCAATATACTTGTATACAGTGCTGTAGATATCATGTATTGGGATGCACACTTGAGCCCACTAGACTTGTAAATCTTCAGTGAGGAAAGTTTATTTTTCCTCTTTGAATTGTGTTGTACATAGATGTTGATAGTGTCCAGATTATGGTTGAGCTGCTCTCGAGCTTACTGATGATTTTGATTGGACTGCTGGTAGTTTTGAAACGTTTGAAAACTTCTCCTGGAGTCACTGCAGGGCACGTTCGATTGGCAAGTAAAATCAAACCTTCGCGCTTCGACTAAATCGAAAATTCATATAGGAGCGCTGACTTCGACCCGCAGATTGAAGTTTCAAGCGTTGACTCTTTTTCGAGTGTCTCAGTGACTTCCAAGACAACAGTTTTCTTCTGTGAAATCGAAATTTCCATCGGCTCAACATAATGGGGCTGTTGCTAGCACCTGCCACCCGATTCAGAGGGACGAAGCTAAAGTTTCTGTATGCATTTTTAATCAAGTCAAATGAACCTGTCTTAGATCGACTTTGAGGACCCAATGGAACGCGGCCATTGTGTATCACACCAAGAGGACCCCCGGCCCAGTATGGGAAGAGCTCGATAAGTTGCCACTGTTCTGTCGAGACCCTGGCTCTGTCCATGTATCACAAGCGGCAGTGCTTCTCTTTAGAAGGTAACGTGTGAAAATTGGGGATTTTGTTTATTTATTTAATGAGGCTTGCTTCCCTTCAACTGAGCCTTGCAAATCCCGAGGGTAGTCAATGTAGGATTAATGCAGGGGTTTCGGTCCAAAGAAACGAAGTCAATACATTAATCTGAATTGCTAGATTTGCCAAGTTAAGTGTATACAGCTGAAGTTGACACCTTATAATTATATGAAAGATGAAAACAATAAGCTGAGGTAGCCAGCTAGTAATTTAGGCAACGTTTGTCCCCAGTACATGTAGACGTGCAGCGGTCCCTGCAGGGCGGTGTCAAACACATAACCCAGGGCATCTTGAGTAGCCTATGATTCTGGCGGCAAAATTCAGCTGTCTTTATAAAAACTGAGGATGGAGTTCTGACGATTCTTCTGTAACGTTTGGTTATATTCAGTGTTGTAGGTCGGCCCAAACTCATTTTCGCATGAAATAAAACTCTCCGGATATTGAAACTAACGTTTAAGTTACTCTCACGTCATGTGTTGCTTGCCCAGCCTCGGCACATAGATAAATTTTTATACCCACAGTTAGTTTGCACATAGCACAAAGAAAGAATATACTGGACAAAACTGAAATTAACTTAGATTTAAAGAAAAACAGATCTGTTAAAACTATTCCCTTTGGTGTCGAGGCATCGGCAGTGCCAAGATAATGCCTGCTAAGTCGAATTTTTCTGCCCACCTCTACACCGAAAACTTCGGCTCTTGCATAGAAATAATCATGTTAATAAATTTACACTGAGGACCACCTCGCTGAAATAAGGTTGGGTTCATATACGCTCCTCCTCTTCAGCGGGCACACATTGGACCATAACCCTGAGGGTCAGACTATAGTAAACTTTTGAGTACGTGTAATTAAGCACTGTATTTAACTATATGTTCAGGGATAAAAACACTCAAAAATACTCCGAATATAAAAATGTGAAATTCAATTCGTATCAATTTATCTAGTTTTGCTCTGCGTTGTGACTTGAATCCATTCTATTTTACTTTCAAAAATGAACGAATACCCGCAGCACTTACCTTGAATTAGCTAATCACTTCAACGTCGGTAGCATTTTGTTGCCTTGTCCTCACAGTTCATCACTGGTCCGTTGACAAAAGTTAAGCATAAATATTATGTAAGGACATAGCTTAATTATATAGAGCTTTGCAACAAGTGGATTTCGTATTAACTTTTAATAGCTAAAACAACGACGGATAGAACTTGTACGGCTATTTTAATGGTCACCATGTGGCCCTCTCGGCGAACACGCGACATAATCTCGTCTTCCAGTCATTTGTGACCTCATGACAGGACTTGATGGCAAATTCTGAAGTTTCCTTAGCAGGAGGCCTACATATACGCTTTGCAAGTTTTCTTGATAACATTGGAACCCGACACTTCAACTTGCAACAGATATTTGCCCTAGGAATCAGATAGAGCTCGTTCGTTTCGCTACCTGCAATAGAAATTCGAGCGTTGAACTTCAATGTACTTCTCTTGAGCTAGTTTGTATGCTCTGTTAGGCGTTGCATGATGAAATTTTCAGGTGTCTCAAGCTTTACCGATATCCTAATAACACTCTCAACGCGATTATGGGTGGCAAGACCAAAGCTCCACACTGAATCTTCGGACAAGTAAGGACGGTGGGAAATTTTCTTGAAGTTAACTCCCAACGTGGCCGCCTATATGCATTCGTATTTTAAATAGATGCCTGGTAGGCCCCAGAAGACAGCGCGGCCAAAGTCAACCCATTATTGTCAGAGCTATTTCAACCATGACGGAAGGTTTGCAAGACTTCTGTGACTTCTAAAATGCGTAAATTGCAATATAGATTGCAATATAGATTTACGCATTTTAGAATCACTTTTTATAAACAAACTCAAACCGGTTTTGAATAGCAACAGTAGCTCTTTTCCTTTGAAATTAGTAAATAGATAAGTTTTTAGTTTTTCAGACCATGGACGTACCTTTGCCTTAGCTAAACCATTCGAACTAATTTTACTTATACTTCTTGATCTGTGATTTCAGAACTGGTGATGGAGCAGGTCTCCGAAACGTTTTATTTTAATCTTTGTCTCAGCATTTGAGTTTTTTTTTTTTTTAAATTTGCGACTCAAGCAACAAAAGGACTTTCCTTATCTGGAATATAATATAATCGATCCCAGATCGTCGAGAGCTATGGCCCGGGACTGAAGGCTTTTGTTTTTGGGGTGACTGGGAAATAAATTATACAAAACCCGACGGTAGCATACAATCTTACCTACCTATATTTTGTCAGCTCGAATCATATGAGTGAACGTCAAATGAAAGCAGGCCCCAAATTGGAAGCGCTCGCCTCTGAATTAATTTGGTTTTATGTTGTCTAAAGTCTTATTGGGGTACCTACTAGCTTCATGCTAAAGTATTACTAGGAAACGATCAATTTTTGGTGTTGATCTTTCAGCCCGCTTGTTTGTTTGCCATCCTTTGCGTTTTTTTGTTTATGAGAAATGTAATTCAAAAACTTATGAACGAATCTTCATGAAATTGCAGAGATTGCAAGAGATGCTAAGAGGCACAAATGATGGAACTTTGGTGATGATTCGGTGGTCCGTTTGATTGCTTAACTATCTGTGTGTTGTCCTTTTTGTCAGAACGTAACTCAAAAATTTAAGGACGGATCTTACAAAAATTGAGGAACTGTTAATAATGTCGTGAGACACTGTTGATCAAATTAAGTGAAATTTAAAAAAGACATCCCGTTTTCGGTAAAAGTTTCAATTTATCGTTAGCAATGTCTTGCGTTGCGGGGGCACGAGCTCTCGGAAAGATTTATTAATTAATCTCGTAGCGAGTCAGAGAAAAATTGAGCTATGCCGTTGTGACAGTATCATATCGATGACTTAAAAGAAAAACACACAAAAGAAATCGTCTCCTTTGCCGAGTCTCTTCTTTTCTTTCTTAGTCCTCTAAATGATAATGACATTATGGCAATAGCTCATTGAGGACCGAGGCGTAAGTCAGCTGACTCCCTGGGAATGATCGCATTCGCTCATCTGCCACCTATCTAATATGAGAAGCTTAAGAATTTTAGGACTTGAAAAGCGGTGCCAGACATAGCAAAGGTTCTGAACCACTACATTAATTAATTCAATCGGTTGGTGTTAAAATTAACTTTAGAGAGCTTTTGAGGACATCTGCAACGCATTTGCTAGCCGTCCTCGAGCTAATTGATCGTTTTAGCTTCTGGTCTGGCAAACTTTTCTTCTACATGTTAGGGGTTTATTTGTGAAAGGAAGAGAAATCATAGATACTAAGGGTTGGTAGAAACAGAGTATTGGAATGTTAAGATAAAAAAATAAATGAATTTGATTCAATTAAGCTTATCCGTACGACACCGAACGGATGAAGCTTCGTGTAGACGGTGCAACCCCTGCTGCGCAACTCGCAGTTTCCTAGAGCCTCCTTGTCTCGACCTCCCACGTACTGTATATGGCTCACAATGTTGCAATGTATGCGATTCCCCATCCCTACCATAGAGCTAGTGCGTGAAAGTGGAACTGAAAGCATTAAACAGACTTTGAAATATTTAAGAGTGTAATCTCAGAAACCTGTGAAAAATATCACATTATAGAGCCTTATTGTGCAGTAAAGATACATGTGAACGGGTTTCACCTGCTACAGCTCACACTGTCTCTACTAGTCTGCAGTAAAAGGTGAAGTACTAGGATACTCGTGTTGAAGATATGATTGCCTAATTTGCTTGCTTCAGGTAAAGGCCAAAAAATACAGTAAATTGAACAAGAACAGCAACCCGGAAGGTTGTATCTTACTTATGTTCAGGCTGAGAATTAGAAGATTAGATTAGATAAGCGGCAGTAGACGAACCAATTCCCATTCCCATAGAGACACCCGAACATACGCCCCGGCACTCCATGAGCTATTGCCAATATGTTAGTAGGATATAGAGGACAGGAGAAAAGAAAAAAAAAAGAGGAGTGAAGAGTCCATGCCCAAGAGACGATCTTGAATGCACGCAAGCACGATCAAGAGCCGCTGACATGCGGAGCTTAGACATCAAACAGCGTAGTTGGAACGGGAGAGAGAAGGAGACAGATTAAGGTGGCCTCGGAAGCTTTGGCCGTTAACAGTTAGCGACTGCTGGAGGAGAAGTTCTTAGCTGCGGAGGATGTCTCTCCCAATATATGTCAAGACGATTTTTAAACGCATTGACTGACTCCGCACTAACAACATCGGAAGGAAGTCTATTCCAAATGCTGACTATGAAATACGGAAAGAACTGGTGACTTAAGGTCGTTCTTCGAGCTTTATGCTTGAGTTTTTGACAATTTTTCCGCAAGCGATCATTGAGGTGTCTTTCAAACAGCCCCGTTGTAGGTACGTCGTTGAACCCGTTCAAATACTTGAATGTTTCTATTAGTGACCCCCTGAAACGTCCTTGCTCGAGAGAGATCAGACCCAGTTCTTTAAGGCGACATTCATACGACTTATTTCGCAGCTGAGGTATAAATTTCGTTGCTCTATGTTGCGAGCATCGCCACGACATAAGGTCCCGGGAGCAACATGAGGCCCTGAGCACCCCACGGGCCCCAAAATGACCCGGAGAAATCCAGAGACCTACTCCCCAAGGATGTCGGCCTTTCACCTGCTGCTATCGCAACTGTGTCTATTTCTTTCTTTGCAACTAACACCGTGTTGTTCACAAAGACTTACAATAAGTTATGCATTTTAGCACAGAAGTGGCACACTTAGCTTCAATTTTCTACAGTCTCAAGGAGCCCAAGCCTGTTTGTAAAAGTTAACTAGGGTCAAGTAAGCGGAATTCGCCCGCAGTTCCATCCGCGGAGCTCCTTGCAATAAAAGCTCCAGCACGGCTTTCGCGCGGGTCCACTTACCAGTTTCCATCGCTACAAAGTGGTTTGTTACCTTCCCCAGTGCCACTGTACTGCCATCTCTCGTGAAGCCACTTAGTTCAGAGTCTTTGCGCACCCTAAATACTAACTTGTCGGTAGTACTTAAGTCCAATACTTGGACTAGTTCGTCCTGACAGTCCAACCGAACTCACCCTTTGATAACAATATTCCGTACTCCAATAACTGCACGGAACTTGCCTATATTGTTTCTTATGCTTACAAGTAAAACTTCCAAAATCGTTTGAGTTTACGTTCTACCTTCACGGAAACAATAATTTACCACTCGATACCTGACCTTAGGCAAAGCCACAATACTCTACGTTGGAGTCTTTCCATTTTATCGATATATGTACACAGACGTGGCGACCAGAATTGAACAGCAAATTCTAAGTATGGCCGCACTAACGCTTTGTTAAAGGGAATGATGATGTCTTTGGGCTTGTATTCAAAATTTATGGTGATGAATCCCAGTACTCTGCTTGCCATTTTCACACTGTTGTAATAGTGATTCCCAAGTCACGTTGTTGGGTGACAGCAGCCAATACCGTCCCATTCATTTGCAGTGGGGGCGAAGAGTTCATCAGCCCTATGTGCATTACTGAGCATTTATCGACATTGAAGGTCATCTGCCACGTTCTGCTCCATTCTATGAGGTGGTCAAGGTCTTGTTGGAGCTCGGCTCTTTTCGTGGCAGGATGACATAGTTTAGTATCATCTGCAAATTTACTGATTTAAGACGGATGTTAAGATCGAGATCATTGATGTAAATTGAGAACAGAAGTGGGCCAAGTACGCTAATTTGTGGAACCCCTGATGTAACTTGCGTCCAGGCACTCGTCTTTCCTTCAAGTTTTACTTGCTGCTGGCGACCCGTAAGCCATACCCTGAGCCATCGTAAATAGTCTCCTCGGATGCCATGGGCTTCCGAATTTTTCATTAGCCGTGGATGGGGGACTTTATCGAAAGCCTTCTGGAAGTCTAGATACACTAGGTTTACGCCCTTTTGTTCATCTTTAATTTCTGTAACTTTTGAGAAAAAGTTCAGTTGTTTTGTTAAGCAACTGCTTCCATTTCGGAAGCCATACTGAGTATCGGCTATGAGATGCTGCATTATCAGTTGATCAGTGATGCGCTTTTTCAATATGCGTTCGATGGTTTTGCTGACGACCGATGTAAGAGTGATTGGTCGATAGTTGCTGGGGCTTTTCTTATCCCCCTTCTTATGTATCGGTATCACGTTAGCTAGTTTCCAATCCTGCAAAACTTATCCTGTTCTTAGAAAGCGATTAAATATTTCGAGCAGCGGCTTCACGATGACTGGAGCCATTTCTCGTAGTACATACACATGGAGTAAGATTATCAGGGCCAGTGGATTTGTACACATTTAGGTGGGTTAGTTCTTGAAGAACTCTATCTTTGTCTGTTTCTGTCTCTCTCTGTCTCTTTCGGTCTGTCTCTGTCTGTTTCTGTCTGTCTTTGTCGGTCTCTGTCCTTCTGTGTCTGTCTGTCTGTTTTTCTGTTTCTGTGTCTGTCTCTCTCTCTCTGGGTCTGTGCCTGTCTGTTTCTGTCTGTGTCTGCCTCTGTCTCTCTCTCTGTGTCTCTGTCTATCTGTCTCTGTCTCTGTCTTGGGTCCACCCTCGGATGGGCGAAAAAGCGCCTTTTGTGTGGACCCGTATCCTTGTGACTCCTTGTGACTCTGTTCCTGTCTCTGTCTGTCTCTCTCTGTCTGTGCCTGTCTCTGTCTGCCTCTGTCTATCTCTATTTATCTCTGTCTGTGTCTGTCTCTCTGTCTGTCTCTGTCTCTCTGTCTGTCTCTGCCGGTCTCTGTTTCTGTCTGTCTATCTCTGTCCGTGTCTGTCTTTGTCTGTCTCTGTCTCTCTGTCTGTGCCTGTCTCTGTCTGTCTGTGTCTGTCTCTCTGTCTGTCTGTCTGTCTCTGTCTGTCTCTGTCTCTCTGTTTGTCTGTGTCTGCCTATGTCTGTCTCTGTAAAAGAAGAAAAAGAAGAAGAAGATGAATGTTCTACCTGAAGTGACCGAGCTGATCGTCCTTGAGGATGGACCTGAGCTCGGTCGACGGGAGGGGATTGAGGACGTGGCCGTGCGGCCCGTTGGTAAGGCAGCCGCACCCCTCCCGAAGAATTCCGCGACCCAAAAGCGTCGGAGGAATTCAGATGAGCAGCAACAGCAGGAGGAAGATTCAAATCCTGCTGGACAGTCGAGAGAGAGTAAGAGGAG
>LQNS02276930.1:7808128-7829832 GCA_001587735.2 Parhyale hawaiensis | reverse complement strand
TTTAACTCTGGGTAGCCTACGTTTCTCTTATCATCTCATTCACAATGTGTAGGCATTGTGCCAGTGACTCTCAGCAGACCATAATTATGTATAACTCTCTGATGCTAGTGTTTAGTATTATTATTAAGTTAGTTTTAATCATGAAAACCTCAGGCGCTGTGTCCTAATCTTGTTGGCCACGGTACCTTATGAGAAAAATAAATGATTTTTATTTTTATTGTCCTTTATAATGCAGCTTCTGACATTCTGACAATCATTAGTCCAACACAGAAACAGACCAACCTAGCATCGCCAATATTTAATTATTTATGTATTTCTCCATTACTAGTTATTCCTGAAAATTTCACGGAGAACTGTTCATAACTTTTTGAGTTATTTTGCGAAAAGGTATAAAGTTAAACACAGAGACAAACAAGCAAACTAACAAACAGATCATCTTAAAAATTTGATCTCTAAGTTTTCGTAATTTACTTAACAACTCATGTAATTTTCATAATCCGTTCATATCTTTTTGAGTAGTGTTGCTTAGAAAAAATAAGCTAACTAACAAACAGATTGACAAATCTTCACCAAAAGGTAGTCATCTTTTCATTCTAACATATGTAACAATCCCAGTAAATTTCATTAAAATCCGCGAGTGACAGATAGACAAACAGCCAGACAAACAAACCCAACTTTAGCATATCTCCTTGGCGGAGGTAAATATCATCAGCAGCCAACAACATTTGCTTTAATTGGCGTACAGCTCCCTCGTAGAAGCACTTGACAGAGCAGTGGTAAAGATGTTGACTTTGGATTCGCTATGACGAGGGTGCGAGTCCCGCACCGAGCCGGATTTTTTCCCCGACTGATGAGGAAATTCCGGAAATCTTACGGAATTTTCTTAGCATTATTACTGCAAGGGATTTTTCCGTAAAATCTACGGAATTCATTGTAAAATGAAAGTCAACATATACCATTTTCCATTTCAAAAAACACGCATGAGATTGTAAACGATATCGTACTTGGTACATATATTGAATCAAATGTCTGTTTATAGGGACCAGCCATCTGGTACACCGCTAAGTAAGCGCAGCACCGCTGAGGAAGCGCAGGTATAGCAGCTGGAGAAACGGCAAATACGGAATTCTGCCAGTAAACTAAAATACGGGGCTATGCACGTAACATTTACGGAGTTTTTTCCACTAAAGTTACCGATTTTTTAACAGTGTACTACGGAAGAATGGGGTACATTTAGGTGTTCTGAAAGTACCTTTGTGTTAATACTAGGGTTCCCAAAAACAACAGCTTTCAATAACGCGGAATCTTATTTTTTTAGATCTCTGACTTAACTTTGATAAGTTAAATCAGTCACCACTTTGGAGAAGAGAAAACCACTTCCAATAACTTCTTCTATTCAGTATATCAACATCATAAGTGTTCTGAATAAATTTTGCTGCCCCACTTGCCTCGACATCTTCATGAAATTCGACGAGTGAACCTCTCTTACGTAACCGGTAAGCCCGCAAATGAGAGTCGAAACACGGGAACGTTTCTTCTTAAACATCCAATTTTGTCGCGACGGGGCACAACTTCTGGTTGGCCAAATTTCACCGGTCCCAAATTGCTTAATATCTAAGCTGCCATTGCAAAAATTATTTTTGTGTGGCAAGTGACAACAGGATAGTGTGGAATGCCTCTCTAAAACGCGTATGCACTGGCGATTCTAGCATCTTCTCGTGGAGGGGGGGGGGGATTCGCCTCGGTGCCAGGTCCCCTCCCTAATTCGAGCCCATGCCCCCCTCCCGGCCCATAATGAGCCAAGCTACCCCGTATTCAGCGAAGCCTTACACGCCCCATTGAGCCAAGCTCGCGACATTTGGCCCGTCACTTTAATGTTACTTTTTATCCACCATACATATTTGTATATTTTGTGAAGTCCTTCCATATTTTAGGTCCGTCTTTCTGCCTTTCCCCTAAGGAAAAGTACCTGGCGCAGACACTGACTGTTAAGGGGAAGTCTCTTTAAGAAACCACCTATGCAATATTTTGAAAGAAAATAATTTCATTGCATATCAATGAATGATTTTAAACAGAGCTTGATCCAGTGAGGAATGTATTTCTCACGATGAAAAAAACACCAACATGGCTACAATTATTACTAATTATAGACGCTTCGGAAAATAACAAAATCACAGTAAGCGTTTCCTGAAGATACTGAGACTAACTGAATAAGGACAATAAACTGCTTTAGAATAAAACGAAGTAAATCTAACCAGAACAACCACTAAAACAATAAGTAAATAAACTAGAGCATTGTGAGAACGCATATGTCCGCCAGTCAAAGCAATGGTAACGAAAAAAAAAAAATTGTTCGGAAACTAGGATTTCCTTTCTATTACCACCACCAAAATTTGATATTAAATTTAACTAGAGCATTGTGAGAAGCAATACCTACCTCTACCGATCAAAGTAGTGGAAACAAAAAACTTGAATTATGTTCTAAAATTTACATCATTCCATGGTGCTCTTCAACATTTATAATGATTTTTACACATTTCATAGAGATGCGTTCATAACTTTTTGAGTTCTGTTGCTGACGAATATAAAATCAAAGACAGACAAAAAACGTGAATCGAAAAATTACTACAAAAAGTTGGTCATTTGCTCTTCGAAATATTCTAAATAATCTGTGCAGATTTGATAAAACTCCGTCCATCACATTTTTAGCCATTTTACAATAAATACAATCAATCTGTTCATCCTAGCATGCGTAACAATCCTTGTAAAGATCCGTCTAATACTTTTTGGATTATTTTGGTGGCAAATAGTCAAACAAACAAGGAAAATATATAGACGAACGTAACTTCTTTGCCGGAGGCAAGAATGAAATTAACGAGAGTTTCACTGCAGACTGACACTCAATGAAGTTAGTTGTTTTATTAATAAATGACGCATGAGTCATAACCCGCTTGTCTGAATCGCTACTCCGTAGATGATTTTATTGCCACACTAGTCATGTGCACTGCGTTGTTACATAAATGTGACGCCGCCCTATGTCGAGCTCTTAGGGGTATAGCCTTTTCTGGCGGGTCCTTCCCCTGGCCACAATGTATCTGGACCTCACACACTCAAGGGTCCCGAGTGCTTCTTCCGCAGGAGATGTTGCAGCGTGCCGTAGTTCCTGCTGACGAGGTTAGTTTTGTAAAGTTAGGTAGGCTCTCAATAATTCCCCTTCTGTTTCGGGAGGTGGGCTGCCGATCGAGAGGGCTGACCTATTCCCGCTAAACTTCTACTTTCTTGTATTTCGTTTCCTTCATCTGTGCGACGTTGCTAAGCGGAAGCGTTCAGCCGTGCCTGAGGGGTGGAGATGCACAATTTGCGCCTTTTTCCTGTCAGTAGCGCATTGACCACTCTGAGGCCTACCGGCAGAAAAGCCAAGAAAAAAATCATTGGTAATTTAAAAGGCCCCCCAGTGGCGCACGAGACTGCGTAAAACTACAGAAATAGTTCGGCGCGGTATAGACATGGTGTCCCTGATGTGCTTGTAAAACTTCTACTACTACTTGCCCGATGTCAAAAAACATAAACGTCCAGTCACCGTCTGATGCGACTCTTAGGCTAAATTAAGCCTTCTTTTTCGGCAGAATAACAATTATAATAGCTACGTCGATATTCCTTTCAATCCTGGGCTGGTGGGCATGAGGTAAACGATTCATAACAAACAAACAAACAAACAAACAAACAAACAAACAAGCAAGCAAGCAAGCCCACCAAGCAAAACAAATATCATTTATTATCTCGTATACAGGGTACAATGGATACACCAATCGAAGTTTTCTTTTTGCCTTAATTCTAGAATTTTGAAGATCCAGTTGTGTCAAGAGCAGGAGAAGCAGTCCTTTGCTGAGCGTCAATTTAGGATCCCTCATCGTGCATCGCCTGGCCTCTCGGTGCTGGAGTGCTCCACGCAGAGTAAATCCGTAGCGTGCCGTCCGGGGAATCGAACCCGAGCCTCCGTTAATGCGATGCCGAACCGTTGTCATTTTTTCCAACTCTACTGTACAAAGAAATATCAGGTTATCTATCTTCCCAGTGTTTTAGGGCTTGGCAGTTCTTTTCTGGAGGCTCAAATTTTTTGGCCTTCATGAGTTGCCTCCATATCTTTCCTTGAGGCTTGCGTATAACCATGGTTTTCATTTGGTTTTCATGACTAATCAACTAAAGTGATGGTATTAATCTGGGCCTTACAGTGACCATACAGCTATCGAGGCTCATAAGTAACAAATGTATAACCACTAACGAAAATAACAAAGGTGATCTTTGACACGTAGTAATAGGTAAAGGAAAAATTGAGTTCAACTCCGCCTGTTCTACTCAGCTAGTTTCAACCAAGAAACATCTTTTCTTTCCTCTGAGCGCACTGGCTTGCGTTGCATTCGCCTCAATTTTATCTTTGACTAAAATTTATATCCAATTCAAGAACGTCGACCTAGAGAAAACTTGGCGACCATAAACTAGCAAACTGACAACATGACTTGACACAACGCTCTCCAAATGCTATAGAATCACTGTTAAAAAAGTCATTGATAAATACACCAAGTACCATTCACCACTTACAGTACACGAAAAATATCAGGTTTATGGTAGACACAGTAATTGCATGTGGCCTCAAAATTTGTCCATTCCAAACTGGAAGGCAGTTTAATGAACATCACGCTATTATGTAGCGGTAGCACTGTATGGTGCCCAGAGCTGTACAGGGCAGGCACTGTACAGTGCCCACAGCTGTACAGCGCAGCCACTGTATGGTGCCCACAGCTGTACAGCGCAGGCACTGTATGGTGCCCACAGCTGTACAGTGCAGGCACTGTATGGTGCCCACAGTTGTACATCGCAGGCACTGTATGGTGCCCACAGCTGTACGGCACTGTATGGTGCCCACAGCTGTACGGCACTGTATGGTGCCCACAGCTGTACAGCGCAGGCACTGTATGGTGCCCACAGCTGTACGGCACTGTATGGTGCCCACAGCTGTACAGCGCAGGCACTGTACAGTGCCCACAGCTGTACAGCGCAGGCACTGTATGGTGCCCACAGTTGTACAGCGCAGGCACTGTATGGTGCCCACAGCTGTACAGCGCAGGCACTGTATGGTGCCCACAGTTGTACAGTGCAGGCACTGTATGGTGCCCACAGTTGTACACCGCAGGCACTGTATGGTGCCCACAGTTGTACACCGCAGGCACTGTATGGTGCCCACAGTTGTACACCGCAGGCACTGTATGGTGCCCACAGCTGTACACCGCAGGCACTGTATGGTGCCCACAGTTGTACACCGCAGGCACTGTATGGTTCCCACAGTTGTACACCGCAGGCACTGTATGGTGCCCACAGTTGTACACCGCAGGCACTGTATGGTGCCCACAGCTGTACACCGCAGGCACTGTATGTTGCCCACAGCTGTACACCGCAGGCACTGTATGGTGCCCACAGTTGTACAGTGAAGGCACTGTATGGTGCCCACAGCTGTACAGCGCAGGCACTGTATGGTGCCCACAGCTGTACAGCGCAGGCACTGTATGGTGCCCACAGTTGTACAGTGCAGGCACTGTATGGTGCCCACAGCTGTACAGTGCAGCACTGTATGGTGCCCACAGTTGTACAGCGCAGGCACTGTATGGTGCCCACAGCTGTACAGCGCAGGCACTGTATGGTGTCCTCAGCTGTACAGCGCAGGCACTGTATGGTGCCCACAGTTGTACAGCGCAGGCACTGTATGGTTCTCACTGCTGTGCAGCGCAGGCACTGTATGATGCTTATAACTGTACAGTGCAGCACTGTATGATGCTTATAACTGTACAGTGCAGCACTGTATGGTGCTCATAACTGTACAGCGCAGGCACTGTATGATGCTTATAACTGTACAGTGCAGCACTGTATGGTTTTTATAACTGTACAGTGCAGCACTGTATGATGCTTATAACTGTACAGTGCAGCACTGTATGGTGCTCATAACTGTACAGTGCAGGCACTGTATGATGCTTATAACTGTAAAGTGCAGGCACTGTATCATGCTTATAACTGTACAGTGCAGGCTTTGTATGATACTTGTAACTCTACAGTGCAGCACTGTACGATGCTTATAACTATGCAGTGCAGCGCTGTACGGTGCATACATTCTGAGCGTTGAGGTAAACGTACCTTATCAAATTTCAATTAGTACATTAATAAGAGTGATGACTGCAGAAACTCGTCAAGATAATATTAATATCATAGGTATGTAGTAGCCAACACATGCACTGCCCAGTCTTCGCAATTGCTGCACTGCAAGATATATTCGTGTTCGAGTAGCCTACATTATCAATAAATGAACAAAATCTTCTGAATTGGGAGATAATTTTGTGCGAAAATTTACTCATATATGCACATTTACACCAGACTGGGACTGGAATGCCTAAACATTAAATTAATCTGAAAATATTGCGATAATGAAGATTTTATTTTTTTTTTAATAATAGGTTTTTGATTTGTTCAAGTTAATAAAATTTATTTTTAATTCAACAGCGACCCAATATACACGCGTGACGGATTCATAAAGATTTAAAATGTACATTAATTGGAAAATATACCTAGATGTGCAAGATTCTGCGCCTCCAATTCAGCTTAAACGCTGGATACTGGCTTAAGACTGACCTAAGTACTTCAGTATCTTTTCACCAAAATCGTATTACTCCTGTAAATATTCATTAAATAACAAAATTAAATTTCCATCGTTTTCAACATGAAATCTTTATATTCATTACATTACATCTCCAATACACTTATTACACTGTATAGTTCGGAAAGGCTGTAATCACAACACTTTCATCACTATAGCTAATACCATATAAATTTTAGTGAAGATTCTGAGCGTTTAACATCACTTATGAGCCAAATCGAATCAGTTCGTGAGGTTCCACATCAAATTTATAGTGTTGGCTGCTAGGAAAGAGGTTAATTATATTGTACAGCGATCGCGAACAGAAATCACGTTTGTAATAATAATAGCATATTAGGTTGGACGTGGTTAGGTGTAGTTTATAAAATACAATGCCGTTTATATTACTTCACGGCGAGATGCCCTAACGGCGAAATGCCCGAACTGCAAAATGCCTTAATGGCGAATTAACCGATGGCAAATTGACCCCGACGGCAAATTTACCTAGAATCTCATCCATAGTGCAAAAAATGCTTTATATGACACTTCACAATATCTGACGTTTTTTGCCTCACTTGAAAATGGATAGAAGTCAATAAGTTTTCATGCTAGAAAGAAGTCAAAGACAGTTTTGGAATCTTTGTAACATTTCTAACGATAAAGTGATCCCGTTTTTTTAAATTTTTGCCTCTGATATTTTTATCACATCTCAATACTGATTTCTTTTTCTTTTTGTATATATCAGTCAGTGATTGAAAATTGCAGATAAAAAAGAAGAAAAAAATTAAAAATCCTAGTTCGCTATTTTGAAAAAAATTCTAAAACTGTCTTAGTTTTTGCACTAGGATATAACCTCAAAGGCTTCTATTCCTTTGAAATGCCTCAGATAATAATGAAAAAAATGTCCCATTTCCTCTAGAAATGAGCCCAAAATTGAAAAGTTACTTGAGCAAAATGTGTTTCATTTTAAAAATTATTTACATATATTGTGCAAATTTCAGAAGAATAGGTTTACAAATAAAAAAGGTTGCTGAAATATGCGTCGATCTCTTAACGATAGAATACCTCATAATACTGAGCACACACTGATAAATTCGTATCCATTACATGTAGCCAAAACACTGTCAAAAAGTACCGTTAAAATCGTAATGTGCGTCGTATTCGTAACTCTGCTGTGTTTTTAGATTCTAAATTTTTTAATTTCTTGTCATGAATGTCGATTTCTGTCTCACTCTGGTATAAAATGGTTTGCTGGTCTATATCTCCTAAACTACAAGCTCCAGTTTTCACGCTAATTTTTCATTTTCAACAGTTTTAGTATTAGGGGCATCTTTTGGCTCATGAACTACCGAGCTTTGCGAGGCACACATTAACTTACTGAAACCAATACATAAATGATGGCGTGGTTGAGCAGCTCACTTTAGTTCAGAAAATATAATGCTATTAGCTATAGCTTCTTTGGAAATCCAAGTCTAGCATTAAATTTGCTATTTAAGATCAAATTTCTAGCGTTAGTGGCAAACATTTTACTCCTGAGAAACTGAAGATGGAAACACGAAAATGTTGAGAAAACAGTAACTTCGTCTGTTGAACAGGAAATTGTTATCCAATCAATAGTTCTCTCTCTAAAATGATATTTATCTGAATCATCGTCGAAGGTTGTTTTTCTTATTATTAATAAAAGACACAGAAACTCTGGCAGCTTTTGGGAACTTGGCAGATAACAAAGATCTCACGTATTGGTGAATAATGATATATTGAATCTAAATCACATCTTGCGGTAGTGATGTTATACACGGTAGACAGTGCCAGGTAAAAATTGAAATCATTTAGACTCCAGCAACTTAAAAAAAACTGTTTTCCAGACCTCAGAGTATCCGCGGGGATGCATGGGTTTCAGTATGACTGTTGGTGCGTCCGTCCGTCCAGACGTGCCTGGTGTCGAGATCCGAGTAGTTTCGTTCAGAGACATTCGTTGCAATAAACTTCGTACACGATCAGGACTCGGTGAATCAAGCGGCTGGGCCGTCCTTACGTTTGTTACTCTATTGGAGCTAGATCTTAGGGTCAAAATTTTTCCTCAAAAGTACTCAATATAATTAGTTTAGATTCAGGAATACAAGTATTAAGTAGCTGAGTGTAAGAATTTTGCATGTTTAGAAAAGCTGCACAAAAGTGGCTCTCAAAGGTAGGGGGGGGGGCCCGTGGGGGGACATACACAATACTTTACTAGTGTTTTTTTGCGAAAATGTTCAGCAGTGACAGTGAAATGGAAGAAATTGTTGTGGTAAGCTGTTTGCTGGCAGCAGAGGAAACAGAACACAAAGCTAAAAAAGAAAAATATGGATACACAACATTAACAAGAAATGGATGGAATTTGGAGAATTCCATACAATGTTCCCTGATTTACTAGAAGACGATGTCAAGTTTTTTTTTCGGTATTTCCGCATGACGTCTTCTAAATTCTCTCAATTTGCCGGTAGAGGCCACCGGCATCGTACGTACGCATTGGATTGAATGCTCTTTCAGGAATCCTTGTCGGCATTGCCGATATCCGATACGTACGATGCGGTCAAGTGTGCGCAGTCCCATAAGAATGAATATCAAGGGTACTAAAATCCGATGCGTACGATGCGTGCCGTCCGTACGATGCGTGCCGTCCGTACGATGCGGACTAGTGTGCGCCTACCTTAAGTCATCCCTTTTATCAGGTGGGAATAGTATTACTGGTGTGAAAATAGCACACAGGCCGAAGTTATATGAGATGCTGCCTTTATTCGATGTTTGTGGTTTGAGATCTTTGTTTTTTTTTTTTTCAAAAACGTGTTAACCCTTTAGTGCCTACAGTACACATATGATGACATTACATGTAGTGTTATTCCTACGAAAAGTGATGTTCTATTGAGGCACTAAAGGGTTAGAGCGATGGTCCATCGCCGATTGTGATACTTGATGATGGCCATCGCCGATGGTTTTCTCATCGTAGGTCATCGCCGATGGTTATTTCATCGTAGGTTATCGCCGATAAAAATTGGCGATTTTCGTTCAGATGGCGGGGAGCCATGGTACTGCAGAATCCATCGTAATTGTGATGGGGATGACCATCGTTCCATCAATTTTGCTATCGTACTTTAATCAGAGATGCCAAGCTCAGCCTCTCATAATCAGATTAGCAACCTAAATAAATGAATGAAATAGCATAATTATTTTTGAAGGCGTAAAAAGTGCATCTAGTCTATATATGAGCGCTGGACAAGGATAATCATAAAATTAATTTTAACCAATGCTTCTATAATTTGCCTGAAACTTAAAGATAGTGGTTCAATGTTGACTTATATACATACATGAATTTGTACTTCTTGCTCTTAAAAATTTTCGCATCCTTTTTATTAGTTTACTGTTTGTTTGATGTCGCCATGTTTCTTGGAAAAGATTGTATCAACGTTTAATCAATTTTACATCAAGTTCCCTTGCGATTTGGAGCAGAGTTGGCAAGGACAGTGTAAGCTATTGTAACATTCCTCTCAATTGTAATAAAATGGATGTTAAAGAGCTCTAATTACAAAAGGTAGGTGGTTGATACAATGTACATTGCAGGACAGAATAATTACTAATAAACGCAATAAAATACAACCATGTGAACTTTTGCTTTCCTTTCACTGCAAATATACGCCCACGTACCGTATAATTGGAGAGATTCGTTTCTTCTGTATCTGGGATGTAGCTTTGGTCTTCCTCGATTGGCTCATTTGAATTTTTTCGACAACAATTAATTTTTGAGGACACAACGTTCGACTGCTGCCATAGTCCTCAGTAACATACAGTGCGTTACCTCTGATCATGCAAATACAATATTTTTACTTTACTCTACAAGATAAGTGTCTAACTTCTATATATTTATATTAACTAAATGTATGGCTATGTTACATATATAAACAGCACTTTTACAACAAATATTTAGCCATTTGCTACGTTTATCATACAATTTGTCTATTTACGGATTTTTTACTATTACCTCAGATTATGCAACAAGTTAATATAAACATCATAATGAGAAAATAAATACAAGTGAACAGGGATATTTTTATTGAACGTCCAAAACCAAGAAATTATGACCAAAACATATCAATAAACACTGAAATAAGAGTTCAGGGGTGTAAGCAAAATAAGTTAATTTTGAACATGGTAACCTTCATTTTCCATGATTTCTATAAGGCGATTATCAACAGATTTTGTTTGGTTTAATGTTTCAAACGGTGGAATAGAATCTGCAGCTGTTCTTAGTTCATTCCACAGGATTACTTTGATTGAAAACTGCCGATCATCTTCATAGACCTTCCTTTGATCATTACCCATATGTTTTCAAAGGGATTTAAATCTGGGCTATTCACTAGCCAGGTTATGATCCTTTTTATTTAAATCCTCCATCCGCTTGCCAGTTAGCAGTGTACCTTGCTCGGTGTGAGGGAGCGTTATCGTGCTGAAGTACCAGTTTGAATCTGCGCGCGATAGTCTGGTCATCAAGCCATGGAATCAAGTTGGTCTCAAGAAACGATTCCATGACAAAAGCGCACACGACAAATACCCACACGACAAATGCCCACACGACAAAACCGCACACGGACAAATGCGCACATTGACAAAACCGCACACGACAAATGCTCACACAGACAAATGCGCAACTACTATTCTATCGTTTGACGGCGTATACAAAACTTCCTGTAATTCATTTTAGTATCTAGCTTTTAGTTAACTTTTATAACTTTCATTATCTTTAGTTAACGTTTCACCACCTATATTTATGCTGAGTCCATTTCGAGAAATTATTTGGTAGCACTTCCTAGCATAAGTAAAGGACGGTTCCCACTTGATGAGCTGAAGCCAAAAATGTGGCTGGCAGCCAATAAACACGCTTGGTTTGCAGCTCAAAATTGTGCTGGCAGCTCGTTTCTAAGGCTGGTAGCCGATCATCTACGCGCTCCCAGTCAAAAATTTTATTCCTTGCTGTGTGCTCGTATCCTACAGGTAGCAGCCAGCAAAAAAAAAAACATTTTATTTATTTTACTCGTAGCCACATCAGTCTTGTTGCATTTCAAGCGACTAATTAAATATTACAGTGATATTTCTAATGTAAATCACTAAAATGGCGCCAGAAGTGGCAGTTGACTGGAAAAAGTTTGAACACCTGTGTGAAGAGGTGATCATGACAAAATTCACCGCGATATGGGACAAACAGCATCCTGACTACAAAAAGCCTAAAGTTATAACAGAAATGTGGGCCCCCTAGTACACTAGTGACCGGTATTCTCATTTCTCTGCACTTAGCGCAAACAGCGGCTTCACCCACACTTTTCGTTTTTGGCGCCTTCGCCTGAGCAATAGCCTGGCAGCAGCAAGTGTCCGGGGGTTCCCCATCGTCCATACAGTCAACTGGCAACTGAGATGCAAGCATAACCACAACTGGCTTGCGAGCCAAGCTACAAGCCAAGCTTGCAAGGCGATCAGGTATGCTTGCAAGGCGTGGAGACTGGCTACCAATCACATTTTTTTGTTTCCAGCTCATCAAGTGGGAACCGGCCTTAAGGATTATCTTTACTGTTTCTACCGGTAGGAAAGGCAAGAAATGACCTGAAAAGGAGAACAACTACCTCCTCACGGCGCAAAAAAAAAAAAGTAAAAACAAGCATAACTGATAGACGATACAAAAACAAATTAAATATACAAAACAGTCCATCCACGCTGATATATATATATAAGCAATTAATCGATGCTTGTTATTAGGCTTTACCTCTAGTTTATTGATAAAACTTAATTTTTAAACCTAAGCTGATCAGTATATATGTGTGTGTGTAATATATAAACATTTAATAATCAAAACCTATGTACGAGTTACCAGAAAATCAAAATAAAAAATAATGACCGAAAAACAAAACATATTACGATATAAGGGAACCGTACTGTTGAACGAACATATATTCACTTTACAATATTCAATGGGATAGCTGCCTGGCTAGCGTTCAATCGAAGTTTCTATTTAGGAATGCATAATAACTCTAAAATGCGCAGTGTAACTTGGTCAGATGCGCTCCCCCAACACTTTCATATCATTCAGCTTTACAGGGACATAGCAAGATTCAGCGTGTATGCAAACAGCAGATTTAGATAGATGAGCTAAGAGAGAATTAGTAAGAATGCTCTTTCCAGTGTACTCAACAACTCTACAACTGTAGGGATTAAAGGCTTGACAAGAACAAGCTTAAACATTAACAATTAGGTGAGAGTGAAATCATCGCTGAGAATTATTCCAAAATCTATTTCAGCTCGGTGTTTGTGAAGTATAAATGAAAGGTCGCATTTCAGTTTCTCAGACTACTTTCCAAAATAAGTAAAACCATAGAAAACTTTGTACGCTCCTTAGGCAATTTATCACTGTTATCATTCACGCTGTTTAAAAATCTTCTAACCTGGAATTCAAACAATTTTGCATGGGTAACCAGTTGTCGAAATTACTAAAACCTTCAATCGAATACACTACTTGACAGGATCAACAACACAATACATATATTTAGAATGTATGTTGGTTTTTGGCCTATTCAATTCCCCACAGCCGGCCACTCGACCTCTAACACGGGGTAAGAGTTCTAGAATCTCTGGAGAAGATTCTTGCGATTCTTTGTATTCGTAGTTTTTCAAATAGCAGGGCAGCGCCATCTAAGAAGCAGTAGAACGAAAAAATAG
This sequence comes from Parhyale hawaiensis, assembly GCA_001587735.2. Classification (NCBI taxonomy): domain Eukaryota; kingdom Metazoa; phylum Arthropoda; class Malacostraca; order Amphipoda; family Hyalidae; genus Parhyale; species Parhyale hawaiensis. The sequence goes on along the minus strand of LQNS02276930.1, from coordinate 7,816,415 downwards.
TAGGTGCGCATTTGTCTTGTGGGCATTTGTCGTGTGCGGTTTTGTCAATGTGCGCATTTGTCCGTGTGAGGTTTTGTCGTGTGCGCATCTGTCGTGTGGGCTTTTGTCGTGTGGGCTTTCGTCATCGTGAGCATTTGTCGTGTGCGCATATGTCCGGTCACCCAAGAAACTGGCAGTACCTCTCTGCATTCAGTTCAACTCCCTCTGCCGCTTTAAATGGACCAATAAGGGTGTCACCTACTATCCCGGCGCAAAACATCTGGACAATCAAGAGTGGCTGTGCATTCGTCAGTAAAAATGGCATTGGAGAAATCAGTTTTAATGTTCTCTTCAGCTCATTTGGCTCAATTTTCTCTGTAAATATTTGTTAGGAGTGGTTGTCTAATTGCCTATTTCACTGTCTCCAGCCTCTCCAGAAGTTTTCAAATGTCGCATATCTTGAGCAGTCAATTTCTTCGTGGAGGCTCTATCCGGAGTTTCCCTGCTGACATTACCTTAGTAATAATAATAATAATAATAAGTTTATTAATACACTGGAAGAAAACAATAGCATAAAGGTAATACAATAACTGCATAAGCCTTCATTACTGTTTGATAAAAATTCCATCAGACCGTCGTCTTCGCCGATATATTTTCGTGAAGTTCCATAGTAAAATAGTAGTGCATCTGATGGCGATGGTCTTCACGCAATCGTAATATCGGCGATGGCCATTGTGTCAAGCTCCGATGATAGATTTGCCGTCAATACCAATTGGGAGGTGTGCACCGTCAGGTACTGAGTAGTTTACGGCATGGCATCATTATATGACAAATCGGTCAAGGTCCGGTTGACATACAACGAAGATTTTTTTATGATTCTCATGGCTTATTTGAATACGTATTCAGAATTTGCTCCCCAGTTCTTGTTACCGCATAAATGCGGCGATATCGATACAATGTGAGGAACCCTATGTAGAACAACAAAACTTATATTTAAACTGCAAGTATATCGCATATAGGAAGTCGGACTCATATCACTCGAGCAAAGACGGCTCAGGTAGGGATCGACCGGTGCCCCATCAAACCCCGGCCTTTTTCAGTACTACGGCCCCGGTTTATCGAAAATTGCTTACCCCAGTGCCGGCCCCTCCACCGGTTTATCGATACCGGCCACGGCTCTTCGAACTGTGAAGACTGGGTTTGAATGGGCTTTTTTAGGGGAGGGAAAATACTTAATAAGCAATAAAATAAATTTTCTGGGGGCAAGCTATTACTTTTTTTCGTCTAAACTGATTCATTATGAGTGGCGATTGATCAATATCATATGAATATATGGTCTTAAACTTCTACCACTGAAAGAAACCAACCGGCCCCTGGTATTTGATTTTGGTCAACCCGGCAGCAATTTTTTTTTCCTCTTTCCTGAACCTTTCAGCAAGTACAGTCTTCAGGCAGCCAATGGCGTGGCAGGTCACCGGCTACAGTGGGAGGGACGAAGGGTGATGGTTTGTGAATGGTGTTGCACTTAGAAGCGTACATTGAAAAAACTATTTAAATTCACACTTTAAGGGCTGTGACGTTGATTTTCATGAATAATAGACACCAATTAAGGTGTGTGATGTACTTGAACTTCGTTGAGATGGGAGCAGCATGTAAAAATTATCGTGTGTTAGCAGTTTATTTTGAGTCTCTGCGTAATTTATGTACATGTTACAGGGAGTAAATGTTGCCAAGCATTGCGAACAATGCCTTGCCAATAAGTGAATTGAATCAGTCATACATTAAACGGATCGGTTTGTTCCAAGTTATATTAGGCTAGGCCGTTAACACACGTTTATATACAACTTCTTCCAACTATAATCTGGCATGCAGCTATACGACACAGTTCAGATGGATGAAGTTTGGCCTTACCCGTTGTCAGGGTACGTAAGGCCAAATTTATCATGAAAGTTGGCATTGCTTTCCATGGAGCTAATGGGAATAGTTTGTTCATGAAAATTCAGGGATATAAACTGAAGAAACATAAAAATAGATGGCAATATTAATATTATTTTTCAAAGTTTGCAGTACTGTTTTACAAGGGATACAACAAATAAATAGAAATGATGGGTAACTACGCTAAACTTGTAAAGCGTTCATGCTTACGAAACCAGTATAGTCCATCATGACCGTAGCGCTTTTGCAGTATCCCTGATATGGGATGACTGGTGGCAAACCTAATTCTCAGTAAGAATAAAAACACTAAACTAGCGATAAAAATCATTTATTACGCATTCAGACCAGCTGTTTCGACAAACGTCATTCTCAATGAATGCATCTGGAAATAAAAGTAATAACACCGTCAGATAATAGTTCATGCAGTAAAAATTGAAGAAAAACAAAACTAAATCTACATGATAAATAACGGTACGGCTGTTTGATCTACGTTTAGAGATGGGCAATTTCTAGCTATAGAGAGAGATTCTAAAACCCTAACATCACAGTCGGAAGTAAAAGTTTTTAAATTTTTAATGATCCTTCTCATGCCCAATTAATTTTAGATCACATCAATAGTTACGGTACCATAGCAGCATAAATTTTACCATGGAATGTGGAGTAGATAAGAAAATACCGTTTCTAGACTTAAACATTGAAAGAAGAAATGACCAATTTATTTCATCTGTGTATCGGAAACCCACGTTCACTGGGCTAGGTTGTAGTTTCTTTAGTTTCTGTCCCCTAGTATACAAACTTAACTCCGTTCGTACTTTACTGCATAGAGCATATATACTGTCAGCAACGTATTTAGCTTTTAATTCAGAAATGGACTTTCTACGATCATTTTTTAGTAATAACAGAGATCCTGCTTTCTTGTTTGACACGTTTCTGGGCCGTTTTCTTAATGATATATACGCAGATAAAAAGTTGCCTGTATGTACTGTGGAAAAATGCAAGGTTTATGTTCCCCTGCCATACATCGGACCAGCATCAACCGAAATGACAAAATACTTTAAGACAATGTTAGCTAAGTTTTACCCACAAATCGATTTTATATTTGCGCTTAGAAATGACTACCAAATCCGATCATTTTTCAAGTACAAAGACCGACTGCCTTTTGAGTTACTGTCGAATATTATATATAAATACAGTTGTGGAACTTGCCATAGTTCTTACATCGGCAGTACTCAGAAGCAGTCTAAAACTAGGTTTTACCAGCATTGGGGGCGGTCCTTCAGAACTGACCTCCCTCTTACAGTCTTGCCTCACTCTTCTCCTAGACTTCACTGTGAAAACACCAGTCACCCGTTCTCTCTTGACCACTTTGAAATTTTAACTTCTACTTCCGACTGTGATGTTAGGGTTTTAGAATCTCTCTATATAGCTAGAAATCTCCCATCTCTAAACGTAGATCAAACAGCTGTACCGTTATATACCATGTAGATTTAGTTTTGTTTTTTCTTCAATTTTTACTGCATGAACTATTATCTGACGGTGTTATTACTTTTATTCCCAGATGCATTCATTGAGAATGACGTTTGTCGAAACCAGCTGGTCTGAATTCGTAATAAATGATCTTTATCGCTAGTTTAGTGTTTTTATTCGTACTGAGAATTAGGTTTGCCACCAGTCGTCCCATATCAGAGATACTGGTAAAGCATTAGCAAAATTTAGAAACGGTAGATAAAAATAACGTCAAGGCAGTTAGCGTCCATACATACCTTGCAATTTTTGTAATTCATCGACAGGAAAGAAAAAACTGAAAATGTGCAGAATTTTTGCACTACAATATGAATTTTTAGATGTTTCGCATTCAAACTTTTAGTCGTACAATATCATTTTGGTCGATTATGTTGGGAATTCTAGCCACATTATACTGGCAACCCATATATATATTCATCCCCAAATAATGGGAGGAATTCCACTCATGATCGTACGTACGGCAATCCGTTGATAACGTACCTGGTTATGCTCTAGCATATGCCCTACCATATATATAGTCTACCAACATCCATGTACTACCACCTCCCATATATAGTCTTCATACATCCATGTACTACCATCGACCTTCGTCTTCTGACCAACCTTAAGCAACCAATATTGCCTCCACCAAAATCGACCTAAATACAGTATACTAAAATCAACGTTATGTTTTGGTCGGCACATCTACCATATTGTTTCATCATCCATTATCGAGCTTAATCTCTCATACACCGCTATATTCTACCATAATCACAACCATTATTTCCGACTGGGTGTTTGCTCCTAATCCTGAGCGGCGAACGCGCTAGGTAGAACAGTACTCCCACCAGCACGTTACAAATAAGCAGGTGCTCCCCAGACCTTTGGGTCTGAAAGGGAGTAAGTACCTGTAGCAGCACTGCTCTCCAATATTTGATAATTACGTATATAAATCATAATTTTATGTCCTAGAAATAAGTCATCTTAGAATATTGATATATCGCTCTCAAACAATCTCCCAATTGCGAAATCAAAAGAACCATTTGGCGCACTGACTTGCGAAAAGCCAGGCTCTCTTCGTATGCGCTGGGTCAGTGTTATCTCTGCTGACGCGCTAGAAGGTTCTCCCGAGAGGTAAGCTCCCAGTAGCTCGTATGCAGTGTTAGGAGTATCCGACATCTCGCGTTCAGTGTTAGGAATCCGTATTTAGTCGAAGTGTACCTAGTAATTGATACAAAAATTTCAACTGCTATACCTTTCTACTAGCAAAAATTATTCATGAATTGCTTAATGTGTAGTTATAAAATGTACCACCGTTCCGCACAACACGTGTACGTGATATGCCAACACGAGTTGCTGGAATAATTTTCTCATCACATGCACAGCCTTTACTCCGTACAATTCTCTTAAAACATAATTTTTTCATGTGTCTGCAGAGTGTATACAATATGCTAAAACTGCTAAATGCGCTAAACTAGGAAATAGACAGTTTAATAGACACCTTAGTCTATGCTTTTGCATTTTAATTATCTATAACCAAACTTCGGTCAGCTTCATGATACGCTTTTACTATTTCCTGATGATACTCTTACTGATGTTACTTTCCTCTACATGTCCTCCTCTTTTCCAAATTTATGTTCTCATGTTCTCCAGATTCCACGCAGCATCTGTAGTTTCTGTATATATTCTTCATCAATGATACTATACATGTTCCTTATTTTTCTTTTTTTGTAATATAACTGTCTACGTGAAAATTATACTGTTTAGGCTTAGATCATAATTGTGTTCCACATGCGCCTGTAACATTGTAAACAAGAATAAGTTAACACTAGAATTTGAACAAAGAATGACGGTGCGTTTATAGTGAATCCAGCTATCCTAATCTGCCTCATAGAATTTGCCCTCGAGAATCTTGCCACGTACCGTCGCCACTATCGATATGCACTGCATGTGGACACAAAAGTTAGGTTTATGTTAGGACTGGCACACTTAGCAACTTAACATCAGCTATTAGAAGTTCTCACGGTTATGAACCTCTTGCAGCCGTTCAATCCACCACGGCGTCCTTCTAGCCCATCGCCGAATAACGCCAACACCGCACCACGTGCACATCGGCCGCTAAGATACCACTTTGTCCTGCTACACGCCACACGTGCAGAGCCAGGACCCTCGCGAGCTACGCCTCTGTCGTCATCAACTGTGGGCAACGCGACGCCTCTAACACCCTGGTCTTTCTCAGTAAAAAAAAACTGCAAGTTAAGTGTATATTTCTCAACCCCCACTTTAGCTAAACACATGTGCCGTATAACGGGAGTTCGAACACCCCTCCCTGGTTAAACACTAGTCACTGGCAACCTTCACACTGGTGCCTCCGATCCTAACACTGGTGATAACCAAGAGTTTTTGTTCTTAAAAATTCTCACTTGTTTACGCTAAAGTAATGATAAAATGAATCCTAATATTCCTAAGCTTTTGTGCATCATCATTTCCAGTGCATTTCATATGTTGTAGTACGGTTGTGGCTCAGTAGACGTAGGTAATACGCACGTCATGATTAAAATTTCTTTGGAAGAATTAAGGGCGTATACTACTCTTCTCAAATTCAACCAATCAAAACTTTCATGTGCCTTGTGTTATTATAACTGTGATTGCCAGCTATAGTTCATTGTGTCTAAGAGCAAATATTTGGGCGTAATAATGTTCTTTGTGGGTTCAAAAACTTAAAACTCGTGTCTCTATGGCCAACTCAAATGTTATTCTTACCGCTATCTCATATACGATGATATATGTTTCGTACGCAAATGACTTTCCTAATGTCAGAGCCACTGTAGCCACGTCCAGCCAAAATGTAGCCACACACGCGAATATTCCTGTGACGACCGCCGCACCTGTAAATCTTGAGCGTATGCCAGTTGGAAGCCTTTCACACGCTGTTGATGCACCACTTTCTATATTAATCAAATACGCTGATTTCAGTAGAGACGACTCTACGATGCGGGTAAAATCGTGCGAAAACCTCCTTTAGTTGCACCGCGTTTGCGATGAACGAACGCAATACCTACTCACAAGTAGCTAATTGCCTGAAGTAATTCGTAACAAAATCCGAGATCTCGTTTGTGAACCCAAAGCTACTGAACCATTCTCTCACTTCAAGTCAGAGCTCATCAAGCGTTATACAGCGCCACGTCAACAGCGTATGAAAGCCTTACTGAAAAGTCATGCAACCCCTTGTTTTAATACGAGACCATTCTTATAGTGTTGCATGAACTCAAACGTGATGCATATGAAATTGATAATTTTCCCGCGCTCTTATTAAGGGATATCTTTCTTAATAAAATTACTCCTGACATTTCTACGCTCTTCCTAATTAACCACACGGAGACTACTCTAGATGAACTAGCTCCGATTTTCGACATTTTTAATAACCAACATAATGGTAACGCACCTCAAACTGTTCCATCAATGCAACCCATTCCTCAGCCAGCGATTTTCTCTGGTGTTGCAATGTCTTCCATTTCTGATGCTAGAATTCCTAGTGCCACAAACTTTAACACTGCGAACTTTGCACCTGATTTGAATTCCAACGCTCACAAATGTGACATCTCGCTTCACCGAGAGAGAAAGTAACGCCAAAAATTTTTATGCCAACGTTACTGGCCTTTGCAGCAGGGTATGCTGTAAGGAAAATTTACAATTGCACGAGTTGTGAGCCCTGAGGGCTGAAGCCCCTGTGGCAGAGGGGGGTCTGGAGCCGCTTACGGACCCCATAAGCCAACGGTTCTGAGATGGCCTGAGGTGCATCTGAGACACGTATTTTGGACAAAGAGCTACACAGGAAGTTCATGCACTTTGTATGGGCTCTACTGATGATGTTTTCAAGGTAGTCAATACAATTTTAGCAATTTAGCGTATATTTATAGGAGAGGAGGGGGCAAGTCGAAACAGGGGGCAAGCTGGAACATCGCCCTTTAGAACGAATGAAGCATAGTTTTGTTTAAATGCATGCGTAGAACGTTTCCTCCATCACTTTTCAAATTTATTCAAGTTTGTATGAATTTCTGTTAAGGCTAACTTGATAAAATAAAAATTACACCAGCTGAAATAGGGGATTCGCTGATACCATGACGATCAATGCCTGTTCTACGTTCTCCACAAATGTAGCAGAATACTGATTAGTGTACGTCATGGACGATGATACGGAAAAGGTTAGCGTACAGAAATGGTCCAAGCTGTCGTACAGTCCAATGAAACCGCCGATGACGCGGGGAGGTCGAATGTCGTAAAATCAGCTGTAGTAGCTGTTGTTTATCGTCTCTGAATTTCTCCCTCAGAATAGAGTAATTAATTAATGGCGTTGTGGTAACATCAACTTCCTGACATTTGCACAAGTTTGGAACTGCAGCCTGCGATTCAAAGGGCTCCGAGCCTATAATTAAAAGTGATCCCGCGATTCAATTCCGTGAAGCAATAAACTCCACTTTTCAAAATTTTGGACCCTTATTTTCTTCTTCCTTCTAAAACGGCCGTCACTGTTTGAATAAGGATGCAGAATTTTGATGCCTACGGCAATAAGGACGTCTTTATATCCATACAGTTTTAAGAGACCTCGGAGTGAGAATGCAAGACGAGAACATATTGCTAGAGTTATCGCTGTGGGAAAAAAATGTAGTGGATGGGTTTTACGAACTTTCTCGTCAGGCGAAATAGATGTAATGCTCACACTATGGAAGCAATTAATTCTTCCGAGAATAGAATACTGTTCCCCACTTTGGATGCCGAGTACAAGAAAAAAGCTTGAACAACTTGAAGGTATACAACGATCGTTCACGGCCAAAATTCGAGGCATGCAGGAGTACGATTACCACAAACG
>LQNS02276930.1:7791044-7802972 GCA_001587735.2 Parhyale hawaiensis | reverse complement strand
ATTTAATTGGAGATTCTTGGAGTTGTCTTTGATGAGAAGCTTACTTTTGAGCCGCATATTAGGAGGTTGGTGTCACGTGCTTCCACTAAGATTGGGCTACTGCGTAAGGTGAATTCCGTGTTTGGTGATAGTCAGGTCAGGTTGCCCGCAGATGTTTTTATGCGTTTTTGCTGCCTGTGTTGGAGTATTGCTCACCGATCTGGGCTTCAGCTGCTGACACTCACTTGCGTCAATTGGATTGACTTGTCAGTTCAGCCAGCACGCTGTGCGCTGATAATGATCTAGCGAACTTGTCCCACAGGAGAAGAGTAGCAGAGCTATGCATGTTTTATAAGGTGTACAATAATGAGAGGCATTGGTTCTATTCTTCTCTCCCTGCCCTCAAGGTTTTTGGAAGGGAGACTCGTGCTGCGTACGGAGCGTACTCTTTCCCTTTAGAGGCTGTCAGATGTCGAACTAATCAGTTCTGTCGGTGCTTCGTGCCCTGGTCGGCTAAGGTTTGGAATTTGTTGCCGGCATCAGCCTATTGTCGTATTGGCCTGCAGGCGTTTAAGTCGGCTGTTAATGGTTTTTTGCTGGATTTCCTTTAGCAGCGTTTTGGGCTTCCCGGTGTTGCAAGATGCTTCATTTGGGCTGCATTACCTGTCCGTGGGAGCTCAAGCGTGAAGTTTTAATAATAATAATAATAATAATAATGTGGCAGTAGAGCTTTTTAATATAAATTGGAGTTCTTCTAATTCTTTGAGAGTATGGAGATTGTTGCTCACCGGCTCCTACGCAGGGTTCACACTGGGCTTGGCCTTCTTTTTCCGGCAGGACCCGTCGCGAGCCAATATGTTGTGATGCTTCCTTGTATGCAGTAGAAAAGTGCACGCTGAGTTCTCATCCACTCTAACATTTAGAGAGCTACATTACTTAACTATCTAGTGACACTGACACCCAGCTAGCATGTTGGCTATCATGTCAAGTTGGTAACAAATCTCTTTGCTAACATGCAGTCGTCATTGCAAGGAAGCGACAACATGTTCTAACGCTTCGCACTGGGGAACAAAATCTTGTCAGCTATACATACCTATAAGATGGATAAATTCACGACATGAACATCACAAAAAAGTTTGAGAGCATGTCAATAATATTTAGAAGTATAGATGACTTATATGCAGGATTAAGAGGGCGTTCGATTCGGTTGTTCGATGGGCACCAAATTATGCCGTGAAGGTTTGACTTGTCTGAGACTTCAAGCAGGTGCACTGGTTTCGAACCTGAACCAAGTTGCAGGCATTAGCATATTTCGGCAGGTGCAACAAAATCAGGCTGCTTGTAAAACTTGCAGTACTAGTCAGACTGCCAAAGTCGAATTTCTGTCCATAGTTCTGAACAAGGCAAATGGGCTTGGCTTATATCGACTTTGGGCACGTTCAGTTGGGCGCTGAAATTGAACCTTTGAGGCTTGACTAATATAAAACTTCAGACAGAAGCTTTGGCTTCGCCATTTTGGATCGCTTCGCAAATGTTGGAATAACGCATTGACGTGGGTGTAAGATGGAGCTCATAAAAATCTCACGGGCAACCGATTAAAGGATCTTTGCCTGGAACTCGATTCAGTGGGTCGAATCCAGCGCACCTGCATGAAGTTTCGAACATGTCCGACATCGAAGGCTTAATTTTGGAGCGAAGTCGAACATGTCATGAATTCGACGTCGTGTTCAAAATACGCCGTCGGCTGAAGCAAGAGCCTGTCAGTGCAGTGTACTCATCACCTGGCAATAGCAGCGTCATCTGTGACGTCGCTACCAGTTAAGCAGCTGTATATTCCCCACTTCCTAGAGGGCTGATTCTGCTGACCCTTTGTGGCCGGCCGTGACGTCAGCCATTGCTCTCTCATGTGATGAGTACACGAATCTCTCTTCCATTCATTTTGGTTGCATCCATCTTGCTGCTACACATGGTTGTAGTCAGGAGCGAATTGGTTAGTACAACAATAAGGGCATTTCCCAAAGTGCAGCTGCGAGAATATTAAGTCCACAGAAGTAGGTATGTCTTGTTTCATCCCTAAAATCATTCAACATGAAACCCGGCTTGACAAAGTAGTTCGTCGATGTGCGTTCATGCCGGGTAGTGTTGTGCCCTGTGATCTGGCGCATCGTCGCAGAGTTGGTGGAGTCTGTTTTTTGTATAAAATCTATAACTGCCCCAGTCATCCACTGTCTGAGTTTCTTCCAGATCCAATTGTTTGGGTGAGGTATACTCGGCGGACTGATGCTCTTCATGAGTTTGCCTTGGAACCGTTACGATGCCGTACGGGCCAGTATTCCCGTTCGTTTTTTCCATAGTGTGTGGATGTTTGGAATGGTCTTGATGGCTCTGTCTTTGCTGGTGCTGGTATTGGCAGCTTTAAACGATCTGTACACAGAGCTAATCTGTGAACTCGGATCTTCCTTTTTTCATTCTTTTGCTTTCTCCACCCGCTGGGCTGGTTGCGCGGTGGTTTGTTAACCTCATGGAGTTTCTCCGTTCCTACGTCGCCAGTCTGGTGTGATTTAATAATAATAATATGAATTTGACGATCGTGTGAAAACGCCTTTACATTCCACTCGTTGCCATTGCGCAGAGGATCTCGAACTATCGAACGCGTATGCTTCATCATCACATATGGAAACTAGCTTTTTCAGAGAACTGTGATGTGGAGCAAGAAGCACCATATCATCACCGTAACTGATTGCATTAATACAGCGCCGCCCCATGTAGCACCCCCATGTAGCACCCAACTCCACTACCATTAAGCCTGTTATGAATGTCATCAATAAATATGTTGGAAAGCAACCGTGAGAGAAGTCCACCCTTTCGGATTCCATTAGAAGTACGGAAGCCCTCAGAGAATGACTTACCCCAGCGTACATAGCACTCTTGATTCCTGTACCAGAATTTCAGTAAGACAACAATAGGCCGTGGGGCCATTTTGTCTAACAGCTTTTTGAAAAGCGTCCAGTGATTCACCCCATCAAATGGTTTCTTCGTATCCAAGAAACATGTATACACGCATGAACCGTTTGAGAGATAATGCGCTACTGTTTGTTTCAGAGCAAATATTGCCATCTCTGTTCCGTGCATAGCTTTGAAACCAAATTGATTGTCAGCCGTCCCTAGGGTAAAGCTCATTTTCTCTAGCAGTAATAACTCGAACAGCTTGGACGCTGCTGTCGCAAGCGCAATAGGCCTGTAATTTCCTTTCTCGGAAACATTTTTACCTTTGATTTTGACAACAGGTTTCATTACAACTGTCATAACAGGACTGGGAATGTACTGCATCCGTAGGCATCCATTGAGAAATGATACTAATAATGCCGCTAATCTAGGTGGAGCATACTTGAACACCTCAGGGGGAATTTTATCAGCTCTGGCAACCTTGCCAGTTTTTAGTGCTTTTCATGGGCGTGTAACCTCATCATAGGTAAAAGCATCATCAATTGGCCCAACTGCATCAAGAGATAGAGCATCATTCACTTCTGTCTCGTGCTCATTGCTAAGTACTGAATTTAAGATATCGCTAAAGTGTCCCCTCCACATGTCAGCAATTGCTTGCTCCCCTTTGACACCATCAATGCACCGAGCAATATGCTCGTCTTTTGGGTTGATTCGTTTAATTTCCCGCCAAAAGTCAGTTGACTGCCCATTAGCCAATTTAGCAGAAGACTGTCCGATCGTAATTTTTGCTCATTTCGCCTGCACCCCCTCCTAGCATACCTAAAGCGATTGCAGGTAGCATTTTTCTCTTCATACAGATGTCCATTGCGGGGTCTACCCGCCCTATCCGAATTGTTATAAGCAATTCTAGATTACTCATGTAGCAGGGTGAAGTGAGCATTCCAGCCAGGGATGCGATGGTGAGCGTTCAGTCGAGCTGACCCACGCCTACGAAACACACCACTACCAATTTCCAGGATATGGCCTTCTACATAGTACAGTATGCAGGGCATCCAGATCGGCATGACATTGAGGGTACCAGCAGTAGTGTGGGACATGCTCTAACCGCTCGTGGAGAGCACACTGAAATGCGGTTCTCTTATGTAAATCATGAAATTCCACAATACAATACCATCCGAGCTCACAGTAGTAACATTATACAATGGTGGTACGTGAGAGATATCTAATAGATCCCTCCAGATATAATGATATGTTTGGAAAAAAACTAACGGAACTTAAAATTTTTAAAGCATTTCTTGTCAATCTTAAAGCTGTGTTTACCAGAGTTCAGCATGACGTTCGAACGAAAAGGTGACGCTACTCGTTCTTTTGGCTAGCGTGTGTCATCGCCAGTAGAAGCTCAGGCACAGATCTTGCCAATCCATTCATTACAGTAAAAACCCCTACTTGTAAATGTACAGCTGTAATTATGTTGGAATATGTTTGCACACCTTCGTGACTACATCAATTTTTACGTTATCCGATTGGGGAACTGATAACCAACAACTCGCTCAAAGTTAGCTGAGATAGTGGAAAGTTCACCACTGATTAGATAGCTGGCCTTAGACGGACCAACATTCCCATTCCCAAAGAGCAGCCGGGAATTACGCTACGGCCCTCTGTGATCTATTGCCGTTGTGTCAGAAGCATTTAGATATTTGATGTAGATAAAACGAAGAGAAGAATGAACTTAGCCAAGGCATACTAACTTACTTGATACTTACTATAGCACAAAACTTGTAGCGGCGGTTGAGAAAGTTAACAATTTTTACACAGTTTAGTCATGCACAATTTGAAGCAGTGTGTCGCTGCAAAGTAGTCAAATTAATTGAGTCGGCCATATACTGATAATGCCGACAAAAGTCTCTTGTATCGACCCGGCTTTAAGCTAAAGGTATCATTAATTAGTGCGGTGAATACGAGCTCAATAGGCATTACTTGTCCGGAACAGCAGACGGGCGGGTTGCTTTCGCCACGCCTGAAACTAGATTCGATGAGTCCAGGCACATGCAGTGATAGAGGCATATTTAGAGTGCTACGTCAATGCCACCTATATTTCTTGTCTAGGTGGCCTTGGATATGTTCGCACGTGTGAGCGCTCAGGACAGTCTCCAAGTCAGACAGGTGAATTTGCGCTGTGCTCGGTGCACTGAGCCAGCGTGCCGCGTTCACAAAATATTGCGGGGATACTGACCCTAACAAGTAATGGCCGCAGTTGAATGTACTCATACGTAAGTCCTCCGTCTCTACTGACATAGCGCTGAAATCCGTTGTCAACTTCAGGTGGTCACTCCTCTGGTTTCAGGGGGCAGCTTTATGTGCTTCAAGAACCAATGTGTGGATATCCTGCTAGAGACAAGCAATGAATCGATTTTACTTTTACCGATCTAATGTTTCAAATAGGTTAAGTTGCCTGGGCTTCACTTTGTTCTCCAATCTGTACAGCTCTAAATCTTTTAGGCTGTGTTTGACCAAAACTTCGGACGAGTGCTATGGCTCTGCCGCTTTCCTTCTTAATGCAGGTCAGCAGCAACACGATTACTCTTGAGACGGCCTAAAATGAATTCAAGAAGCAAGATTGAGTGTCCTGTTGTGTCAGGGATAGTTGATTTCTGATTGACGCCTCAAACTTCATTGAAGGTGGCAAAATTACCGTACCTGACAGACGCTCGATCTTTGATGATCCCATCACTGAAACCTTTACCCCAGCGGTAGCATTGTTACGTTGCTCGATGTAGGGGAGTGAGTCTTGGCACGTCAGGAAAAATCTGCCTTCGCCTCACTAGCATAATCATGAAAAGCAATAGGCTGAACAATGACTGGCTAAGCACCTATATAACTGATGCTGCTTCTAACCGGTGGTTTTGGCTAAATATGATCTTTCAGCACGACTCTGACAATAAGCACTGTCAAAGCATATTCGATCTTGGTCCAGCAGTAAAGTACTGTTGTGGTCTGCGCATTCACCAAATTTCAACTCATTAAGAGTCAGTAATTGACACGATTTGAAAAGCTGGGCTAAAAACGTCTTCCTAATAACATGCTTGAGCTGGTGGCCTACCATAATGAAGAATGGAAAATCGAGTGCGTCAAGTACTGCTGTAGGACCACAGACCACCATTAAATATTGATGGCTCCGTTTATACTCATAGTGATTAGTTTTAGTCTGTCTTTCCGCACGATGAAGATCTCACTGGTGAAAAGCCAATAGCATGCCAATAGAAATGTGGAACATACGGACGAGGATGTTCTTCAACAGGATAAACGAGCACGGGAACAGCTAGTCGGGAAAGAAAAGGAAGAACAGAACAAAGCATCATTAGTAGAAGCATGAAAAGCTTATACCTGCAGACACGTGCCATTCGTGGACGAGGTGAATCGCATATGAGGTACAGCGCGTAACACAATAAAGTAAAATAATGATAGGTAATTACAAGTTTTTTATTTGAAGTTTTTAAATACCTTGTATTTAATTACAGGGTATTATTATAGTTTAAGGGTATCAAAAAAGGGTGTTTTTCCTATATAGTGTATTTTGACGTGCAGAATCCAAATCTGAAGTTCGTGTTTTTCGGACGACCCTAGTTTTGAGTTATAGGGAAAAACCTATCCCATTGTTTTCTTATGGGAGAAAATACCCAACGATGTTACCCAACACGGTTTGGTTAGGTTAAGTTACGTTAGGTTAGGTTAGGTTAGGTTAAGTTTGGTTAAAGACCTATATAAAAGGTTGTTCTTTGCACTGTGCCATCGTTAGGTATTTTCTCCCATAGGAAAATAATGCGTTAGGTTTTTTTCTCTATAACTTAAAAATTAGGGTCGTCAGGAAAAAACTGACCTCACATTTGGATTTTGCACGTCAAAATATACTATATAATAATACCCATTTTCTATGCCTTTAAGCTATAAAAATTCCAAATATAGTAATATGTATTTAAATAGGAGTATTTTATAACACATTTACAAATTTATATTCAACTAACTAAATTTGTTTAAATACAATTGTACTTAAATCATGCCCATCACTAGTTAGGCATTGACATGGTATCACCTCCGCCAAGGAGGTTATGTTTTCGTCTGTTTTGCTTTTTTTGTTTATCTGTGTGTCTTTCTGTCAGTCTGTCTGTCACCAAGATAACTCAAAAACTTATGAACGGATTTTTATGAAATTTACATGAGTTGATAAATGACCAAATTTTGTGATGATCTGTTTCTTTGTTTGTTCCTGTGTTTGTCACTGTGTTTGATTTTAAGCTTGTTTGCGCAATAACTCAAAAAGTTTTGAATGGATCTTTATGAAATTTACAGTTGTTAATAATGTTGAAAGACCGATGATTAAGCTTTGATGCAGATCATTTGGTTCCTTTGTATATATGACTTATGTTTGTCATAATGTTTGTTAGCAGGATAACTCAAACATTTCGAATGGATCTCTATCAAATTTACAGAAGGTGTTAGTAATGTTAGAAAACATAAATGATTAAATATTGGGGCAGATGAACGGATCCTAAAAAAATACGGAAACTGTTAATACTATTAAAGGTGTAAATGATTAGATTTTGGAGTTGATAGAAATGAAATCGTGTTTCAGAGCCAAGTTGAATTTTTCGGTACCGTTGCCCTTACTTGGCGGAGGTATGCGCTTTCAGAGTACTCTAGTTTACTCTATTTTCATCTCAACTGCTCTGACAGCATTATGTGCTTTAACAACATTATCCCACAGCCACACGGCGGAAAGTACCCTTACTTTAGAACGGCCGCAATGCAAGCGTCGAGAGAATAATCCTCAAGTAGCTTGGGTAATGTTTCTAATACTCTGGCTGTCACGAAAACGACGGTCGCTTGTGCAAGAGAAAGGCAAGAGTTAGCATTATCCAGAACAGGTAAAACAGTTAATACTTATTGAGCCACGCACAGTTCACGGTGATAGAAGGATTTACAGCATATGACGTCGCGTAAACGTGTGTACTGTCCTCCAATTCGGCTTAGGTGTTACAGTGTCAGAAGGCGCCATCCATTACCACAATGAAACCGAGATTTAAGCTAAGGCCAGCGGGCCTGATCTGCTGGGACTGCAGAGAGTAGTGTTGGTCTCGCTATACTTTAGATCGAATTACACGTGATGGAAGCAGCTCGATTATGCGTGCGACAGCTGGAAATTCAATCCATTTTATCGAACGAGATTTGCAAAAGAAAGAAATGCCCAATCTTGTCTTCTATTTGGATGTTGAGCTGAGTTCCTTGAGGTGTTCTTTAGCGTTTTTATAACGTGGGAAATATGGACGGTTTTTGTATAAGTTCATAATTTTGGACGAGGTCCACATTTGTTGAAACGCGTTCTACATGTACAAATAATAAGATTTCCCGAGAAGAGGGCTGTTAAGTTAAAAGAGAGTCTTCATCTATCGAGACATTGCTCTCTGCATTGTTACGCGTTAGAAGTGTTCTTAGTGCACGTTCGATTGGGCGAGAAAATAAAGCCCTTATGGCTTAACTTGTTCGAAACTCCATGCAGGTGTGCTGGCTTCGCTGAAATTCAGGCGTTCACCCTGAATCGGTTACCCTTGAGACTTCCAAAAACTCATCATTACTCCGTAAAATGGACTTTTCAACCCGCTCAGCGTACTGTAGGATTCCAAGAGGCAAAGCCACAAATGCGGTCTGAAGGCTTAACTTTGGCGCCCAATCGAACGTGCCCAAATAATAAAAGCGCCCGCCGAGCATCTAAAAGCAGGTTCACAGGATAGTCCTTTGACGCCGTCAACGCCCGTCGCGCTTCTGAAGTTCTAAACAAGTCAAGCTTATTGGGCCTCGCTTAATTATATTAAACTGGCCGCCATAGAGTGTCATGACGAGGTCCAGTTAAACTAAACCCAATGGGTTTGGCTTCTCAAAAACTTCAAAGGGGAGAGTTGGTTTTACCCCGTAAAAACTTGGATTTTCATGCAGGTCGCATGAGATTGATACGGCTGAACTCAAAATCTTGTGGAACAGGAAATAATTTTTACTTTCTCAGGGTAAGCAATTCAGCATCGAGACGAAATCAACGTACCTTACTGAAACTCATGGCAAGTAAAGCTTGGTTCAGCGGTTTCTAACAACCTTTGCTAAGCTTGGCATTCCTAGACACATTTAATGTTTTGTCGGGCCTCGAACAAAAAATAACAACACATCTGATAACAAGAATGACGAAATTTACATGAAATTCATGACTAAATTTATGTATCCATCTTTATGTTATCCAAAATTTTGCATCTCATATAGGAGGACATCTCGCCCCTCCCAACAGGGTTGCGAGCACTCCCGGTTGCGAACCCTTAGCCCAATTGACCTTCAGTTTAACTCGGATTCGTCGACTCCTTCGATTGCACCTGAACTTCCGGGCCTTGTTATATAAGCTCACAGTAATACAATAGCTATATGATCCCGTATATCGATGGATGTTGCTAAAGCAATGGTAAAAATGTGCTTCTGACCTTCTGTTACCCCGAAGATAAGGAGACTCTTCTAAAATATCTACCACTTGACACCAACTTCAGCCTTAAAATAATTTCCACATTGAGATCAAAGACTTCCTTCCTGTCAGCTCATCCCATAGCAAAGTTTGCCAGCGGCCGCTGTTTACCAAAAGCACAGTTACACCTGCGCAATTTCCAACTGTTGATATAATCGACTGCTGGCGAATGGGCCAAAGCACCTGCACTCCTGCAGTGGGCAGCCTAAATACCTATACTGTTTGAACGTCAAGGTATAACTGCCCAGATGTTTGTACAGAAACTCTAAATAAACCAAATTCAAGCGTTAAGAGCCAGAGTGCATACATGTAGCAGGTGTTTTTCACCTGCCTGTAAGAGAACCAGAGCTGGGCGCTGCCGCAAGTATTTGCGTCGTTGCGTCGACGAAGCAACGACCATATCATCGACGCTTGACGCAAAGGTTTAAAAAACTGACGCAATGACTCTGAAGCAACTACAATGACGCAAATAAAAATTTGCGCCATTTACCCCTTAGGGCCAAGAAAACGTAATCCTGTAGGTACAGTTTGTAGGGCAGAAATAATATGGTATTTTTTACCATTAGTCGCCACTCTGACACGAAAACTTTAGACCACTATGTGGTAGATATTGATGTACTGAATACAAATCTCCGAGTCTATAGGTCACTGTCGTCTGATGCCAGTTTTTTTTTATGATGTATTTAGTGATTTTTTAAACTCAGCGTTACATCAGTACTCCAGCGCAATTAGGAAGGACTTTTCTCATAAAATTTGCAGAGAAAACACTGATTCATAGCAGAAACGAGCTATGTTCTTTTTTTGTAACGTAATATTAAAGCTGAAGTCTCTGCATTAATCTTAGAGAATCATGCAATTGCTCGATCAAATGAAAGGAACCAGATCAGACACCGGGCGTCGCTTGCCCGTCCAGTGTTTACCGTTCACGAAGTGTCGTGTCCGACGCGTAGTTAAAGTAACTTTCAAAAAATAAATAAATAACTTGATAAGACTCCAGTTCACTAATTTTACTTTTATTGGGAACGACATCTTGGACGCTTACGAACTCTAAATTCATGAATTTCATATTCAGTGATAAATTACTTCTCAAGCCTAGGAGCATAGGACTGGTTCTATTAATGACATCGCAACTTAGGCAGCCATTTTACAGACAAAAAATTGTGTGCGATAATGAGTACCAAAACTGATTTATATTTAATTAGAGTTTTTCAACACATCAGCATTTTGAATACTAAGCATTTCCGACAGCTGTTGCCTATAATTCGCAAACGAAACATACTTGTTGACAAAATTCATTAACATTTAACGTTTTGGGATGTCTTTTTCAACTTTCAAAATAAAGAATAATGAATGAAAAGCCTGAAAAGAAATTACTTTTTCTTGTACGGTATATTAGCAGGGAACAGAGATTATGTCAGTGGAAAGTGTAAAATGCGAATGACCCGAATACTCGCAAAGTTCCAATATCAGTCCTTGTACAGTCGGGCGATATTAAAGCAGCAGTTGTGGTAAAGTCGGAAGAAAAAAGTCAGTTATGGATTGCAGTAGGAGCTACAGATGTAGTCATTATGTTGAGGCTGTTTTGTTTTATGGTTATACAGTAGACAAGTTTTAAAGTTGTGAGTTCTATAGGGTTGGAAAAGTCGGTGATGGAAAAGTCTCTCCTACTATTGTGAATGAATGATTTGTTTTGCATGAAGACGGAGAGCAGAATGGGTAGGGTTTATTAATTGGTAAGCCTGTTTTGCTGGATATATGTTGGGTTTTGTAATGCTGTCCAGTGCTGGCTGCCCCCACCTGACAGAGAAATCACCAATAGCCTAAGCGACAAAGCCACAATCCTGAACGACTATTTTACCTCTGTATTTACTGTTGAAAATGTTGCAAATATCCCTGAACCAACAGCGATGCAAGTTGCTCCCATAAACACATGTGTTTTCACGGAGATTGAGGTTCTTCAATAACTAACTCACCTAAATGTGTACAAATCCATTGCCCTGATAATCTTACTCCCCGTGTTCTAAGAGAAATGGCTCCAGTCATCGTGAAGCCGCTG
Source organism: Parhyale hawaiensis (assembly GCA_001587735.2). Taxonomy (NCBI): domain Eukaryota; kingdom Metazoa; phylum Arthropoda; class Malacostraca; order Amphipoda; family Hyalidae; genus Parhyale; species Parhyale hawaiensis. The sequence goes on along the minus strand of LQNS02276930.1, from coordinate 7,791,438 downwards.
CTCGAAATATTTAATCGGTCTCTAAGAACAGGAGAAGTTCCGCTGGATTGGAAACTAGCTAACGTGATACCGATGCATAAGAAGGGGGATAAGAAAAGCCCCAGCAACTATCGACCAATCAGTCTTAGATCAGTCGTCAGCAAAACCATCGAACGCCTGTTGAAAAGCGCATCACTGATCACCTGAGGATGCAGCATCTCATAGCAGACACTCAGCATGGCTTCCGAAATTGAAGAAGCTGCTTAACAAATCTACTGTACTTTTTCTAAAAAGTAACAGATATTAAAGATGAACAAAAGGGCGTAGACCTTGTGTATCTAGACTTCCAAAAGGCTTTCGACAAAGTCCCCCATCTGCGGCTAATGAAAAAATTGGAAGCTCATGGCATCCGGGG
>LQNS02276930.1:7768349-7780787 GCA_001587735.2 Parhyale hawaiensis | reverse complement strand
CTGATCCAAGTGTTAGGAGCTGATCCAAGTGTTAGGAGCTGATCCAAGAGTTAGGAATGATTCTTGTGTGAGGGAATAATTCCGGAATGCCCTTCCTACACAGTGCTATGAAGGACCCATAAAAAGTGATTACCGTCTGAGTTAAGCGCCTACAGATCGACACGGCCGAAAGCGAATCCCAGCAAAGTATTCCAAATCAAAAGGGACCTGAGTAGAAAACAGCGGCTATGAACTGACCTAGTGCAGCACCAAGTTCTCTCCATTATGAAAGTGGCAGGGGCATCAGCCGCAGGGCGCGTGCGTCTCTCACAAACTTTAGGTAAGGAGAGGCGAGGACTACCAATGTGTCCTTTATTGCTGAATATTATAGAAAACCTACAAAGGCTGGCAACACAAAATACAGGTAAAGCTGCTGATCCATACCGTAGTGGTACCTTTTACCTGGATGAATTAGGTGATAAATCGTATGAATTAGCTTACTTCAGCTATTCATTGAAGTAACGTAATTTCATTTTTTTTCTAAGCCAAAAACAGAGCATGACATTTTAAAGGGAATTACTAAAACTCATTTTAATTCTTAAGAAGTTCAATAAATGTATTCAGCTGTTCAGATGATTGGGTTTATAATTATAATTGATACATACTCATCAGTTTTAAATGAAACTAAATAACTGTTTACCAAAGTGGTTTACGCAAAAAAAAGTTCTGTTTTCGTTGAAAGCAAGAATTTGAAAGCATGACTACTTTGCATGAAACGTAAACACGACGATGAAATCATTGCAATATATTACAACTTGTTAATGTTAAGTAAATAAGGGTGCGATTACTGCTAAATAATAAAGCATTTTCAGGAATAGCACCAAAATAATTAAAAATTTAACCGTATGCATTGAGAGCAAAACGTATGAATTAGCATTTAGTAAAAATTACATTCGTATGAAATAGGTTTCGTATGAAATAGAATGGTATGAATTACCATCTTTACCTGTAATTATAAACACAGTCTATTGGCTGAGTTAACTTGTCATTCCAGCAGACGCAAGTGTACTTCTGCAGCCGATGTCGATAGCGGTGAGCAATGCTAGAACAAAGACAGCAAGGATGTATAACTGCAAACCCTATTTGTAGGCAAACTGACCAGTAAACAGCAGTCCAGCAACTTCAGATTTGACCCAGCTTGCCAGTCACCAGTTTCTCAAATACTTTCGGCAAAACGGGTGCCAGCGCAATAGGTCTGTAGTTGAATTACATATGGCTGGACCTTTGGGAAAGGGAATAATATTCTCCATACGTCAAGAACGGGGAAAATACCCCCTACACACTCGCATTACACGTGGTTTTTCAGCTGGCAAAACATCAAGCAGCTGCTCCTTCAAAGAAAATTGAAGTCCTCGCGGATACCCATGGACCGTAGCTTAGCAGAACTCAACACCATTGTTTCCGAGGCACCTTGCGCCGAACGCATATAGCTCGCCAGGCTGCACTATCGTCGTTCACGACCACTTTGCGTTCACGTAAGCTTCGTGCGCTCGTCACCACTAAAATAAACACTACCTAGGCTAACCTAACCCACCCCTACCTAACCTTACCTCCTTACCTAACTTTCTAACCTAACCTAACCTTACCTAACCTAACCCAACCTAACCTTTCTAACCTTATCTAACCTTACTTAACGTTACCTAACCGTTTTCTAACCAACCCTAACCTAACCAAACCTAACCTAACCAAACTTAATCAGCGATACAGCGAGCAGCGCGGCGCACCAACTTGAACGCCGCTCATACGGACACGATCTGCGTACACAAACACGCACACAAAGTGGTCGCGAAGGACGATAGCGCCGCCGGGCTCGACAAGACCAACACACACACACACACATGCGACCATACCACCTACCTTGTGTGTCTTCGGAGAAGTCCAGGTGACGTTTTTCACATCACCCCTCGTGTGCGGAGTCACGATGCTGCGTGTCTTCTGTATTACCGCAGTCAGCGACCGAAGAGAGAGCCAGCAGCGAATTATCTCCACAGTGCACGCAACCGCTGACCGCTGGTCTATCTGGTATTCTCCTTAAATATGAATCCAGCAAATTTTTGAACTCTACAGTTTTGATATCAGTGGCGTTTCGAATATGCCGAGGCATTTTGTTAAACAATCTTGCTCCTCGTACAGCGAAGCTATTAAAACATTTTGTGGCCACGGCTTTTCCACCATCTCTGCTTGGGATGCGTCTATTACAAGTCCTTCCAGTTCTTTCTGAGTGTCTGGCGACAATCCGATCGTTGACATTCGCAGTGATACGTTCCAAAACTTTCCAAACATATATGATTGTAAATCGCTCGAATCTTCGCTGTATTGAATACAAGTGGGGACAGTTAATTCAATTGTGGTAATCGTACTCCTGCATGCCTCGAATTCTGGCCGTAAACGATCTCTGGATAGCTTCAAGTTGTTCTAGCTTTTTTTCTTGTACTCGGCATCCAAGGTGAAGAAGAGTATTCTACTCTCGGAAGAATTAATTTCTTCCATAGTGTAAGCATTACATCTAATTCCCATGACGAGACAGTTCGCCAACACAGCTTACTCTACAACAGGCTTCAGAAACACGAGTGTTGAACTGCACATTTATTTGTTATCTAATTAATTCCTCGAGATAAACTATTCTGCTGACATGTGAATGTCATGAATATGGTGTAGTACTGATGGTGCATGTGATGTACAGCACCCTGGCATGCAGCAAGTGTAGTGCGTGTGTGGTGTACAGCACCCTGGCATGTAGCAGGTGTACTGCATGTGTGATGTACAGCACCCTGGCATGTAGCAGGTGTAGTGCATGTGTGATGTACAGCACCCTGGCATGTAGCAGGTGTAGTGCATGTGTGATGTACAGCACCCGGGCATGTAACAGGTGCAGTGCATGTGTGATGTACAGCACCCTGGTATGTAGCAGGTGTAGTGCATGTGTGATGTACAGCACCCTGGCATGTAGCAGGTGTAGTGCATGTGTGATGTACAGCACCCGGGCATGTAGCAGGTGTAGTGCATGTGTGATGTACAGCACCCTGGCATGTAGCAGGTGAAGTCAATGTGCGGTGTACAACACCGTGGCATGTAGCAGTGATGGTGCATGTGTGATGCACAGTGCGCTGGCGTGTGGCGGTATAACGGTGCACACGGTGCAGGTAGTATACAACAACACGCACGAACATTACAGCAGCACAAAATAACAGAGATAAGCAGCGTGTACAGCTGTATTAAGCTGTACAGGATGAGCGCAATCAAGGGATGCCGGTATAATGACGTCGGCTGAAGGGCAGTTGGGCGTCCAAGGTTACTGCCGCTGGAGCTCGAGCGAACACGTTCGCAGCGCGACCCCGAGCAGGTCGTGCACGCATTCGGAGGAAACGGATACCTGTAACAGGTCGCTCGCTTACATAACCCCTTATCGACAGGTGATCATATATGGTTACTTCCATCATGCTGTTCGTACGTATGCGTTTTCAGCTGCTCTGTCAAGGGTTGAGCCCGCTGCACACGAGACTCTAAAAGAACGTTTCCTCCTAGCCTTCCAATTATGGTTTTGAGACCAATGCTTCGGCTTTACTATTATTACAGTCCAAAAGCTTTATAATTTTAACCACCACTGCAGTTTTTTTACCACAGTAAGTGGAATTTGCGCAATTATCAAAAGCTCTTTTAATTTTGAGCTTCAGCTCGCTACGACGTGCACGTTTTTTTTTAAGCGAGATTTAAGCACGGTAAGCCGTCGCAGAAACGTTTGTTCCCAGGATGTGAAATGTTTCACCGTTTAGGCTTCCGTGTTCAACAAACATTAGGCTAAGTAGATGCATTTTATATGATAACTATATAGAGCAGCGCTCCTAGAGCACAGGGCCCGGCTGGGCAACGCAGTCAAAAATTTCGAAGTAGTCCAGTACCCTATGAAAATTTGGGGCCGCCGCGGCGCCACCCATGACATGAATTGCTATTTAGCTTCTGCGGTGGCCCTCAATTTTGATAGGGTATCCAGGATTTTCTTTTTCAGATCATCATAAAAATACACGCAGCCATCTGTTCTTCATAACATTTCTAACAGTTCTTATAAATTTCGTAAAGATCTGTCAATGCCTTTTCGAGTTATGTTACTAACAGACGGACAAACGCCAGGTAAATCATAACCTTTTGGCAGAAGTAGCCTAACTGTAAACCTAGTGTAGCCAGCTATCAAAAATGAAGGCGAAGAATCTGCATTGACACTTCTTCGTTGTTCATAGCGTGCAGTATTGAATCTGATATAAAAAAAGCATTACGTAAGTACTGGATGTAGCTTAATTTTCGATTTAAAGTATAAAAGAAGAGCACAGTGCAGTGCTGCAATACGTGACCATCCTCCTTCCTGAGCGGTCATGGTAGTACATTATTCTATACCGAATCGCAGTGCTTTAGAACGAAACTCTGAGTAAATACGTCTAGTCCCATGTCTCAAGCGTAGTCAATATATGCGTAAACATATGTTTGCGGCCGCTAATAGCTAGGCCACCTTAGCCGTTCCTAGGCCTTGTGGGCATTTTATCTTAGTGCCTAATTTGCTTCCTTTCATTTTCGTCTTCTCTTACTGAATCGTTTTCTGCTTTTTTTTTTTTTGCTTCTTCTAGCACGACTTGCTGAACCCACGCTCATTCATCGTGTGTAGTTACTCCTCTTTGCGTGGTTTCCACGTTTTTCTTTGAGTACTACTGTATTCTTGTTTTTGCCGCTGTTTAGTCGCCATGGCAGTAAAAGAGTAATTCTTGAACTGTTAATTTGGTTATTATATATAAATTCGGTTTTACAAATAACATACTTTGCAGTTGGGAGCGACTCCTTCGCTTCTATCTTCTATTTCCCGTGGTTCCGGCTCTGCAGACTCTCTTTTGCAAGATCGATATGTACCACGGCACCATGATATGTACAGCCAGAGCTCTAGTAGCCGTCTTCTGGCCGAAAGTTTTATGCCAAGACCTGCTTCCCTTGTAGCTAATCGAAAAACGCATCTGGGAGTTTCTGATTACTATATGTGGCACTGTAAAAAAAAGATAAAAATTGTTGGTTCTTTTCCGGCCCATAGAGTCTGATCCATTTATTTTATGTTTCACAATGAGCGGCCCTGCGGTCACTTCAGCTGTGTCGCTAGGGCTGTAACTTGGTTTGGGATTTGGGCCGCTGAACTGCAGGAGCAGACTTGACTTAGCCGATACTTCAGACAGAAACGTTGATTTCGCAAGTCTGAATTGCGCTGTAGGTGTCAGAAGAAGCAGAGAACTTCGCTTTGCAGAGCAACAATGAATTTTCGGCAGTCTCAAGGGTAATCAGTTCGGAGTTAACACCTTACGCTCGATTCAGCGGCACGAAGCCAGCGCACCTGCCTCAAATTTCGGACAAGTCAAGAGTTTTGGGCTCAACTTCGCCTGCCAATCGAGTACGCTCTAATAAACATCCTCCTGGGGTTGTGATTGCGACAGCTGTCAGTAGCAACGGCATTGAGCGTATTAAAATGTATAGGCTTTTACTCATTAGCAGCCGTTTTTCTCGCGTCGTCGTTCAACTTAAGTACTTTCCATGTGTATATTGGCTACCGAATGTGTGTCGCTACGAAGTGCGTGCTGAACGTCGGCTAATAATAAGTTGAGCGTGTGACTTCGTAGTGTGGCCCCGGCTTTACTCAGACAGAAAGCTTCCGTCGGGGCAGTAACCTTACATCGCTTCATTAACGTCATCGGAAGTATAGGTGCTGTAGCAATAGTTTCCGGTGTGAGGTCACGTGACTCTTACGGCACTGCCACCTCGCGGTGATTTCGTTTCAATACCGGAATAGCAGCAGCTGTATGGGAAGGGGCTTCTTAAACCTCGGGTTTGTGTCCTCACAGACAATGGACTCCAACTAAATACGTGCTATTGGTGACTGATGATACTTCGATAAAATTGTTTCGAAGCAAAACTAAAACGCCTCATGGCGTATGAACATCACTCACAGGGAGGTAGGGAGGAGGGGCGTTCTGAAAGAGCTAAGGCATCAGTTTTAACATTTTTCGCATCGAGGTCAACCCGCTTGATTGCCTGCGAGAGATTGTAATGATAACTCAATTCCTTCTGGCAGTTTTTTTTTTTTTTTTATGATGGAGAGACATGGAGCTATTTAGAGGTCCTCCGAGACCCTCTCGCAACATTCTCGTTTCAGGAAACTTCTACTCCGAGGCGAGCTGTGACTTCCGGCAACTTTTGCTTTTCGTCTGCATTGATTGTTCTCCACTGAAATGTTTCATTTTCGTTCTTCATACCTGTAGAATGTATAATCCATACAGTAAACCATACACCGAACCATACTTGGCGGTCAACTCAAAGTGCCAAGTAGATCCTACGGCCGAAAAATTCATTTCAGTAAATGTATTCTAATTAACATAAGGACTTCACACAAGAAACTAGAGCACTCTGAGAGCGCATACCTCCGCCAAGTGAGCCAACGGTAGCAAAAATTCTAATTGGCTCTGAAACCATAATTTTCTTTGCATAAATTGCAAAATCTAATTATTTGTGCTTTTTTATAATAATAACAGCTTGTTTGATTTTTTTCAAGATCCGTTCATAACTTTTTGAGTTATACTGTTAACAAACGTTATGGCAAATATGAGTCAAACATACAAACGAACCAACCGATCTGCACCAAAATTTGATCATTTATGTCTTTCACCATTACTAACAACTCCTATGAATTTCATAAAGATCCGTTCATTTTTTTCTATTTATTGTGCTAACAAGCATAAAATTAAAAACAGTAAAAAACGAACGAACGAACAAACGGATCATTACCAAAATTTGGTTATCTACTCTTTGTTATATACCTAACAACTCATGTTAATTTCATCAAAATCCATCCATAACTTTTTGAGTTATGGCATCGAGAAAAATGACGCAGACAAACAAACAAACGGATGGACATATCTTCACCAAAAGTTAATCATCTGTTCGTCCTAACATATCTAATAATCCCTGTAAATTTCATCCTAATCGGTTCATAACTTTTTGAGTTATCTTGGTGACAGATAGACAGACAGACAGACAAACAAACAAACAGACAGACAGACAAACAAACACGACGAAAACATAACCTCCTTGGCGGAGGTAATGAACCGTTTGTGGTGATGCAAAGGAGCACAAATTACTAGCTTCAGCCCAGCAATGGGCGACAGTCATGGAATTTGGGACAGAAAAATAACCAACAGTTGTTCGACATTAATTTTGCCTTATTATTGTTAAAGCTTTATGGTTGTGTTACGTGTGTGCTGTAAATAAATAGATTCTGTGTGTCTTCATGAACAGTTTTTTTGTTTTAAGTCACTATGTGAATTAGGAAAAATTTTTCCTAGTTTCATGATGAGCCACAGGACCAAGCTTGTCGGTAGTAGTGGACAGGACCACCAGTAGTGCAGTTCATGACTTAATAACGCCAGGAGCGGTCCTCTAAGACGTATAAGAATCACAAATAGACTAGTATCACAAAGCCGTGCGCAGAAGAGCGACATGTACACTGACTTGGACCAGATAAAATTGCCGGATCGTCAAGCTTGGCACGACAGTTCAATGCACACGTAGCAGGGGAAGCATTCTTACATTTGCAATGTCCTAGGGTAAAGTTTTTGGAAGTTGCATGAATAGAAAATGCCAAAAAATGTTGTTGCTTGTTACACGACGGTTTTATATTCCCCGTGGTACTCAGCAACTAAATGTTTTGTACTATCTTGTAGTTTGTTAATGAAATTTTGGGATGTACGTTTCCTGCGGCGATCATCGTTGTAGCCTGGAACTTGCAGTTACCATTGCCACCATTTAACGAGAATTTTTAGGAAAAACGGAGGCGTTACATACCATAGTTGTGAATAAATAACCCGGAAAACTGGCCTGTAAGTTCATTTGAATTGTTCGAAAGCTGCGAAGAGGATTGGCCGGGACGCATCTTGCTAAACTCGCTCTTTATTGGGCAACTTTTTCGCTGAGTCTAGTAGAGCATTTGTTGGCGAAATGGCACTCTCGGCAATTTTTGCTTCTCGTCTGCATTGGGATTTAAAATATGCACCAGCCCTCGCTCTGTGTTTTTTATTTCTGTCAAAGCAGCCCCTGCATTGCACCAAATTGAACGTTGTTGGATCATTGCAGCCTCAAGTTCAAAGGTAGAACTTGCTGTCGTAGCGTATCGACACTCGAAGGTGCACAGGCTCCCTACTTCTGTGCCGTTGGCTGCACAGAAAAAAAATCCCAGTTGAGATCGAGTGTCCGTCGTGGTTGGTGTCGCGTGTGTCGCTGCGCTACGACGGGTTCAACGTTTTCTAGGAACTTCAACGCTGCGTACTGTACGCTGCAATAAAATGAGCACTTTTAGTGGACGTATAATTTACACATGTGCTCCGAGATTGCAAGAAGAGTTTTAACAGATAAGTTTTCTACCGACTACTTTTTAACGGATGTAAAGTTTCAAAAGTTAATATAATAATGACATTTTTTGTATGAGTCACCGTTAGGGTATCCAATTATGCGATTCATGTCGGTGGTAGGGCAGCCGTAATGGTAATGTCGTATCATACTCAATACGAAAATTCCATTCATTATCGATTGTAATATGTCTTTCCTGGGTGGATAGGATCTTGGTGTCGTCACTAGGTACCACAGAGTGATTTTGGGAAAATTGCAGATCTTAACGTATACGATAATAGCCTGGGTTCAATTCACTTTTAGGACCATCACGCATTTTTGATATTTTGAAGTCATATATAAGTAGAAGGACGTATTTTAAGATGTTTTAGTTGAATGACGTTTTTGCGGCAAATGCTTAGTTTTCAAGATATTTGACTTTGAAGTATTTATTAGCTTCCGACATCGCGGCAGCTTGTCGAACAATATGGCGGCGGTCACTGTACACTGGTTTTTATATACCTATTTTTAGTAGTATATAAGCAGAACAAGTTTTTTTCTTCATAATTTTTTATGTTTTGATTTTTGAAGTATTATACAGGTTGAAAGACTAATTTTAAAGATATTTTTTTTTCAAAAATGACGTAGGAATACTAGGGACGAAAAGACGAAGAAAAAGAATTAAGACTGCACCCCCCGTGGCGACGCAACGACATGTGAACAGTTGAGAAATGGCTATTGCAATGGATGGTGGTTGTGCCGGCTGCTCCCTGGAATATTTCGACTAGCCTAGGCTATATCAAACAATTTCACAACGATGATGATGCTGCTTTGAATTTTTTAGCTTTTCGCGGTGTAATTTTTTCGAGTGAGGAAAATAAAATCCTTAATTGCCCAAATTGTCAGACAAAATTGAGAAACTTCAAAACTAGAAAGGTAAGGTATTTTATTGTTAAACCTCAATTCATAATTGATATTTTGAAGTCATATATAGGTAGAAGGACTAATTCTAAGACTTTTTTTGAAGGACGTTACTGTCCCAAGTGCTTACCTACTTTTCGAGATAGCTAGCCTATTTGACTTTGAATTCCCCATCTTTTTTTGCTATACTTTTTTCCGGCAATAACATGGCTCTTACTCGTATAGGTTAGGAGACCAGGCCTGGTTCTGCTAATATCCTTTGAGAAATATACCAAAAGTTTAAAGCAATACGCGCTACGTCGCCATGTTGGAAAAGCACCTGCTGCTAGATCGCGCGACACGGCCGTATACTGGCGGATCGTAATGGGAACTTCAAAGTCCAATATCTCGAAAAGTATGCATTTGTGGCAAAAACGTCATTAATGGAAAACATCTTAAAATGGGTCCTTCTAACTATATATAACTTCAAAATATTGAAAATGCGTGATGGACCTAAAAGTGAATTTTACCGGTAGCTGCATTGTCACCTTTTGTACGTACGAACGAACGAAATAAGGCAATTGATGAAATTTTACCTCTGACCCATTTCTCACATAGACATTTTGGATCTTTATTCAAGTAGTGTAAACGCTCCCAATTGCGTCACCCCAGCATAACCCGTCTCATTCTCAATTCTCTTAACTGTAATAAGATATTCACTTGTTTTGTAGGGAAAGTTTTGCAACGAAAATGCTGCCGTAACGCAACCGAAACGTTTCTGCCTTTAAACTGCCGACGGATAATGCGATAAATTAGTTTTATTCATCCGAATTCGAAAGAACGCAGTAATGGTCACGAGAACCCTGGAAAGTCGTGTGAAATGAGCGGGCCACTGGTCCGCTGATATATATAACAAATGTTTAGGAAATTTTAAACGATAATTATGTAAATATTCTGAGTACAATGTCAATCCTTTTCGAAACATATTTGCTCAGGATTTTATTTAGGTATTGTTCACTCTTTATGAAAGCCATCGCAAATTGAAGCATCATTTCCTTATCTGGAGCTTGGTGTTGGAATTCGCTTCATTAGCACTATTTTTTCATTGATAAAATATGCATAGCCTATTCGATTGAGTCGTCGAAGTCCATCTAATCCAACTCCGCTAAACTGTACTGACCCAGACTTCAGACTGGTGCATTGGCGTCGACCAGTTTAATTGAGTTTCAGGCGTTGACCCTTAATCGGTAACCTGTGAGATTTTCAAAATTCACTCCTCGTAAAATGCAACTTTTAACCGGCTCAGTGTAATCGGGTTGCTTCTAACAGTTGAAGCACAGATTCAGAGTTACAAAGACAAAGTTTCTGTCTGAAGTTTCGGAAAAGTTCAGAAGCTCAGGAAACCACACGAGTCTGCGTCACATATTCTGTGCAAAATCTTGCCGCCACATGCACTCGAGAAATTCATCCAGAGGTTAAATAATCCAAAGTCGGAAACGTAACCAGGTTAAGTTTTAATTTGGTTCTATGCTGATAGAGCAGAGGAATGTCACTAGTGTGAACCCTGCCTCTTCGTTTCAATGCAATGCCGTGCTATTTAACCTCGCACTGCATCTCTGAATGAATTCACTCAGAATCAAATGTTATTAGTGCGTAGCTGCTATATAAGGCTGAGGCCACGTGCGAAATCATCATGTCGTTTTTGGTTGAGCAGAACGGAAGCCCAAATTACTCCAAATAAATTCTAATCCACTATACATTAATAAAATGTGTATCCAGAGCTTTACTAGTGATACTAGCTCAGCAGACTGATATGACTGCTATCATTGTAACACCTTTTGTGGTAGACCATCTTGCGTTTTCGAAGGCCTAACAAAACAGTCGGACGATGAGCTGAGGAGGCTCGTTCATTTGGTGATCGTGCAAACCTGTCTTCTGTAAGTTGGTGGGCGATTCGGTGCTCAAAACTCACGAACTCGAGCTGTTGAGTTTCGTGAGGCACATTCTCGGCGGAAATAGTTTATATCGGAAAATGCAGCGTCACGAATCTGAATTGGCCTTTCGTGTGACGGAATAAGCCCAAAGTTATTTGACTAAAAAAATTAATAGCTTTAACGAAGCAGTTTAACACTGTAAATCATTCTGGCGATCGATCCTAAACACTAGCAACTCCTGAACCATTACTTTGGTTGCATTATGAATGTGCTAGCCCGTTTCAGAGGTCCGTTTCTTTTCAAATTATCGGAATATAGAGCACTTATAGTAGAGAACGGTGTGTTGAAAACTAATTTATAGGATTATCGCTCAAAACTGATAATTTTCGAAAGATTGACTTGAGTTCAACACTGTTCAACCTTGACATAAGGGGCTTCTGTATTTTGGCTATTTACGGCGCTGTTTTCAGCGATAATTCCATTTATTAATGATAATAAGCGAATTTAAGGCTCGCTGAACGAATTGTGAAGTTATGGACAAGGAAATAACCATAATGAAGTTGTAGGAACGAAAAAAGTTAAAATCCTTGCTCCAACAAGGCTCCAGCATAGGCAGCTTTGTTTACATCATGGCGGCCGCCAGGCAGCAGAGCGCGATATCGCTGTACACTCTTTTTGTATTTTAGCTGCCTAACCTAGGTTAGTAAGAACCCCGTTGTAGTCAAAAACTATTTGTAGGGCTTCGTTTTAGTAAAGAAAAACATGTTTTCCCCTTTGTGCATAAAGCTGGCACCTAACGCGAGCAACATGGCGGACGTAGTTTAGTAGCGTTATCGGGACAATTAATTCAAAGATTTTCTTGTTTCCGCAGATTTACTATAGTCTAGTGACAAATGGTTTTCCGCAGCCTTAGGCCTAAATACGATTATTATCATTAGTAAGTGGAAATATCACTGAAAACACCGCCGTTAATAGCCAAAAATGAAAATACAGAAGCCCCTAATAGTGTAGGCACATTTGTAAGGAAAAGGAGCGTCGTGTATTTTTTTTGTTAAAAGCAAAAACTCACTTGATTTTGTTAGATGATATTATGAGCATGAAAAAAAATTAGGGTGCCATTTTTTTCAGTGCTCGACTAGCCTGAAATCGAACGTGGCAACCA
>LQNS02276930.1:7719790-7743605 GCA_001587735.2 Parhyale hawaiensis | reverse complement strand
AGATGCATTCATTGAGAATGACGTTTGTCGAAACCAGCTGGTCTGAATGCGTAATAAATGATTTTTATCGCTAGTTTAGTGTTTTTATTCTTACTGAGAATTAGGTTTGCCACCAGTCGTCCCATATCAGAGATACTGGTAAAGCGTTGATAAAATTTAGAAACGGTAGATAAAAATAGCGTCAAGGCAGTTAACGTCCATACATACCTTGCAATTTTTGCAGTTCATCGACAGGAAACAAAAAACTGAAGATGTGCAGAATTTTTGCACTACAATATGAATTTTTAGATGTTTCGCATTCAAACTTTTAGTCGTACAATATTATTTTGGTTAATTATGTTGGAAACTCTAGCCACATTATACCGGCAACCCATATATATAATCATCCCCAAATAATGGGAGGAATTCCACTCATGATCGTACGTACGGAAATCCGTTGATAACGTACCTGGTTATGCTCTAGCATATGCCCTACCATACATAGTCTTCCAACATCCATGTACTACCATTTACCATATATATATAGTCTTCATACATCCATGTACTACTATCGACCTTCGTCTTCTGACCAACCTTAAGCAACCAATATTGCCTCCACCAAAATCGACCTAAATATACTAAAATCAACGTTATGCATATCTACCATATTGTTTCATCATCCATAGTCGAGCTTAATCTCTCATACACCACTATATTCTACCTTAATCACAACCATTATTTCCGACTGGGCATTTGCTCCTCACCCTGAACGGCGAACGCGCTCAGGTAGAACAGTACTCCCACCAGCACGTTACAAATAACCAGGTGCTCCCCAGACCTTTGGGTCTGAAAGGGAGGAAGTACCTGTAGCAGGACTGCTCTCCAATATTTGATAATAACGTATATAATTTATAATTTTATGTTCTAGAAGTAAGTCATCTTAGAATATTGATATATCGCTCTGAAACAATCTCGCAGTTGCGAAGTCAAAAGAACCATTTTGCGCACTGACTTGCGAAAAGCCAGGCTCTCTTCGACGTCTTCGTATGCGCTGGGTCAGTGTTATCTCTGTTCACGCGCTAGAAGGTTCTCCCGAGAGGTAGGTTCCCAGTAGCTCGTATGCAGTGTTAGGAATCCGTATTTAGTCGAAGTGTACATAGTAATTGAGACAAAAATTTCAACTGCTGTACCTTCCTACTAGCAAAAACTATTAATGAATTGCTTAATGTGTAGTTATAAAATGTACCGCCGTTCCGCACAGCACGAGTACGTGCTATGCCAACATGAGTGGCTGGAATATATCTCATCACATGCACAGCCATTACTCCTTACAATTCTCTTAAAACATAGTTCTTTAATGTGTCTGCAGAGTGTATACAGTATGCTAAAACTGCTAAATGCGCCAAAGTAGGAAGTAGACAATTTAATAGACACCTTAGTCTATGCTTTTGTATTTTACTAAACTATAACCAAACTTCAGTCAGCTTCATGATACGCTTTTATTATTTCCTGATGATACTCTTGCTGATGTTACTTTCCTCTACATGTCCTCCTCTTTTCCAAATTCATGTTCTCATGTGCTGCAGATTCCTCGCAGCATCTGTAGTTTCTGTATATATTCTTCATTAATGAAACTATACATGTTCCTTATTTTTCTTTTTTTGTAATATAACTGTCTATGCGAAAATTGTACTGTTTAGGCTTAGATCATAATTGTGTTCCACATGCGCCTGTAACATTGTAAACAAGAATAAGTTAACACTAGAATTTGAACAAAGAATGACGGTGCGTTCATAGTGAATCCAGCTATCCTGACCTGCCTCATAGAATTTGCCCCCGACAATCTTGCCACGTACCGTCGCCACTATTGATATGCACTGCATGTGGACACAAAAGTTAGGTTAATGTTAGGATTGGCACACTTAGCAACTTAACATCAGCTATTAGAAGTTCTCACGGTTATGAACCTCTTGCAGCCGTTCAATCCACCACAGCGTCCTTCTAGCTCGAGGCCCATCGCCTAATAACGCCAACACCGCACCACGTGCTCATCGGCTGCTACGCTGCCACTTTGTCCAGCTACACGTCACACGTGCAGAGCCAGGGGGAGGATGCTCAAAAGAGTCACAAACTTACGTATAAATTTCAAGCGCAAGGCACTAGGTCAACGTTTCTCTGCGTTTAACCTAACGATTCATGTTCAAACCAAAGCTAAGAGAACTTAGCAGCAGAAGCAGTTCTTGCAACGCGCACGGTAGCCAGCCAATCAGCGACGGGGGATCAGCTGTTTCTCGAAATGGTGGGAAGTGTTACGTTGCGTAAACATATAGTAATTTCCTAAAAATATCGGTTGTGCACGCTACTAAATGAGATTTTATATATTATTATTATCTCTTATACCAATATTAACGTAAATAACATTCAAAGTACCTCCCATTTACAGAGTGTCTCTATAGACTCAATTTAGTTACCCCAAAAGAGTTTTCTGTCGTCAACCCCAAAGAAAACTAACAACCTCTATGAGGAACTGCCGCAAAGAACGAATTGCAAAATTGAGGAATTTGAGGAATAACATTGTAAAAAAACTCCATTTTGCTCCATAACTGGTATTATTTTGGGAGTGAAAGTTCTGTGAAATACTATTACCAATGTCCCAACTCATAATATTAGATAAGCGATTATATTTAAAGCATTTACGACTGCTCCAATCAGCTTTAACCTTACGTCTCGATTTACGTTTAAATCCAGATAAGTTCCCCTTCGAAATGCTTTGAAAACACGGACGTAGCTCCACAAGTTTACTTCAGCAATGCTAGGGGAATAGCAGTGCGTTACGTTCCCTTAGCGAAGTTTTGAACATCCTGGCCCAGGACCCTCGCGAGCAACGCTTCTGTCATTATCAACTGTGAGCAACGCGACGCATCCAACACGCTGGTCTTTCTCAGTAAAAAAAAAAGACGCAAGTTAAGTGTATATTTCTCCACCCCCACTTTAGCTAAACACATGTGCCGTATGACGGGAGTTCGAAAACCCCTCCATAGTTGAACACTAGTCACCGGCAACCTCCACACTGGTGACTCCGATCCTAACAATGGTGACAACCCAGAGTTTTTGTTTTGAAATGGTTCACCTGCTTACGCTGTAGTAATGTTGATGAAATGAATCATAATATTCCTAAGTATTTGTGCATCATCATTTCCAGTGCATTTCATATGTTGTAGTACGGTTGTGGCACAGTAGCCGTTGTACGCACGTCATGATTAAAATTTCTTTGGAAGAATTAAGGGCGTATACTACTCTTCTCAATATCAACCAATCGAAAATTTCATGTGCTTTGTGTTATTATAACTGTGATTGCCAGCTATAGTTTATTGTGGCTAAGAGCAAATATTTTGGCGTAATAATGTTTTATGTGTGTTCAAAAACCCAAAACTCGTGTCTCTATGGCCAACTCAAACGTTATTCTCACCGCTATCTCATATACTATGATATATGTTTCGTCCGCAAATCACGTTCCTAATGTCAGAGCCACTGTAACCACGTCCAGCCAAAATGTAGCTGCAAACTTTGCACCTGATTTGAACGCCAACGCTCACAAATGTGACATCTCGTTTCGCCGAGATAGAAAGTAACGCCAAAAATTTCCATGTTGTATGCAGCAGGGTATGCTTTAAAGAAAATTTACAACTGCACAAGTTGTGAGCCCGGAGGGCTGAAGCCCCTGTGGCAGAGGGGGGGGGGGGGTCTGGAGCCGCTTGCGGACCCCATAAGCCAACGGTTCTGAGATGGCCTGAGGTGCATCTGAGACACGCATTTTGGACAAAGAGCTACACAGGAAGTTCATACACTGAATAGCTTTGTATGAGCTATACTGATAATGTTTACAAGGTAGTCAATACAATTTTATCAATGTAGCGTATATTTATTGGAGGGGAGGGGGGCGAGTCAAAACACGAATGAAGCATAGTTTTGTTTAAATGCATGCGCAGAACGTTTCCTCCGTCACTTTTCAAATTTATTCAAGTTTGCATGAATTTCCGTTAAGTCTAACTTCATCGAATAAAAATTACACTAGCTGAAATAGGGGATTCGCTGATACCATGGACGATCAATGCCTGCTCTACGTTTTCCACAAATGTAGCAGAATACTGATTAGTGTACGTCAAGGACGATGATACGGAAAAGGTTAGCGTACAGAAAGGGTCCAAGCTGTCGTACAGTCCAATGAAACCGCCGATGACGCGGGGAGGTCGAACGTCGTAAAATCAGCTGTAGTAGCTGTTGTTTCTCGTCTTTGAATTTCTCCCTCAGAATAGAGTAATTAATTAATGGCGTTGTGGTAACATCCATTTCCTGATATTTGCACAAGTTTGGAACTGCAGCCTGCGATTCAAAGGGCTCCGAGCCTATAATTAAAAGTGATCCCCCGATTCAATTCCGTGAAGCAATAAACTCCACTTATCACAATTTTGGACCCTTACTTTCTTTTTCCTTCTAAAACAGCCGTCACTGTTTGAATAAGGATGCAGAATTTTGATGCCTACGGCAATAAGGACGCCTTTATATCCATACACACTAAATCAAGGGAATTAGCTACACTAGGACCATCGGGCGACGCACACCGCCATACTGGCAAGCAAACTGTGTGTGACTTGTGCTTGAAAACTTGAGCTTTTTAGCCTTAGTTGCGGTGTTCACTTTTAGAATTAAAACACCCAAGCGGTTATGAAATAATACGTAGCTGCATGTATGCTTAAGAGTTAGGCAGTGATTTGCTACACTTGAATTTGCTTATGGTTTGATAGTCATTTCTCAAAGCAGTTCATAGTTGTACGACCAGGACTCCTTTTTAGTATCGTTAGATAACTTTATTGGCTAATTGCGGATTTCTTTGCCGAGTCTCTTCACCATCGTCCTAGAGCAAGACTCTTTATCCAAAGGGGATCAACTCAGCTCTCAGAAAACTTTATTTTAGTTGTGGACCGATGGTTATAAAACTTGCTCAATATATGAAATTTTGAAAAGAAACACATTGTGATAAAATAATTTTTTTCGATTTTGACCTTAGTTTTCGAGGAATATATCTGAAGCGTTTATATGCTAAAACAAATACTAAGACAGTTTTAGAATCCGTGTAACATATCTAACAAACTAATGAAGTCTGATTTTCACTGTCTTTTAATATGCGATTTGTGATGACTAGATAAATTTTTCATACAGAAAAATTTCAGTTTTGAACTGAGATGAAAAATGATTGTAGAAATTAGAAATATCTCTTCACCAGTTTGTCATAAATCTTTCAAAGATTCAAAAACTCTCTTTGCTTCTTTGTAGTATGAAAACTAATTGACTTCTATTCATATTAGGTGGCATAGAAAAAACGTAGAATATTGTGGTGAAATGTCATATAATGCAATATTTTACTTCGAAGATTACTTCGCCCCAATTTCCTGGACGATTTAAAACTTTCTGGCCATGTACAACTGATGAATGGGGATTGGCACTTGCTATTGATCATGACCTTATCAAAATCTTGATCATGTAGATTATTGTTCCCTTCTGAACCGTTTTTTGCATTTATTACACATCCGAGCTATACAATCGAAGGACCATATGACGTCACCGCTCCAACGTTCGTCCACCGCGTTAGGCAGAGGACTAACCTGTTACGTATATCATTCTTGTGTGTACGACATCGCATATTTCCTGCTTTCACATTCAGCTATAGGTGAACAGGAAAAAAAAAACTCTACTGTTGAGTTCTTAGAATCTTAGTCATGTACATTTAGTAAAGGGTTTAGAACATTGTTTTAAGTTGGTCCTGTCTAGATCTACCAATTTAATTAAATTTATGTCTGCTGATGGTCTGCCGCTCCTTAACCATTGATGTGGCAACCTGGTGTGAATTGATTATATTGTAAGCATTATCTAAATATAACATCGACGTGATCTCTATTCAGTATCTTTATTGTTGTTCATTTCTTGACTGAAGTTTACTCAAACAATGAACGAGAATACCACAAAAGTCTTATGTTTACAACTGCACAGATCGATTTTACCACTGCACAAAATGGGTACAACTGCACGTTAGAGCAAACCCTGCTCTCAGTTCTATTAATGAAAACGGTTCTCGGACTGATCAAACTGAACGGCGAAATTACAACTCAGTCGATCGACGATCTAGGATAGATTATAACTATCATAGCCCTATGCGTTGCCGTCGCGACTTGAGATCAGACGGTCGTTCCGACTCTCGTTCTTCCCGAAGCGGCTCCAATACCTTCGGGGGACGAGCCGCACGTCCCACAAGCATCCCAGAAGTAGCCCGCTGTCCAAGTAGAAGTAAGTCTGTGCTGGTATCACAGAAGATTTGGTGACGATGCTAGAAAATGTGCAGAACCATGTGAAAATTTTCCACTTTCTATTACTTTTCTACTTACTGAGGCAACCATAACGCCAAAATCTTGCTTACTCAAAAATTTATGGGCGGATTTCCATGAAATATACAGGTATTCTAGGGAATGTTTGGAGGAACATATGATTAACATCTGGTGAAGATCCGCTCTTCTGTTTGTATGCCTTATTATTTTTAATGTCGTAACTCAAACAGTTATGGACAGATTTTTATGAAATTCACGCGAGTTGTTGATAAACAAATTTTAGTGAAGATCTTTCCATTCGTTTGTTTGTGTCTGTGTTTGATTTTAAGCTTGCTAGCAAAATAGCTCCAAAAATCATGAACAGAACTTTATGGAATTTACAGGAATTGTTAGTAATGCTGATATACATAAATGATTAAGTTTTGGCGATGATCTTTTGGTCTGTTTAACTAATATTTATCGGAATGTTTGTTAGCAGCATAACTCAAACAGTTTTGAACGCATCTTCAACAAAGTTACGAATGCTGTTACTATATATACCGTCATAAGGCTTAAATGATTAGATTTTGGTGTTTATATAAAGGGAATCATAGTTTCAGAACGAATCGAATTTTTCAATACGTTTGTGTTGCTTGGCGGCGGTATGCGCTCTCAGAGTACTTTAATTTTTTTTTTAATTTTTCCTCATGCACTTCGGTATTTTCGCTTTGCATTTCTCGTTCTGTCCCTGTTCTATCCTTCTTTTGTTTTTTCTTTCTGTCTTTCCTGTATATCGTTCCATCCAAGTCCACAGATCGACTTTCCAGCAC
Source organism: Parhyale hawaiensis (assembly GCA_001587735.2). Classification (NCBI taxonomy): domain Eukaryota; kingdom Metazoa; phylum Arthropoda; class Malacostraca; order Amphipoda; family Hyalidae; genus Parhyale; species Parhyale hawaiensis. The sequence continues at coordinate 7,736,437 of LQNS02276930.1, read as the reverse complement.
GATCTCCATGTGTGCAAAGGTTATACGTTGTACAGCACAGCCTTTAATGCGCAGATGACAGCTGTGCAGGAGCAGGACATATGCAGCACACGAAGTATCATAAAAATTCAGTCGGTCCGTAACACTTGTGTGGCTACCAGTGCACCTGCAGGGCTAGTGAAGCGCATAGAATACCAGATCTGCTGGGAGTGGGTCAGCCACGGAGAAAAGTGCCGAAGTTAGCGATTATTATAATGTGCAAATCAGTGCCACAGTTGGATGTGTAGATATTAGAATTGTTTTATACATTATAGAAGCAGTTTTAAATTGGATTTATTAAGATTCATTTTCCGGTGATCTAGACCTGCTAAGTAGAATAGTTGCAAGTTAACTGTTTTTGTTCAGTAATAATGTTGTTTAATAATAATTGCATTGTATCGGTAGTAATATACTTCAAGATTTTCTTGCATTTTTCATAGTCTGAGGCACTAAAAAACTCGTTGATCAGTGGTTCGTTGAAAGTCGTTTCAAGTTTACGCTGGTAAATACGCATTTTGTCTCTGAGGCTCGCTCACCAGTATTGCTTTAAGTATTACATTGTCATTCTAAATCTGAAGATCGTTTTCTCCGTCACTCTTCCTTTGAGGCCTCGACGTTTTGTTCTTCAGGGTCAAGTCTACCGAGCGCCTACTGCAACCAGCCGGTGATGTTACAACTATAGTGCTCTTCTAACGAGACTCTTAATTGCTGGTATTTAATAACTTCAGCCATGTAACCATATGCACAGGTGCCATACTAATACCAGTATCATCAAAGTTTAGTAGGAGTCAGTAGCTCACGTAGTCTGCGACAGACAATGAACGAAAAATATTTTTGCATAGTGTTATTTCAGTGATATTATTTCACTAAAAAATATCGCTAACAGAGGGTTACGGGGAATTACATACTTTCTTCATATACTTCCCTATTACCTTGTTACCGATTTGGCGTGCAGATTATTGCCTGTGACCTTCAATGGATATTTAGGGAGAATTCTGGAGTTAGTGAAGAGAAAGTAAGAGTGTTGTGATGCTTCCTGTGCGTGCGCCCATGAGCATAGCTGACCTACATAGAACTCCAGCTCAATATCTTGCTTGTGAAGCTATAAAGTTTTGTAAGTTTCAAACTTGTGATAACATGAGATACACGCAATATTCATATCTGAACGATTTCCTCAGCTAGCTCCCAGTCCAAATGTGTTGGTGTGCTTCTGTACACAAAACAAAAACACAAAGCTCTACGAGTACTAATTCCTTCCCAACTTGAAGGGATATATCAATCTTTGTTATAGCGCTGCTTGATGAGCAAGGTTCCTTGCTGGATAACACTTTTTAGCGCCTTTTTGCTAGGTAAACGGTTGTACTTGCGAGGGCTCAACTAGACATTAGGACGATAAGCAGGGGAAGCCCGTTCATTTGACAATCGTGTGAAACCGCCTTCAGAGTCCACTTCTTGCCATTACGCAGAGGACGTCGAACTATCGAGGAGTTGCTCTTCGTCTTCTTTGGCGTAAGATAAATTTAACTTCCTGCACGCGGTGACTGAATTATTATTGTTTTTCTTATTACCTCTGATGTGTGAGAGAATCAGAGCCTAGAGCTGTAAGTTATTTATTTTCCCTCAATATCAAACAAAGTTAGACAATGTGGTAGTAGACCTGTTTAATATAAATTGGGGTTCTTCCAATTCTCTGAGAGTGTGGAGATTGTTGCTCATCGGCTCCTACGCAGGGTTCACACTGGGCTTGGCCCTTTGATGCCGGCAGGGCCCGTCGCCAGCCAATATGTTGTGATGCTTCCTCGTATGCAATAGAAAAGTGCACGCTGAGTTCTCATCCACGCTAACATTTAGAGAGCTCCAATACTTAACTATCTAGTGACACTGACACCCAGCTAGCATATGTTGGCTAACATGTCAAGTTTGCAACAAATCTCTTGGCTGACATGCAGTCGTCTTTATACAAGGAAGCGACATGTTCCAGCGCTTTGCACTGCGTATGGGGAACAAAATCCTGTAAAATAAACATGTCTTTAAGATGAATAAATTTGCGAAATGAACAAAACGTAAAAAGTTGAGAGCATGTCAATAATATTGAGAAGTATAGATGACTTATATGCAGGATTAAGAGGGCGTTGCATTCGGTTGTAAAAGGGCATGTTCGATGGGCGCCAAATTATGCCGTGAAGGTTTGACTTGTCTGAGACTTCACGCAGGTGCACTGGTTTCGAACAGCTGAACCAAGTTGCAGGCATTAGCATGTTACCATTGAGAGTTTCAGAAACTCAATCTTGCTCCGTAAAATAGATATTTCGGCCGGTGCAACAAAATCTGGCTGCTTCTAAAACTTGTACTACTATTCAGATTGACGAAGTCGAATTTCTGTCCATAGTTCTGGACAAGGCAAATGGGCTTGGCTTAGTTCAACTTTGGTCACGTTCGGTAGGGCGCCGAAATTGAACTTCGGAGGCTTGACTTATCCAAGACTTCAGACAGAATTTTGGCTTCGCCATTTTGGATTGCTTCGCAAATGTTGGAATAACGCAATGACGTGGGTGTAAGATGGAGCTCATAAAAATCTCATGGGCAACCGATTAAAAGATCTGTGCCTCGAATTCGATTCAGTGGGTCGAAGCCAGCGCACCTGCGTGAAGTTTCGAACATGTCAGACATTCAAGGCTTAATTTTGGAGCCAAGTCGAACGGGTCATGAATTTGACGTCGTGTTCAAAATGCGCCGTCGGCTGAAGCAAGAGCCTGTTAGTGCAGTGTACTCATCACCTGGCAATAACAGCGCCATCTGTGACGTCGCTACCAATTAAGCATCAATATAATCCCCACTTCCTAGAGGGCTGATTCCGCTGACCCTTTGTGGCGGGCCGTGACGTCAGCCATTGCTCTCTCATGTGATGAGTACACGAATCTCTCTTCCATTCATTTTCGTTGCATCCATCTTGCTGCTACACTGGTTGTAGTCAGGAGCGAATTAGTTAGTACAACAATAAGGGCATTTCCCAAAATGCAGCTGAGAGAACATTAAGTCCACAGAAGTAGGTATGTCTTGTTTCATCCTTAAAATCATTCAACATGAAACCCCGGCAGGGGAAACATCGAGACAGGAGATTTATAATTATGAATCTCCTGTCTTGATGAAGTCATTATTATCATGATGGAAACCTAAATTCAATAAATATGTTGAGGAGCAACGGTGAGAGAAGCCCACCCTGTCGGAGTCCATTAGAAGTACGGAAGCCCTCAGAGAATGACTTCCCCCAGCGTACACAGCACTCTTGATTCCAGTACCAGAATTTCCGTAAGCCAACAATAGGCCGAGGGGCCTCTTAGTCTAACAGCTTTTTGAAAAGCGTCCAGTGATTCACCCTATCAAATGTTTTCTTGGCATCCAAGAAACATGTATATGTTGTGCGCGTTTGGTGGATTTGCGCGATCGATCGATCGCGCTGCGCGTTTGGTGGATGGTTCAAATTTTTAAATGAAAAAAACAGTCCTTGCCTCCCCTAACCTACCCGACATTAAACCCGAATATAGTCCAACTTATCCGAAATTACGGCCTAATACCTACAACATCCACCAAACGCGCAGGGCGATCGATCGATCGATCGCGCAAATCCACCAAACGCGCACATCATATAAACACAGGGACCGTTCGAGAGATAATGCGCAATTGTCTGTTTCAGAGCAAATATATAGCAATCTCTGTTCCGTGCACAGCTTTGAAACCAAATTGATTGTCAGCCGTCCATAGGGTGAAGCTCATTTTCTCTAGCAGTAATAGCTCGAACAGCTTGGACGCTGCTGTCGCAAGCGCAATAGGCCTGTAATTTCCTTCCTCGGTAACATTTTTACCTTTGTTTTTTACTACAGGTTTCATTACAACTGTCATAACAGGACTGGGAATGTATTGCATCCGTAGGCATCCATTGAAAAATGTTACCAATAGCATCATCAATTGGACCAACCGCATTAAGAGATACCGCATCATTCAATTCGGTCTTGTGCTCATTGCTGAGTTCTGAATTTAGGATATCGCTAAAGTGTCCCCTCCACATGTCAGCAATTGCCTGCTCCCCTTTGACACCATCAATGCACCGAGCAATATGCTCATCTTTTGGGTTGATTCGTTTAATTTCCCGCCAAAAGTCAGTTGACTGCCCATTAGCCAATTTAGCAGCAAGACTATCCGATCGTAATTTTTGCTCATTTTGCCTGCACCACCTCCTAGCATACCTAAAGCGATTGCAGGTAGCATTTTTCTCTTCATAAAGGTGGCCATTGCGAGGTCTACCCGCCCTATCCCAATTGCTATAAGCATTTCTGGATTGCTCACGGAGTTCGGCAAGGTGATCATTCCAGCCAGGAATACGATGTTGGGAGCTCAGTCGAGCTGCCCCACGCCTACCAAACACACTACTGCCAATTTCCAGGATATGGCTTTCTAGTATAGTATGCAGAGCATCCAGATCGGCATGACATTGAGGGTACCAGCAGTAGTGCGGGAAATGTTCTAACCGCTCGTTGAGAGCACATTGAAATGCGGTTCTCCTATGCAAATCACTGAAATTCCACAATACATTACCATCCGAGCTCACTGTAGTAATATTGTCCACTGGGGGTACGTGAGAGATATCTAATAGATTAGATTAGATAGGCGGCAGTAGACGAACCAATAGGCCCATAGATCCCTCTAGATATAATGATATGTCTGGAAAATAACTAAAGGAACTTAAATTTTTTTTAAAGTATTTCTTGTCAATCTTAAAGCCGTGTTTACCAGAGTTCAGTATGGCGTTCGAACGAAAAGGTGACCCTACTTGTTCTTTTGGCTAGCGTGTGTCATCGCCAGTAGAGGCTCTCGTACAGATTTTGCCAATCCCTTCATTACAGTAAAAACCCCTACTTGTAAATGTACAGCTGTAATTATGTTGGAAAATGTTGGCACACCTTCGTGAATGGTTCCTCGCTCATTACTCACAAAATACAGTATTGACAACCAGGGATGTCGCGAAGTTTATCACATTGGGGGAGGGGGGGGTGAAGGCACTGAAAAATACCTACTGACGTCAACTATCAGTCATATTACCGACTGACTGAAATATATAATATTATGTATATTTAGTGCACGAGTACTGTGTACCTATATATATGTATATATGAAAATATAGCTATTGAAGGGTTTAGACGTTTTTGAGGTTAAGTGTATTTTTTTTTTTGCATTAGGTGTAAATGTTAGTAATTAAGAAGGGCTTTCGAGTGTAATAGCCTAAAGGCCACTAAATACGTACATGTAAGTTTAGGTATAAGGCAAGGTCTGGTTCTGCTAACGTCCAATGAGCTTTTTCTCATAAGGTTTGGTAAATGGCAAGGTCTCGTTCTGCAAAAAAAAAAAAAAAACGAAATATACGATTTAAGATTGACGTTAAGTAAGGCCAATCAAAGATTGACGCTAAGTAGTGCCAATTAAAGATTGAAGTTAGGGAAAAAAAACACTTATCCCATAAAAAAATTCTTAACCAAACATTAAAAACCATTAAAACACTAAAAACCCACATAAATGCAGTAAAAACACTTAAGAACGCTAGCAGAACCAGTCCCGGCCTAACTTAACCTTTCACACGGGTGCTCATTGAAAGGGCTCTCTTCTCTAGTAGGGGTGGTCAGTCGGGGATAGGGACAATACTCGTACACTATAACTTTTCGAGAATATTGCATATACAGCGCAGCTGCTCAATCAGACTTCCCCCACACAATTGCACTGGATAACTGGTAATAAGTTTTTTACTCACGGATACATTTGATACATTACAAGTATTTGGCAGACTAGTTCTGTACCACTGTAGAATAATGCATGTGCCCCCCACTGAAAAATAAACTTTTGGGGCAACGCTGAGCAAAAGCTAATACAATCGCATGACGTATTTCTTGAAACGCCTTTTTAAGACATTATCAAAAATGGGATCAAATAAATACTCAGGAAGTTTATTTAGAAGCGTTGCAATTTGAAATACTGTAGCGCGTCTCTACGTCAACACGCACAGTTGGGAGATTGAGAACAGAACGTCTCATTTCGTAATTTTGTTGGGGAATAAGGGGACTGAAATACTTCAAGATGATTATAACTTACAAATTAAGAAAAAATTAAGTAATAGTTGTAAACATCCTGAAATTGGAACATTTGTAAAGACGAGTACATTTCACTGCAACTCATTACAGGCTCATTGTTTTCGTTATGCCGAACAAGAAGTATTCGCCTAGGCATATTATTCAATATTAGGCTACTTAAAGTTTGTGAATGTGACAACGAGGGGTTCCGCCCCAAACGATGATCATAAGTTCAATTAATTGATAGTATAGCAAAACAAAATGATCGCAATGTAAATGAAAGTGAAAAAGTTTGATCTCATTGCGCTTTAAAAAAATAAAAGTAACGTTATGATGCTATTGCAACAGGTTCACAAAACGCCACTGCCATTGTCACCACAGACTCTTTGTGCAGTACTGTCAACAGCGTTGCCGTGTTTTTTGTATCTCCAAGGATGCCAAATGTCACCAAGAAATTCCAAATCTCTTTCTTTCCTTTCTTGCCTAAATATGTAATTAAAGGCATATTTCCTAGTGTGCTTATAGCTAGTTATGCATATTAAAAACATTTCCTATAAATTTACTGAATATGGCTACCTAGTCTATTTTAATGTAACTTGACAGAAACCTTTTACTGAAGAAAACTTGTAAAACAGACATCCTCCTCTCACAGTCTTAGTGCATGCTTGGTAGTATTACAAAGATGGTGTGACCGTGGAAGCGGCAAGGTGATTCGTGCGCAGCGCGAATTTTTTTTTTTTTTCACTGGAGATGTTCGGTTACAGTAAATTTTGACGTTAGTCGGTACATATGACGTTAGTCGGTACATTTTACAGCTAAGTTACTCGATTACCGTAAAAGTACCTACTGCTCTTGTCAAAAATTTACCGACTATAGCCCGACCAGAGAAATTATTGGGGGGGGGGGGGGGGCCCCCCCCCCCCGGGTCGCGACATCCCTGTTGACAACAGGAGTACGAGAGTGTGTGTATAGTTAAGTAAAGTGCAATCTCCTCCTAACAGATGATGTTACGGGAGGGGCTGCTCCAGCAACCTAAACAGCACCAGCTCCGCAACACATATTATTTCCCCGGTCGGTTGCACTCAAGAGACGCCGCATACACAGGAAACAACGCAAAACAATTAAAAATGATAATTCTTATTCGCTCCTTCCCGAACAGTAAGCAGCGGTAGGGATATTCCTGGTCGAAAGTGACTGTGAATTTGCCACGCAACACCAATGTTACGCGCCTCACGTACAGGGAGCGCCTTAGGGTGTCACTGACAACAGAATTAGAAATACCAGCACCCAAGCGCAAGTTCAGGAACCACCACCACAAGTCAGTTCGACAGGAGTCGGTAGCTATCCCATCTGAAGGAGCACTCTATCGTAAAAGCACAAGAGTTAAACTATAAGGGTTACAAACATACATGTTCAGGAATTGATGTTCATAAATTCACTACACATAAGACTGCGGCACTGATTCGTACCGTAGGGGGCGCCGACCTCACAAAGAAACGTTAAGTGAGCAATGCTCAACATACGATAACTAGCAACATATCCCCTATTAGACGTTATGATGCACAAGTTGCTGCCAGGTAGTCCGAGCGCTCCAAAGCATTGGTTTAGAAACCTTCACCAAAGAAAAATACTCAGTGCGACGAAACGAGGAAACTTTGGACAGTGGATCGCCACACATGGAAAGAACACAGGCGCCCTTGAAACACCTGCCATATGAGTAACGTATGAATCACAATATCCGTTATTGGTACATTTAGTAACCAGAGCACTAGCCGTCGGAGTCAGTACTCAAGTCAACTCATGGGACATCTCCACCCGGAGAGCAGCGGTGACTTGGGTTAACTCACAATATCCTCTTCAAAACAGGTAGATAAGGAGAATTAGCGGCAATGGACGCAGAGGAAAATACCACCCGCCCACCTGCGGGAAGAGGCAACAACGTGATAGGCAGGAAATATAAGCTAATCAGTAGGCCCAACTAATAGCTACCAAGCCCTAATAAATCTGCGGACAGGGTTACGGTCAACCAATAGATCGAGCGACTCAACGCTACTTACGGTGCTTCAAGGGAAAAAGAAGGGATACGTAGTGCGTCCGTGGGAACGTGAGTTGTCATTGCCACATTCCCATAATTCAGGACTCTCTCCACCCACAGCGTACACTGCGACCACAAGAAATGAGAGAAGAAGGGACGCATAAAATCTTTTGAGAAGCGTAAGACCGATGCAAGAAGGATCAACGCACATGAGGAACAGTAAAAAGGGGTAGGAGGTGAAGATAAAAAGTAAACATTACTAGGAGTCAGAAAATGAAAGAACGAAAGTGGACATAAAAGGCAGACGTCCGCAATGCTCATCCGCCGGGCCAGGATGTTCAAAACTTCGCTAAGGAAACGTAACTGACAGCTGTTGCCTTAACGCTGCTTAAGGGTACCTTTGGAACTACTATCAATTTTTCAAAACATTTCGAAGTGGAGCTTATCTGGATTTAAACGTAAATCGAGACTTAAAGTTAAGGCTGATCGGAGCAGTCATAAATGCTTTAAATATAATCGCATATCTAATATTATGAGTTACAATGTTGGTAATAGAATTTCACAGAACTATCCTTCCCAAAATAATACCAGTTATGGAGCAAAATGTTGTTTTCTACAATGTTATTCCTCAAATTCTTCTGCCTTCTGATTCGTTTTTTTGCGGCAGTTCCTCGTAGGGGCTGCTAGTTTTCTTTGCGGTCGACGACAGAAAATTCTTTTTGTGGTAACTACACTGAGTGTATAGAGGCACTTTGTAAATGGGAGGTACTTTGAATGTCATTCACTTTAATATTAGTATAGGAGATAATAATAATGTATAAAATCTCATCTAGTAACGTGCACAACTGATAATATTAGAAAAAACCGATATGTATGCGCAGCGTAACACTTAACGCAATTTCGAGCAACAGCTGTTCCGCGGTCGCTAATTGGCTGGCTACCGTGTGTGTTGCAGGAACTGCTTCTGCTGCTAAGTTCACTTAACTTCGGTTTGAACATTAATCGTTAGGTTAGACGTAGAGAAATGTTGACCTAGTGACTTGCGCTTGAAATTTAAACGTAACTTAAGGACTCTTTTGAACATCCTCCCCCTGGAACCTCCCTGGCGCTGCTCCAACAACATGGATGGGCAAACCTAACTAACAGGTAGAACAACGAGACCTAGGCGAGACAGAGCTTCTCCGCAAGATAAACGAATGCAAAAAGAGCAAATTGAGGTAGAAAAAAAAAAAGAATGCAATACTGCAACTCCAGAAGGAGTCTCAAAATTGAAATGAAGCAGCGCAGGTGCCACGAAAAGAACTTGTCCAGAAGGCATATGTAAGGGCGTGATTCCCCTCACATGTGCAGCCGCAAGGAATAGAAAAATACATTGTCAGTGCAGGTACGTACATAAGTACAAGGTAGACACAAAAAAAAAAACGCTAAGAAAGACTGACTGTCAAGGGAACTAATGGGCGCCCAGCTGAACGCACCCGGTAATACAGGAGATTCGGCAATGAAATTTAGCAGGCATAAACAGGCTATGGTTAGACACGACGTCACCACGATATATTCGCAACCTAGGCACGAAACAACTCGACACTGAAGCTAGAATCAGCTATATACAAATTATACCATTCACTGGGCAAAGCGAATCAATCTATGGTATGCCGAATATCACAATGGGTGCTTTCTCTTTTATTTGCGACCCAGAGCCTACTCTTGATATCCTTAATACTTTCATTTTGGAAGGCAGAAGTGGCAAACGCAACTACAATATGATTTTCAGTGAGAAGAACTCAAAGTTCTTCTGCCAGATGGCATATAATGATATCGTGATATAAAATAAATAAATAAACGCGGCTGACAATCACGAGATAAATGTCTCTTAACGATAACTTCAAATCTGATCTTTGATCAACATCAGATATTTAGAACACACAAAAAATATAGTTATATGAGAGAATACACTTACCGCAATTCAGTCACTAATTAACGTCCACCAACACAATGGGTAACCCTAGGCAAAAGTGTCATTCACAACCGCCCGAAATAAGTTACATCTACTGTAGATAACGGCTAATAAAACTGATATTGTGTAAGAAAAGAAATGTACATATTTTTAGAAACTGGTCTACCAATAATTAATGGTTTTACTTTGCTCAAAACGCTATACACACACACAATAAAAACGGGAAGAGCGAAGAAAAACACACATCCTGATACAGAAAAATCTTGATCGAAAGAGCCGTCATGCTGATGTTTACCTAGGGGAAAAGAACACAAAGTGTTGCCATCTAAACGCGCAGATACATGAACTGCCGGTGGCAACGGTTCGAAAGTGTAAGGGTTTGAACCCGCACTGTAACACTGACTACATCAATTTTTACGTAATCCGCCTGGGGAACTGATAACCAACACCTGACTCAAAGTTAGCTGAGATTGTAGAAAGTTCACCACTGATTAGATAGCTGGCATTGGACGTACCAACATTCCCATTCCCAAAGAGCAGCCGGGAATTACGCTACGGCCCTCTGTGATCTATTGCCGTTGTGTCAGAAGCATTTAGATATTTGATGTAGATAAAACGAATAGAAGAATGAACTTAGCCAAGGAATACTAACTTACTTGATACTTACTATAGCACAAAAATTTTAGCGGCGGTTGAGAAGGTCAACAATTTGCAGACAGTTTAGTTATGAAGCTGTGTGTCGCTGCATTGTAGTCAAATTAATTGAGTTGGCCATATACTGATAATGCCGACAAAAGTCTCTTGTATCAACCCGGCTTTAAGCTAAATGTATCATTAATTAGTGCGGTGAATACGAGCTCGGTAGGCATGACTTGTCTGAAACAGTAGACAGGTGGGTTGCTTTCGCCACGCCTGAAACTCGATTCACTGAGTCCTTGCACATGCAGTGTTGGAGGCATATTTAGAGTGCTACGTCAACGCCACCTGTGTTTCTTGTCTAGGTGGCTTTGGATAAGTTCGCCTGTGTTAGTGCTCAGGACAGTCTCTAAGTCAGACAGGTGAATCTGCGCGGTGCTCGGTGCACTGAGTCAGTGTGTCGCGTTCACAAAATGTTGCGGGGATACTGACCCTAATAAGGAATGGCCGCAGTTGAATGTACTCTTACGTAAGTCCTCCGTCTATACTGACATAGCGCTGAAATCCGTTGTCAACTTCAGGTGGTCACTAGTCCTCTGGTTTCAGCGGGCAGTTATATCTGCTTCGAGAACCAATCTGTGGATATCCCGATAGAGACGAGCAATGAATCCATTTTACCTTTACAGATCTGATGTTTCAAATAGGTTAAGTTTCCTGGGGTTCACTTTGTTTTCCAGTCTGTACAGCCTTAATCTTTTAGGCTGTGTTTGACCAAAACTTCGGACGAGCGCTTTGGCTCTGCCAGTTTCTACCGTAATGCAGGTGTCAGCAACAACACGATTTCTCTTGAGACGGCCGAAAATTAGTTCAAGAAGCAAGATTGATGTTCATGCTGTGTCAGGGATAGTTGATTTCAGATTGACTCCTTAAACTACATTTAAGGTAACAACATTACCGTACCTGACTGGAGCTCGATCTCTGATGATCCCATCACTGAAACCTTCACTACAATGGTAGCAGAATTAGGAGTTGAAGACACCACCTGCTCTGAAGTTATAGTCTACGACCGTGCAACGTTCTGGTTTCCAAATATTCCACCATAACAAAACTCCCTCTCTGAAGCCTCGTCAGTTCAAAGTACGAATTTATGTTAGACAGCAAATGATAAATTTCTTCATCTATATAGTGGACGCGTTCTCTTTGAACTGAACAAATCAAAACAGAACTGTTGTTATTAGGTTGTCAGTGGAGAACGTCTACCCACCGCTAAGCATTGTTGCTCGATGTTGGGGAGTGAGTCTTAGCACGTCAATAAAAATCAGCCGCCGCCTCACTAGCAGCAGCAAAATCATAAAAAGCAATAGGCTGTACATTGGCTGGCTAAGCTCCTATATAACTAATGCTGCTTCTAACCTGTGGTGTTGGTTAAATATGGTCTTTCAGCACGACTCTGACATTAAGCACTTTGAAAGCATATTCGATCTTGGTCCAGCAGTAAAGTACTGCAGTGGCCTGCGCATTCACCCAATTTCAGCTCATTAAAAGTAAGCAATTGACACGATTTGAAAAGATGGGCTAAAAATGTCTTCCTGATATCATGCTTGAGCTGGTGGCCTACCATAATAAAGAATGGAAAGTCGAGTCTATCAAGTACTGTTGTAGGACCACAGACTCCCATTAAATAATGGGGGCTCCGTTTATACTCGTAGTGATTAGTTTTAGTCTGCCTTTCCGCACGATGAAGATCTCACTGAGGAAAGACTAATGAACATAAAGGCTCTTAGCATGCCAATAGAAATGTGGAATATACTGGCGAGGATGTTATTCAACAGAACAAACGAGATGGGAACAGCTAGTCGGTAAAGAAAAGGAAGAACAGAACAAAACATCATTAGTATAGAAGCATGAAAAGCTTATACCTACAAACACGCGCCTGTCGTGGACGAGGTGAAATGCATGTGAGGTACAACGCGTAACAGAATTAAGTAAAATAATGATAGGTAATTACAAGTTTTTGATTTGAAGTATTTAAATACATTGTGTTTAAATACAGGGTATTATTATAGTTCAAGGGCATACAAAAAGGTGTTTTTTCTTGTATAGTGTATTTTGACATGCAGAATCCAAATCTGAAGTTCGTGTTTTTTGGACGACCCTAGTTTTTGAGTTATAGGGAAAAAACTTATCCTATTGTTTTCCTATGGGAGAAAATATCCAACGATGTTTCCCAACACGGTTAGGTTAGATTAGGTTAGGTCAAGTTAGGACAGGCTAGGTTAGGATTGGTTAAGTTAGGTTAATCCCCTATTTAAAAGGTTGTCCATTGCACTGTGCCATCGTTGGGTATTTTCCCCCATACGAAAATAATGGGATAGGTTTTTCCCCATAATTTAAAAACTAGGGTCGTCCGAAAAAAAACAGACTTCACATTTCGATTCCGCACCTCAAAATACACTTTATAAAAAACGCCCTTTTTCTATGCCCTTAAGCTATAAAAATTTCAAATATAGTAATATGTATATAAATACTGTATTCAATAACACATTTATAAATATGTTTTCAACTAACTAAATTTGTTTAAATACAATTGTATTTAAATACTGCCCATCACTGGTTTGGTATGGACATGGTTGGGTAAGATACGGTTAGGCAAGATATGGTAAGGTTAGGATGGGTTTGGTTTTATTACCTCTGCAAAGGAGGTTATGTTTTCGTCTGATTAGTCTTTTTGTTTATCTGTCTGTCTTGCTGTTTGTCTGTCTGTCACCAAGATAACTTAAAATTTTATGGACAGATTTTGACAAAATTTACAGGGATTGTTGTACTACGTATGTTAGGAGGAACAGATGATTAACTTTTGGTGAAGATCCGTCCATCCGTTTGTTGGTTTGGATGCTTCATTTTCCTAAATGCCGTTGTTCAAAAAGTTATGGACGGATTTTTATGAAATAGACATGAATTGTTTATCCGTCTGACGAAGAGTAAATGAGCAAATTTTGTGATGATCTGTTTGTATGTTTGTTCCTGTGTTCGTCGCTGTCTTTGATTTTCAGCTTGTTAGCGCAATAACTAAAAAAGTTTTGAATGGATCTTTATGAAACTTAAAGTTGTAGATAATGTTGAAAGACAAATGATGAAACTTTGATGCACATCGGTTGGTTCGTTTGAATGTTTGACTTACGTTTGTCGTAATGATTGTTTGCGGCATAACTCTAGAAGCAATAAGCGGTTTTAAAAAAATACTGAAACTGTTAATACTATTAAAGGTAGAAATGAATAGATTTTGGAGTTGACAGAAAGAAAATCATGTTTCAGAGCCAATTTGAAATTTTCGTAGCCGTTGCTCTACTTGGCGGAGATTTGCGATGTCAGAGTGCTCTAGTTTACTATATTTCCATCCGAACTGCTCTGACAGCATTATGTGCTTTAACAATATTATCCCACAGCCACACGGCGGAAAATGCCCTTACTTTGGAACGGCGGCAATGCAAGCATCGAGAGAATAATCCTCAAGTAGCTTGGGTAATGTTTCTAATACTCTGGCTGTCACGAAAACGACGGTCGCTTGTGCAAGAGAAAGGCCAGAGCTAGCTTCATCCAGAACAGGTAAAAACAGTTTAATTCTTATTGAGCAACGCACAGTTCACGGTGATAGAAGGATTTACGACATTTGACGTCGCGTGAACGTGTGTACTGTCTTCCAATTCGGCTTCGGTGTTACAGTATCAGAAGGCGCCATCCATTACCACAGTGAAACCGAGATTTAAGCTAATTAAGGCCAGCGGGCCTCATCTGTTGGGACTGCAGAGAGGAGTGTTTGTCTCGCTATACTTTAGATCAAATTACACGTGATGGAAGCAGCTCGATTATGCGTGCGACAGCTTGAAATTCAATCCATTTTATCGAACGAGATTTACAAAAGAAGGAAATGCCCAATTTTGTCTTCTATTTGGATGTTGAGCTGAGTTCCTTGAGGTGTTCTTTAGCGTTTTAATAACGTGGGAAAACATGGACGGTTTTTGTATAAGTTTATAATTTTGGACGAGGTCCACATTTGTTGAAAGACGTTTCACATGTACAAATAATAAGATTTCCCGAGAAGAGGGTTGTTAAGTTAAAAGAGAGTCTTCATCTATCGAGACATTGCTCTCTGCATTGTTACGCGTTAGAAGTGTTCTTAGTGCACGTTCGACTGGGCGAGAAAATAAAGCCCTTATGGCTTAACTTGTTCGAAACTCCATGCAGGTGTGCTGGCTTTTACCCGCTGAAATTTAGGCGTTCACCCTGAATCGGTTACCCATGAGACTTCCAAAAACTCATCATTACTCCGTAAAATGGACTTTTCAACCCGCTCAGAGCACTGTAGGATTCCAAGAGGCAAAGCCGCAAAGCGGTCTGAAGGCTTAACTTTGGCGCCCAATCGAACGTGCCCAAATAATAAAAGCGCTCACCGAGCATCTGAAAGCAGGTTCACAGGATAGTCCTTTGACGCCGTCAGCGGCCGTCGCGCGTCTGAAGTTCTAGACAAGTCAAGCTTATCGGGCTTCGCCTAATTAGAGTTAACTGGCTGCCATAGAGTGTCATGACGAGGTCCTGTTAAACTAAAGCCAATGGGTTTGGCTTCTCAAAAACTTCACAGGGGAAAATTGGTTTTACCCCGCAAAAATTTGGATTTTCATGCAGGTCGCTTGAGATTGATACGGCTGAACTCAAAATTTTGTGGAACAGGAAAAATTTTTTACGTTCTCAGCGAAAGCAATTTAGCATCGAGACGAAATCAACGTACCTTACTGAAACTCATGGCAAGTCTAGCTTGGCTCAGCGGTTTCTAACAACCTTTTCTTAGCTTGGCATCCTTAGACACATTTAATGTTTCGTCGTACCTGGTACAAAAAATAACAACTCATCTGATAACAAGAATGACGAAATTTACATGAAATTTATGACCAAATTTATGTACCTTTCTTTACGTTATCCAAAATTTTGTACCCCATAGAAGGTCACCTCGCCCTTCCCCACGGGGATGCGAGCACTTCCTGTTGCGAACCCCTGGCCTATTGAGCTCCAGTTTAACTCGGTTTCGTCGACTCCTTCGATTGCACCTGAACTTCCGGGCCTTGTTATATAAGCTCACAGTAATACAATAGCTATATGATCCCGTATATCAATGGATGTTGCTAAAGCAATGGTGATAATGTGCTTCTGACCTTCTGTTACCCCGAAGAGAAGGAGACTCTTCTAAAATATCGACCACTTGACACCAACTTGAGCCAAAAAATAATTTCCGCATTGAGATCAGAGACTTCCTTCCTGTCAGCTCATCCCATTGCAAAGCGTTTGCCAGCGGCCGCTGTTTACCCAAAGCACAGTTACACTTGCGCAGTTTCCAACTGTTGATATAGTTGACTACTTGCAAATGGTCCATAGCACCTGCAGTGGACAGCGTAAATACCTATACTGTTTGAACGTCAAGGTATAACTGCCCAGACGTTTGTACAGAAACTCTGAATAAACCAAGGCAAATTAAAGCGTTACGAGCCAGAGTATATATAGCAGGCGTGATTCACCTGCCTGTAAGAGAACCAAAGCTGGGCACTGACACAAGTATTTGCGTCGTTGACGCAACGACCATATCATCGATGCTTGACGCAATGACGCAAAGATTTAAAAAAGTGACGCAATGACGCTGGTGCAACTACAATGGCGAAAAAAATTACGTCATTTGCCCCTTAGGGCCAAGAAAACGTAGTCCTGTACACTGTTAAAAATACCAGTGTTTCCACGGACAAAATTCGAAGATTTTACTGTAATTTTTTCCGTTACTCTCTTGTCTCTGTCGTATTGACAGAAGAATTCCCTAAATAGTTAATCTACTGACAGTTCTGTGC
>LQNS02276930.1:7626980-7655024 GCA_001587735.2 Parhyale hawaiensis | reverse complement strand
GGGGTCTCTTTCAAAGAGTCCCGTTATAGGTACGTCGTTGAAGCCATTCAAGTACTTGAATGTTTCTATTAGTTGCCCCCTGAGTCGTCGTTGCTCGAGAGAGATCAGACCCAGTTCTTCCAGGTGACGTTCATACGACTTGTTTCTCAGCTGAGGTATCAGTTTCGTTGCTCTGCGTTGGACTTTTTCCATGTTATCAATATCTTTACAGAGATGTGGCGACCAGAATTGAACAGCAAATTCTAAGTGTGGCCGCACTAATGCCTTGTACAAGGGAACGATTATGTCCTTGGACTTTTATTCGAAGTTTCTGGTGATGAATCCGAGTACTCTGCTTGCCATTTTCAGTTGCAGATCCAGGAGGTAATATTAGCTGCAGATCCCAAAGCATAATCAGCTGCAGATCCCAAGTAGGATATAGAGGACAGGAAAAAAGAGAAAAAAGGGGGGGGGGGGGAGTCCATGCCCAAGAGACTATCTTGAATGCACGCAAGCACGATTAAGAGCCGCTGACATGCGGAGCTTAGAGACATCAAACTGTGTAGTTGGAGCGGGAGAGAGAAGGAGACGGATTAAGGTGGTCTCGGAAGCTTTGTCCGTTAAGAGTTTGCGACTCCTGGAGGAGGAGTTCTTAGCTGCGGAGGATGTCTCTCTCAATATATGTCAGGACGATTTTTAAACGCGTTGACTGACTCCGCACTAACAGCATCGGAAGGGAGTCTATTCCAAATGCTGACTATGAAATACGGAAAGAACTGCTGACTGAAGGTCGTTCTATGAGCTTTATGCTTGAATTTTTGACCGTTGTTTCGCAAGCGATCATTGAGGTCTCTTTTAAAGATCCCCGTTGTAGGTATGTCATTGAAGCCGTTCAAATACTTGAATGTTTCTAATAGTTGCCCCCTGAGACGTCTTAGCTCAAATAGGTACTTCCTGTTCTGTTTCGGGAGGTGGGCCGCTAATCGAGGTGGCCAACCTATTCCCGCTAGACTTCTACCTTCTTGTTTGTCGTTTCGTTCCCCAGCGTGGCGTAGCTGAACGAAAGCATTCAGCCGTGCCCGGGGGTGGAGATGTACAACTTGCACCTTCTTTCTGACAGTAGCGCTCTGAGCACTTAGAATTTGGGACCTACCGGCAGAAAAGCAGTGATAAAATATTGATTATTTGAAACGAGACGTACCTCGCGCCCTAGTGGTGCACGAGCCTGTGTTAAACCACAGGAATAGTTCGGCGCGATGTCGACATTGTGTCCCTGATACGCTAGTAAAATTTTGTACTACTAGCTACTTCTAATCTCGGACGGTTGTATTCTGTGAATTCGTGTTCAGTGCATCATATTTCTACCAGAGTATTGGTCTAGAATTCTTGGGTTTGAGTCGGGGAAAGGGGGGGAGGAGGAGGGGGAGGGACCGTACAAAAATCGAATTGAGATTTGTATAGGAAACACATTCACAGCTTTTTTTTTCGGTAAGTAGTATTGCTGTCAAATTCATCTGAATATTTCGTTACAATTTACATTGCTACTGTTAAAGGCACAAAGGCACTCCTAGCTGCGTACTTACAGCTCGTTTGTAAACTGCTAGCCGCTAAAACTGTGAAGTACTTTAATAGCAGAACCTTCTCTACGCTGTTCACCTTAACTAAAGCATCGTTAGATAGAAAATTTGTACAAAAACATTCAACGAACTCGTTTCCTGAAGGCTGGTGCACACGCTGGATAAAATTTAAGGAAACTTTTGCAAATGAGCGACAGATTCTGGGCAAAATTTTGCCTCTCTATTCAGACGTGAGCGTTGTTCGAGGGCCAACAGACTTGGAGCTTCGTAGACTTTAAGTGCTCATGGCCATAGTATAGTAACTTCGTAAAGGTAGCCCCATCGCTTGACCAGTTTGCAACTCGTCTGCGCATCTCGCTCCAAAACGTCACCTGAGAACCTCGCGCGCAACTACAGTGCCCCCCCTCCGAAAAAAAAAAATATAATAATAAAAATCTAACACTTCAATGGCAGGGAAAAAACTTCACTCGAGAAATATGAGTTAGTATTTCGTTTGCCCTATCCGACATAATAGTGCGAGAAGATGTTAGTGATGATACATTTCCTCCGCCCACTCATAGCAAACGTCCATCACGCTCCCAACCCTCAGGGAGGGTTGTGTGCTGCTGCGGCAAGGTTGATTGTGGGTCGCTCTTGCCGACGTGTTATTTATACTTTCTTATAAGTTAGAATTCATATACTTTTACACCTACTGCACACAATCGGTCAAAAATGCTTCAAATGAAGGAGTAAGCCTTTGCGTTAACTATGCTAGAAAAGGGAGACTCTGTGATGGCCGACACCAAATATCTGGGGATGTCAAGAGAGACAATCTATCAGCTGAAGCGGTCGAGGACAAAATTACCAACAGGAGAGGTACCACAGAAGAGATCAGGCACTGGTACACCTAAGAAAACTACACTGACAACAAATAAGCTTCTGAAGCGTGAGGTTGTCCCAAATCATGCTGTAACTGTCGTTGAACGCAAAATCAAACGCCCTGAGCACCTCCAGAACGTCGTAACAAGGACAATTCGCGATCGCCTGGAGAAGGACCTGGGTCTTCAAAGTCGGCCTACCGGAAAGAAACCCATGCTCTTCTCGTTTCAGTCTCCCTTTTCTAGCATAGTTAACGCAAGGGGTTACTCCTTCATTTGAAGCATTTTTTGACTCATTGTGTGCAGCAGGTGTATAGTTATATGACTTCAAACTTATAAGAAAGAAAAAACACGTCGGCAAGAGCGACCCACTATCAAACTCACTGCAGCAGCCCACAACCCGCGCTGAGGGTTGGCTGGGTGATAGACGTTTGCTATGAGTGGGCGGAGGGAATGCATCATCACTAACTTCTTCGCGCTTTATTATGTCGGGTAGGACAATCGAAATACTAACATTTCTCGTGTCTTGCCATTGAAGTGTAAAGATTATTTTTTGCTGGCACTGTGCTGTCGTTTCTGTGTGTTTATAGAAGTAATGTGAACAAAAAAGCCAATTATTTTTTCTATGATTTCTATTTTTTTTTTTTTGCGCCAAATAGTGGAGAATCGACACTAGGCTTCGTTAGATATCTAATATATATAAATACGCTTAAAATTATAACTGGGCAAGTTTTTACTATAAATTGGCTGCAGCTAATCTTAACAGATTTCGTGTGCCGTATAAGTATTGGCTTCGTCTGTGGATAATTATGTGAAATGGCGCAGAGCATTAAAATTTTATCTGAAGCTATATTTAAGTGTAATAATGAGTCTAATACATTCATGCCCTAGCATCCATCTGCTCACTGTTCTACATTTATGCACAGTGGGCCGCAGTGGGAGCAACGTGATGTACTCGTACCTACCCCTACTAGCCTGCTTCAAATTTTCTAAACTTGAACCACCTATACCTAGTAGACTATACCGATAGTTTGCAGTAACTTATCTACTTGTGCATGAAATGGCATTATTACTTGAAACTCGAGAACCAACAGTTTTACATCAGAAAATTTATCTAACGTTATTTTTATCTGACAGACGTCAATGTATAGCTGTTGATGGGAAGAGGAGTGAGCTATTTGATTTGGTGTCTGGTATCCTACAGGGTAGTATTCTGGGCCCTTTGTTGTTCATTGCATTGTATATACGGCGGATCTGTTTCATCTTGTTAATAATTTACTTGTTGGTTACGCTGATGATGTTACTTTGCTGGCTGATTGCGATAAGCCTAGTGATAGATCAGAGGTTTCAGAATCCATTCAGCATTATTTGGAAATGATTGATTCCTGGTGTTCTAGGTGGGGGATGAGACTAAATGCGGGCAAGACTAAGACCATGCTCGTGTCCAGGTCGCATACAGTGGGACCTCCTTTTCCTGCACTCATGCTGGATGGTGTAACACTTCCTGTGGTTGATTACTTGGTAATCTTGGGTGTCAATTTTAATCCAAAGTTGACGTTTGAGCCCCACATTCGTTCGGTTGCCTCACGTGCATCGCAGAAAATTGGTCTTATGAGGCGTCCTTGAAGGGTGTTAGGCTCGATAGAATTGACACGTCGCTGGTTGCGTGGGGGTTTGTTAACCTCATGGAGTTTCTCCGTTCCCACGTCGCCAGTCTGGTGTGATTTAATAATAATACACGAGAGCTAATAAACGCTCGTGAGCCCAGAAGACAAGCGTGCGTGAAATTTAATGGAGTATCCCTCATAGCTTCCACAAAAAGTGGAAGAGAACTGATTTATAGGGAAACCGATTTCAATTTACCGCTTTATTTTATACGACGTGTTCACTTATGTCAACAGCTCTTTCCTTCTTTTTCATGTATTGAATATGTATTGACGATTGCACTTTTTTAAGGGTAGAACGTTGTTAAAGAGCTACTAGTTTTTAATAATTTATACAATTGTTTTATAAGTTGTACATCAGTCTTAACTTAGAAATTTATCTTAGAAAATTTCTCCACCTACCTGAGGCTTAGTAGACTGTTGCTGGTCCATCTCTTTAAAACTGCTCGAGAATAGAACTTTGCAACTGCGTACAATACTGCATTAAAATCGTTTACTACGTTTCAGCGTAAAACTTGAGCCATTTTTTAATCAATAAAATCCTAATATTGTGCAAAGATATGAAACAAATCGTTTTAGCACACATAGCCTAGCCTAGGCCTATAGTGAAATAAAATCGAAAATTGTTCTTTTTGCACAGAGAAAGTATCAAACCTAGATCTAAAGTATCACAGCTAAATATCGAACTATCATAGCGGGAAAAATCGCAATAGAAAGAATAGACTTTTTGTACATAAAATGTCTAATGTCGCTCTGTTTTCTCATACGCTGCGCTCACATATACGGTAAAACGACGCATCTTTGTAGATTTCCGGGGATTCTTTTACAGTGCTATCAAGCCTTGAAGAGCCATAGGCAACAGGATTTTTTTTCTACAATAAATTGTAACATTTTAATTGAAGTGGTTATACGTTGTGATAAGTAAAGTACGTTTAATCAAAAGACAAAACGGAATTCGTGCATGGACGGCATAGGGCCTAATGGGCGAGCCCATTTTGGTCTCCAGATGACGTCACTGCTAACTGGCCGGCAAGGAAAGGGGTAGGTGTCGGAAGCGCGAGTGAAGCTACCTTCATTAAAGGCGTCTTTTTGTGACCACCGAGCGGATGATTCCCCCTGATCGCGCATGATTTGCACGTTTTTGTGACCGCATTTTGACGTGATTCTGATAGCAATCAACCGTGATCAGTGGTGAGAATTGATCGCAGCGTGATTTCCTCCGCAGGCTAATCATGCGTGATCAAAGAGTGATTCCAGCCTTTGGACAGGCAAAAATTCAAAATTTTAAATGGAAAGAAGTGATGTTTTCTTATATTCAGGGATGAATTTAATAATGTTATGATGATTGTTTATAATATTGACTTCCAGAATTGTAGTTCCCTTAGTTTTATGCCTGCGTATGTTAAAAATGCTTTAAATACTGCTAGTTCCGTTATGCCTTGGCTTCAAAATAAATAAAGGTTAATAAGAAATCCATTCCCTACCATTTCCCGTAAAAATACGATAGAAATATATTTTTCGAAAATTGACATGGCGTCTCTGGTTTGTTTAAAAATCGTTGACCATTCTTGTGCTTTTCAGTGATCACGATGATCATGATCACGATGATTCTGATCAATAGCGTGTCCACAAAAAGACGCCTATAGTTAAGTCAAGTTCATGGCTACAGGCGCAACAGCGTGGCAAAAAGAAATATAACAAGCAGACTAATACTATTAATGCTACGCATTTCCTTCACAGTTAATATAAAGTCGAAGTCCTTCATAAAATACATAAAAATAATCAGTTGGCGAAGCCACGAGAGCCAACTGAACGATCCAGATGCCTGTAGATGGCGCTGCGGGCGGTTTCTCTTCAAAGTAGTTTTCGCGCATTTTACTAAACCGAGCGCAAAAATATTGCACGCTCCATCCTGTTCAAAATTTAGCGCAAAAGTGTGAGTTGGCAGCTTTTCAGACGTTGATGCGGTGGTCAAAACTTGTAAGCTTGTTCCGTATGTTATAGCGTGTAGTACCTGCATAAGACAGGTTAGAAGTGGAAAACAGGTTTGGCTCGTTTCGTAGAAGCAGTCGGGACATGATGCAGCGTAAACAAAAAACATTGTGGACGGCGTGAAGGGCGTAATGGCTGCGTCTTGGTGCGGATCCTCTCATGAGACGTAAAGATGGGCCGTGGGGATAGGTTAGTTAGGCTTGTCCCTCTTTTGTTATGGGAGTAGCGTTCCCAGGATGTCGTAATAAGTTACTTTTGCTTTAGCTAAGTCTTCGGAACATCTGTCTTTCTGGCCCACTGTGCTTTCTTCCACTTTCATGCTGCTACGGAACAAGTTTTCTTCCTCTTCTTTCCCCACTTGCTATTTGCATGCGCTTTGATCCCGTGTGGGAACACCCTCGTGCGTTCGTTTCATGTTTCTTTCAACATTCTATGTCCCGTCTAAATTTGTTCCTCTCTGTGGATCAGAGTGTATTCTGCAGTACGTAGGGTGGCTTAAACTAGATACGGTATATAAGAATATAGTAAGTTGATACGCCTCTTACTGTGGAATTGTGTAAATATTCACGACATAGTGTCACTACAGTTTTTGTCATCCTAAAAAAATCGTTATACAGGCAAGTTGTCTATACTTTTATCCTAATCGAAGTTTAGGACCCCTGCATTTATTCGATGCATAGAAGAAATCTTAATCCTAACTCTAACATTACTTACCAACTCGATTCTAACTCAGCCTAATATAGTGTAACCCTTTCAAACTTAGGGGCCTATCTATTCTTACCTAACGTAATAAAATTCGCGGAATGCGAATGAAAGCGTAGCTTACAGTTAATACTTTACAACCACAACGTGATGCAAATACAAGGAGTTGAACTGCACTGCTGCATGTAGTTACTGATATAACCATGACCTTAACGAATCAATATCTTAGAAAGTAACTGTCGACGGCTATAACATACACAAATCGTGTTCAGCGCCTCAATATTTAATAGAATATCGGTCGAAAGTGTTCTTTTGTGAGAGTGCGGGGCTAAGTTACTTTAAATATCCTAACTTACAATTCTCTATTTTTTGATACGCATTCGGATATATTGCTACATTAAATTGCACACGTCACTGAGGGTTGTAAAGCCAGGACTCGTTCCTTTTGTGTCGCATAATCGTATCCTTGGGACCAAGACGGTGACCACTTACGGCTTGGATGCCAGTTTTTGTATTATTAAAACTACACGCTCGGGCTTTCACGGATAGACAATAAAATCCAAATGTAGCATTATGCAGCTCCAGAGAGCCCGAAACGCTGAAAGAAGAGCCATCAGAAAGCCATTCATAGCTGACTTAAATTTCTGCGGATTCACACATTTGAACACGAATCCCAGTAACGAATTTTAGGTCAAAATCGTCTGGAGTAGAAAACGCAGACTGAACTAAGAAGTCTCATCGGGGGCATATGATGGGCCCTAGGGAGAGGTTAGGTTCGCTCGTCATCATATTACTTGAAGCAGCGACCCCAGGGGCATTGTGTAGTGTGTACTGATGCGTAGGTTTACTTGGCTATTGCTAGGCCTTCGGAACGTCTGTTTTTCGTGCCAACGTTTGCTTCCTTCGTATTTCATTCTCTTACTGACGATAGTTTATTTTTTTTTTCGACTTGCTGGGCCTATGCGCGTTAAGCCTGTGTGGGAATACCCTCGTGCAAGGATTTTACGCTTACCTTAGCAAACTATATGTACTTTCGATTTGCTCTCTAGGAACAACTCGGTACCTACAGATTGAGGGAAGCCTAAATTAGTATAACCATAACCTATAGAAGTGGCAAGTTCGGCACCAAAGTCTCCCAATGTTAAGGGGCGGGTGTAAGCGGCAGAATGTGTATTTCTCCCCGAGACCTTGATGACAGAAACAGAAGAATATAACCAATGATTTTCGTTGTTGTACCCAAACATATAATATACACAGGCTGACTACACTCCGCCAATGGGACAGAATCACCAAAGCATTATCAACACACAGCCTGCTGTCTGAACTAACAAGTCATTTCGGCCGCCGATGACCAGACCCGTGAGCAATAGATTAGATAAGATTAGATAGACGGCAGTAGACGAACCAAGAGACACCGGAACTTACGCCTCGGCCCTCTGAGCTATTGCCATTATGGCATAGATCCGGACTACCTCGCTGTCACCGAACATACTTAGTGTAGTAGGCATTCACCTTACGGTGATTAGTCTTACTATATGTATTTAACACACGACGGCTATATATGCGCTTCAAACGTAAACGTCTCATATGAAACAGGACACAAAGGATCTTGGGAGAGCTAGACGCCTGATGCACATTGTCAGCTAGGTATCTTTAGAGGTGGATAGTTGGGTAAAACTGTCTGAACTCGAATGAGAGTCATAGATTTAGTTTGCCCGCTTTCAGCTGCATACTTCAGGCAGAGCTCAATGTAGTAATGCGCGTTAAGTTCCTCTTTAAGGGTTGGACGATTGCTGCTATTTTTGCCATCGTAGTGGAATGGTCGGCTAAGGTGATGATATTTTCCAGTGATGAATGCATGTCGCCAGTGTAAAGACTAAACAGTAACGGGCCAACCATGGTACCTTGTGAGATGCCGGTAACTACAACTACTGAAGTACTTATACAACCGTCCACTGCTACACTCCGTTGTCGTCCAGAAACAAAATCCAGAATGATAGACAAAACCCTGGTACCTAGGTTGGCCTACACCAAACAACTCCAGTTTGTACTAGGTATGTTGATCCTATCGACCGCTGCACTTAGTCCAACTGATCAAACCGTACTTAACAAAGATGATCCAGCGCCAACTGCAATTGGTGTGATGCAGACAACAAAGCGTCACAACAACCCAACTCTATTTGTATGCAGCAAACTGGCTGCATATTTCCCTACACTAAATTTTAATATAATTTTAGTCAATAAGTTTAGAATTGGTTCCCTGTTCCACCATCAGGACCGCCTGCCGCCTCATCCTCTGCGTTCGTCTTTGGTATAGAGTTTTAGTTGTTTCAAGTGTGGAATGCGCAACGTACGTTGGTTCCACCACTCGTAACCTTTTTACCAGAGTTGCCGAGCACAGAGGTGTCAGTTCCAGGACCGGTATACCTTTATCCACCCCTTCCCATTCATCAATTCGTGATCACGCCTTTCAGTGCAATAGTGCAGTTTCCATTAATGATTTCAAAATAATTGCTTCCACCATTGGTATTCAGAATCTAAGAACCATAGAATCGCTGTACATTCACAAACTTAAACCAGAACTCAACGATATGCAAATGCAAAACGCCACCCCTCTCTTTGTCACCGGCTTTCTTAAGTAGGTTTTTATTTCAGTTTATTTTGTTCGCATTTGTTATAAACTTTCTAGTTGAATGTGATTCTTTATTCATTTCAGAATTGCTGATGATGGGCCGATTGCGTCCGAAACGTTCACATTAATAATAGCGAACTATTTGAATTTTTGTAAATTTTAGGAAGATGCCTACTTTTACATCCTATCTAGCTTTATTGTGTTTAGTTCAACTAAAATCTCAAGTGATATTAAATTGTATTAACTGGCTGGTAGGCTGTGGTCTAGCAACTTTAGCAATGCGATCCAACTTGTAAGCCACCAATTACTCAAACACCTTCGACAAAATGGGTGTAAATGCAATGGGTCGATAGTTAGCTACATTTCGCGACACGTGGCCTTTAGGTATGAGAGTAATATTCCCCGTAGGCCAACAGAATGGAAAATTTACCAACCAATTCACGATACCTCAATAACGCATCATTTGTTACGCTTTTCATTATGTACTCTGTGCTCCATCTCTATTCACAATGTTACCCACCGGTATAATTGTCTCAAATTGCTCGGATGGAATAGGCCACAAAGGGCGAACATTTGCCTTCTATTGATGCTCATTGTATAATTTCATTGTCAATTATCCGCTATACGTACTGTACTGTAGCGCTTACTCAATTAATAATGAACGGGGATTTTATTGCACTGCCATGACAGCGCCACCAGTGAGCGCGGGGCAGATGTCGTAGCAAAAAGCCTTTTTTTGTCGAGATTTAAGTACCTCTGTCACGAATACCTCAGCGTAGGCGCTCTAAACCTCCTTGTATTAAGAAAGCCAATTTCTATTTCGCGCAAAAATTGTGTACTCTTTTAAAGATTGTGTTTGTCTTCACAACCGCAGTAACAATATGGTATTCCACTGAGTACGGTAGGTAGGTATATATGAAATGACTGGTGAATAGGTTGTTTGAAATTTGAGGCAAAACACGGTCTTTTTCTGTTTTGTTTGGGCGATTGTTATTATTGTTATTTTCTCACTGAAAACGTTCTCCCTGCATGTAAGTTTCGTGTAGATTTTTGTAGATTTTCGCACTAAGCTAAAAATTTTTAAGCCCTTCATGTTTTAAAATAAAATTATCCAATTTTCGGTTTTCGGCAAATACGATATTCTTTTCATCTCGAGGCTTAGGATGATTTTCGTCAACCTTTCTATCAGTTTTCTTCTTCCTAGACTATAGTACAGTATAAGTACATAGACTGATAGGATGTAGGTAATATAATCTATGTTGATATAATCTATGTTGTCTTGTAGCTCTTCACTACTTTTTTTTTTACATATAAAGATTACCTATGTCATCAATAACGCCTGTACGGGTAGCTATAGACTAAAAAATAGAAAAGCGGTGATGTTGTGAAAGCAGAGTGTCTATGGAGTGACGGTGTTCCTGCAACAGCATATGCAGGCGGCGTGTTGCGGGAGCTTAGCTGTCGAGTGTCAGATTTCTCCTCGCACCTGCAGAGGTCAGCAGCCGCGCTATTGTACAAAGCTATAGGAATTCTTGCGTACTTTTCGAGTCGCTTGCTGCCGCGTGACGCCGTTCAGTGCTGCGATATACGAATAAAAAAAAAAAACATAAAATACTGGACCTGGCTGTTTAAAATATCGGCAATGAATTTGTATTAACGGCTATTTCGTTTTTTATGCACGGGGCAGGTATGCTTCTAAAGCTGCCCCTGATGCAGCACGAGCTTTCGGAAGTCGTAAACGTAATCGGTCTACGATTACTGCCTAAAACTTGATTTGGATCTTTTTAGTTCGACGGCCACATCTAATCTAGCCTCGTTTAATCTATTTTAATCGACTGTAATCTAATCTTATCCAAACTTAAGTAGCTAGCCTAAAGTAATCTAGTTTACGTTAATCTAATTCTACCGTGAGAAACTAAACTTGAACAGCCGCAAGCATTAGCTACACTTTTTCTTTCTCCCAGAAAGTGAAACAGTCGGAAAAAGAAGATAAAAAAAAAAAACACATTAGGTGACCTACGTACTAGATTAAGGTGGACCGAACGTCTGTTTTTTAACATTCGCAAATGCGAATGTTACTGTTAGAGAAAAATATTAATATATTCGTACATATTTGTTGTACGTGTCACGACTCTTGAAACTATCGCCAATAAACAATGCGAATATTTTGTCTGGATATTCGCAAATGCGAATGTTTACTCAAAGTTTTATTTCTCAAGTAACATGGCATTTTATTTGGATTCCAGAGTCTGGACTCTGAAGTGGGCTATACGAAATTCTAAAAAATTATAAGAGCTTAGCGATAAAAAATTGAATAGCTAATTAAAATTCATTAAAATTTCTTTGTTTCCAGGACGCAGTACAAGGACCCACTCTTATACATGCATCCCGCCAACCTCTTTTCCCAACCAACGCCCTTTGAAAGAGGATTATTTACTAGTAGATTGACTAGATTAACTAGATTGCATGCAAGCCAATATTACTGTTGCTATAGTAGCTACAAGTATAAACTCCAAGTAGCTATCTAATAGTTAAATTTTAGTATTGACTCCCTCAGGGGCTTAGGATGGGGCATAGGCCATAGGGTTAGGTTAGTTCAGGTTCGCCCATCATATGTTATGGGGCGTGGCGACCTCTGGGGGCTAGTGCTGGTTAACTACCTACTTTAGACATTAGCTAGGCCTTCGGGACGTGTGTCTTTCGTGCCCACTTTGCTTCCTTCCCGATTTCATACTCCTACTTGCTCATGCTTTATTTTGTTCTTATTCTTCTTTCCTGTCTTGCTTTCTCATGCGCGTTGATCCTGTGTGTCAACACCTTCGTGCATGGGTTCCCCGTTTATATCGGCATACTATAAGCCCCTTGCTCTTTCTTCTGTGATATCGTTCTGCTCGGAAACGGAGGCCTAAACTTCCTAACAATAACTAACTAGCCTCGATCATGTGGTGCAGTGACTATAGGAAGGCTAAATCTTTTTTGCGATCAAATAACCATGCATGATCACTTCCATAATATTAGGTATTCCTTCGCACGCGTTATAGAAGTAATCATATATGGTCACTGGCCCGGTATTGACTTGTACGAACATACTTAAACGTGTGTGAACTACAGAAGTTGCTGAAATTGGCATAATTTCCTTTACAGGGACAGTGTCTACCTAATTATTTTTAGTAAATTAATTACTCTACGATCTCAGATTAGCAAAACCGAAGATGAAAAAAGACAACGAGCAAAATGTGACAGGTGAGTTTGTTAATTAGGGGGCATAGAATGTCTCTTATAGCGAAGGAAATATTTTTTCCTTAGTTTAGCGAATATTTGAGGGCGTCGATACTGAATGTCTGTATAAATTAACGAACATTTATGTCATTTACTGTAGCGAATATTTATGGTAACTGCCTACCGTAACCTAGCTCGTGTTAATGCTAACTAATCTAACGAACATTTTTGTGGTCTAGCGAATCTTGCGAATGTCTGTGGAAACCTAGTGAATGTCTGTGGAAACCTAGTGAATGTCTGTGGAAACATAGTGCATGTCTGTGGAAACCTAGTGCATGTCTGTGGAAACCTAGTGCATGTCTGTGGAAACCTAGTGCATGTCTGTGGAAACATAGTGCATGTCTGTGGAAACATAGTGCATGTCTGTGGAAACTAGTGCATGTCTGTGGAAACCTAGTGCATGTCTGTGAAAACATACCGAATGTCTATGGAAGCTTGGCGAATGTCTATGGAAGCTTGGCGAATGTCTATGGAAGCTTGGCGAATGTCTATGGAAGCTTGGCGAATGTCTATGGAAATCTATAGGGAATATCTACTGTGGGCTATCGACTATATTTGATGGTCTAATATTCATAGCAACATATGCGACTGTTAATGGTAGCCAAAAGCGTATAGCGTGGTGGTGGTCGACGACTCGAGTACTCGTGAAAGGCCCCTGTTGCAAAAGAACACGAAGTTGTGTGTACTTCTAGTACCTACGATACCTGACCTGAATGTATCTCTGCTGCTGTATCTGCAACTTACCATTCAGTGCCTACCTACTCTACATATATGTGGGCAGTACATTTAGCATCATTTCTGTGAAAAGTGTTGTTTAATTGAGGCACTAAAGGGTTTAACTTCGACATTGTGTTGCGCCAGCTGTCTGCTTCAGCTGTAGCGCAGTATACTTTTTCTATATCTTCCCATAAGGGGGCATAGGGTGGGCCATGGGGTTAGGTTAGTGAGGTTCGCCCTTCCTTACTTATGAGGAGCAGCGACGCCAGGGATGACACTTGTAGGTAACTTTAGCCGTAGCTAAGTCTTCGGGACGGCGTTCCTTTGTCCCCACTGTGCAACAATTTTCATTTTTATGCTCCCACTGCTGATGTTTTGTTTTCTGCTTCCTCTTCTTTCCCGACTTACTGTTGCCATGTGCGTTGATAATGTGTGGGAACACCCTCGTCCAAGGATTCCCCGTGTCTGTCGATATACTATATGTCCCCTCTTTTTTTTTTCCTCTGTGATATCGCCTTTGTTGTGGAAACGGCGGCTGAAACCAGGGTTGGCAAAAACCATGTTATTTTTTGTTTAAACCAAAAGCATTGTTTTTTTAGTAAAAAAAACATGTTATTTGGTTTTGTTTTTAATATTTTTTCTAATTCTAGGAATTTTATCCAACATTTAAAGATTTTTCTGCTCTGTAAACACGTAGTTAGCTGATCATCAACAATCTTAGTCGCTTCATTTCATCTTCGTATTATAGAAAAATGACTTGAAGAAAAGTGGTTAAGAAAAAGTAATTAGCAGAGTACCTGTATTTGCTATGGCTGCATTTAATATCCAAATTGCAGAGAAGCTATGATTTGTCATTATTGCAATGTAAAATCCTTTGAAAAACTTGAAAACACTTCAAATTACAAATACAACTTGACAGAATTAGCTAGCTACTAGCTCATTAAAATCAGAGTGATAAACTGAAGAAAGTGAAATAGCCATAAAATCATTTGAAAAACGTTTAAACACTTCAAAATAAGAAACTGTATAGAAATGGCTAGCTAATAGCTAATTAAAAACAGAGTATCGAACTAATGAAAATGAAATGGTTATATGGCTACGTCCTTCTCATGAGCTCACTGGCTTTCTAATAGCAACTTTAACTACTACTTCTAATTTTCAGTAGCTACAGACATACCAGAACAGAATTAGAAATGCATCTCTGCAATTAAATGACACAAAATTCATTAGGTTACAGGTTTTCAATAAGCATAAGCAATAATTGACCTTAACTATCCTAACAGTCAAACTAATTCCTAAATAAAAAGACATTAACTCATCATTTTAGTTTTGTAACTGTAATTTAATAATTTCCTGAAGAAAAACTTCATTTTGCAATATTTATGAATAAAAACCAAATAAATCGAATAAAAACCAAATAAAAAAAACAAACCATGTTTTTTTTTATTTGATTTAAACCATTTGGTTTAAAAAAGCTAACACTGGCTGAAACTATTCAATGTAATGATACTTCCTGCTGTAAAAGTTAGCAGAAGATTGTGAAAGGAAACGGGCAAGATATTCTTATACGCAGACTCTTGAACAGTTATGAAACGGTGGCTTTACTGGAGTATTTTTTCTTTGCCGTCATGCGTACTGACAGCGCGGGCCAATAAATTATAACATATTGAAGACTGAGTTTATGCTTACAGGATTTGGAGATAGGTCGCTGTCAGCAGAACGGCTATGGTACCCGAGATAAGGTATCGACAGCCTTTATCGTAACAATAGCTCTCTTAAGATACGTCACCAGCGCACGATGGACTTGTTACAGTGGCCACTTATCTAGGAATGTGTGCGTGCTTGTGGTTGCTGCTAGGTAAATAATGTAACCCTAGTCGCCTCTCCTTAGGGAACATTGGATGGGCCATATGGAGAAGTTAGATTCATCTATCATGCATATTATTTGGAGTGATACCTCAAGATGTTATCCACACAGAAAAATGGTTGTTTGCCATTAAGCAAAATTAGTTAACTGTAAACTACCTTGTCGTTTGAATTGCGTCAATGCACATTGTCGTTTGTGATGAACAACAGTGTCTTTTACGATTAATTACCTCCGCCAAGGAGGTTATGTTTTCGTCGTGTTTGTCTGGCTGTTTGTCTGTCTATCTGTCACCAAGATAACCTACAAAGTTCTGAACCGATTTGAACTAAATTTACAGGGATTGTTGGGTATGTTAGGAGATACATATTATTAAGTTTTGGTGAAGATATGTTCCATCCGTTTGTTTGTTTGTGTGTTTATCTGCCTCATTTTTCTCAATGCCATAACTCAAAAAGTTATAGATTTTTATGAAATTAGCATGAGTTGTTAGGTATATAACAGAGTAAATGACCAAATATTGGTAATGATCAGTTTGTTCGTTCATTCGTTTGTCACTATTTTTAATATTGTGCTTGTTAACACAATAACTCAAAAAATAATCAGTGGATCTTCATGAAATTCACAGGGGTTGTTAGTAATGCTAAAAAACTTAAATGATTAAATTTTGGTGCAGATCGGTTTGTTCATTAGGTAGTATGTTTGACTCATGTTTGTCATAACGTTTGTTAGCAGTAGAACTCAAAAAGTTATGAACGGATCTTGACGATAATTGCACCAGCTGTTATTACTATCAGAAGACACAAATAATTAGATTTTGAAGTTTACGCAAAGAAAATTATGGTTTCAGAGCCAATTTGATTTTTTTGCTACCTTTGCTTCGCTTGGCGGAGGTATACGCTCTCAGAGTGCTCTAGTTATTATTGCTTTGTAGCTAAAATATTACGTCGTTAGTGATGGGAAACCAGGTGTTTTTTTATCGTAAAGAACATACTTTTCTGCGTGGATCATAGGTTACATTAGGCTAGCATTACTAGCTTTTCGGGACGCTTATCCTTCGTGCATACTTTATTTCCCTTCACCTACATAGTCCTGCTGATGATGCTTTCTTCTCTACTTTCTCATTTGTCAGAACTAACCGTTCTCCTACGTACTGACTCGTGCATGGGTTCAACGTTTCTGTTGATATGCCTCCTGTCCCTTCTTTCCTTCTCCCTTTGGATCACAGATACACTCTATGGATAGAGAGGCATAAAATAGGACCATTATTATAATTATCGCCACCCTATGTTGTTAGGAGGAGGGGTTTGTGTAGCTTACCTGATACTAGGCCTTCAGGACGTCAGTCTATCATGCCCATTTGGCTTCCTTCTGCGTTCATACTCCTATTCTTGGTACTTTCTTCTGTTTTTTCCTCTTATTTTCCGATTTACTGTTCTCTTGCACGTTGATCCTGCGTGGGAACACTTCGTGCATAAGTTACACCTTTCTATCAACATACTATGCATATTCTGTTTTTCCTCCTGTGTGAGATCGCCTCTGTTGGGGACATTGAGCCTTAAACTATTCATTACACTAATCATAATAGTTTAATTACATGCTTGCTGATCAGTTTATGTTGATGTTTTAACCCTCTACTGAGCGGCTGAACATAGCTAAATATTGTAGGAATAACATTATGGAGGTAATGAATCATATGTAGTCACTTGTCTGGGAAAGAGTACAGTTTTTTTTCTCTAAACAGGGCAAAGTAGGCCTGTATTAAAACATCTTTCATATTTTCTTTTACGTTTCACAGATTCTCTGGACGACTGCGAAGGAGCTAAATTAGAGAACCTCATCAGCTCTCTGGGACAATGTGGCAGGTAGGTGGCCGCGACAGTTTGTGCGTGTGTTGTTAACTTTCTCCTTCTGACAGTCGCTGTGTCCGTTCTTTCTCTTGTTTTCCTAGCCGATGAATGGGTCCCTTCAAGAGTTTTGATGCTAGATGCATTAGTGCGACCATCCTGTGTTATGGGAGTTTCGCTCCCCCTTTAATCTTACGTCCCCATCGAAAGCTCATAGGCCCTAGATTTTCTAGTTTTGCGGTAGGCCTTCGAGAAATTTCTGTACCATTCCTGACCTCCCACTGATAATTTTTTAACAGTTCATATTTTTCCTTCTTAGCTTTCTGTTCCCGACGATTCACTTGATCTGTTAAACAAGTCATAAAATTACTATTTTTTCTTTGAATACTTTCGCTGATTGTGTTACTTTTATATTACAAGCTGTAACAATCACCGACCATTTTCTGTAAAAGAAAAAAAAAATCGGGAAATATTCCTCTACACAAACTTACAGAACAACCGCAATATTATTGCTATGCTGCTAGCATTTTTTCTACCGTCATTTTCCATGTAGCTAACATTGACGGAGTAATCATTACAGGGTGGGGTGCCTTTTCTTTTTCATTTGTTTTTCTTTCTTTAGCTTGAAATCTAGGCTGTTTGCTGCGAGGTTTACTATACCTAACCACAAAAACTAGTGTAGGACAGGACACTCACAGCGTGCTAGGGCCTGCACCTTCTTTCGGGCGCACAAACGCACGAACGCAGACACTCTGTTGCCAATATAGCAACGCTGCCACTTCCGCTACAGCGAACCGTAATAATCGTACTTGTTCGTTACAGATACCAGCTGTACGTCATGTTCCTCAGCAGCATTGGCAGCTTCATGCCAGCGATGGTTGTTGTAGCCATGACGTTCCTGGCATACGAACCCGACCACAGGTGAGCTGAGTGTGCTGACCGTTGGTGAGCTGACTTGTACTGGCCACAGGTGAGCTGACTTGTACTGGCCACAGGTGAGCTGATTTGTGCTGACCTCAAGTGACCTGATTTGTTTTGACCACAGGTAAGCTGACTTGTGCTGGCCGCAGGTGAGCTGACTTGTGCTTACCTCAGGTGAGCTGACTTGTGCTAACCGCAGGTGAGCTGAATTGTTCTGACCACAGGTGAGCTGACTTGTTCTGACCACAGGTGAGCTGGCTTGTTCTGACCACAGGTGAGCTGGCTTGTTCTGACCACAGGTAAGCTGACTTGTGCTGACCATAGGTGAGCTGACTTGTGCTGACTGCAGGTGAGCTGACTTGTGCTGACCATAGGTGAGCTGACTTGTGCTGACTGCAGGTGAGCTGACTTGTGCTGACTGCAGGTGAGCTAACTTGTGCTGACTGCAGGTGAGCTAACTTGTGCTGACCATAGGTGAGCTAACTTGTGCTGACCATAGGTGAGCTGACTTGTGCTGACCACAGGTGAGCTGACTTGTGCTGACCGCAGGTGAGCTGACTTGTGCTGACCACAGGTGAGCTGATTTGTGCTGACCGCAGGTGAGCTGACTTGTGCTGACCGCAGGCGAGCTGACTTGTGCTGACCACAGGTGAGCTGACTTGTGCTGACCGCAGGTGAGCTGACTTGTGCTGACCGCAGGTGAGCTGACTGTTCTGACCACAGGGCTTGTTATATCTTCTTTGTTCGTCATGCACTTCAGGATACTGAACAGTTCTGGTCTCAGAGTAATGTCGCTGCCACACTGTATATTCACACGCACCACCTGATGCGGGGATGTGCAGCTGGCACAACGTCGCAAATAAGCTCAGAGGCTCGACTTCTGCAAAGCTTCAGACAGAAGCTTTGGCTTCCTCACTTTGAATTGTGCTACAAGTCCCGCCGTTGCGCTGAGCGAGTTCACAATTTCACTTCACGGAGTAAGGCTGAGTTTCTGAAAGTCTCAAGAGTAACCGATTTGGGGTCAGTGCCTGAAACTCGATTAGATGTGTCGAAGTCGGCGCACCTGCGTGAAGTTTTGAACAGGCCAAGCCTCTAAGGCTTAGTTTTGGCACCCAACGGAACATGTCCAAACTCGAGTGCGTATATCCGCCCGACAAAATCAAAGCTATTACAAAAATTGTTCAAGAACTAACTTGTCCGGACTTTATTCGTGGGTGTTAGTTGCGCCACGTCAGTTTCAGTAGTTAGTCTTAAACCGATCATCTCTGACACATGGGAGTAATTTAGTTGAAGGCCTGTTCTTCCGTAGTCGACTTAGGATTGACTCAAGAATCCAGATCTAGCGCTGGGAATCCAACGCTCACCTGAAGGAAGTTAAAGCCAATGAGTTTTATTTACCACGTTGGAACTCACCTAATCGACCTCCCCCCCCCCCATCCATTTGCATACTTGCATGTCCACGAGGCTTTTTTTTTGCAAATTCTTTTACCAAATAACTATTTTGCCAGGTAAAGTAACGCTTCTACATGTATTCCTAGTATCTCTGAAATAAAAACTTTTGGTATTTCCCTGTAAGGACGACAGCTCCTCCCTATCCCCCGCACGTGTTGTTCTCACAGCTTCTATTTACGGGAGTAAAGTAGGCCGCAAGTCCGACTTGAATCCGAATCAGCGGCCTGCTTCTTGCTGTGGTCAGGCCGCCGGTGCGTAAATTCGCTGGATTGTTATGGGTTGAATAGGTATTAGTCGCATTTTTATAGGGGCCTGAGTCGGAGCCAGGGTTATTTTGTGAAGATAACGAGTCGAAATTAGAAACGTAGGTTAGAGCACAAAGTCGTATTTTGAAACTGAGGTTGGAGCCAGGAGTCGGAGTAGGAGATTGCCTTAAGCAAATAAGCTGTCGACGCAGAACGGCAGAATTCTCGTAAATCAATAATTTTCTTCTTCAAATTTGAAGCATAGTGAATCACCTACTGTACTTTCTATCGAATATTGACATACGATTTACCAACAGGTGTAGCTACTTGACTGTCTCGTGTCTCTATCAGACATATCACCTCTCGTCGCACTAGCTCTGTTGGTCATGTCCACAATTGCCACAATACTGCACAGGCGGTACGACGGGGGCTGAGACAATACTGTCGTTTCATGCGTCTTCACAGCTATCTCTCACTGCAGCTAAATTACAGTTTTCAAATGATGAAAACAGTTAAATTCCTGAAATATTTTTTCCGGGAATAAAATAGGTTTTGTTTGCACGTTTTTCTTGAGGTAAAATTTGTTTTATATAAACATATTCTCCAGAATGAAAACGGTTGACTTATTGTACGTCAATGCTCACTGTTTTCTTTTTGAATTTCATTATAAAAGCACTCGGCTGATCAAGTATATCAAAGACGAATCTGTGCCGGTAGAGTAGTCTATGTGGCTCACCTACTTTACTCTAGCACCGGTATTACATATGTCTGTAAGTAAGTTGAGGCGGCATATTTACCTCCGCCAAGGAGGTTATGTTTTCGTCGTGTTTGTCTGTCTGTCTGTCACCAGGATAACTCAAAAAGTTATGAACCGATTTGAATGAAATTTACAGGGATTGTTAGGAGAAACAGATGATTAACTTTTGGTGAAGATATGTCTATCCGTTTGTTTGTTTGTCTGCGTCATTTTTCTCGATGCCATAACTCAAAAAGTTATGAATGGATTTTGATTAAATTAACTTGAGTTGTTAGGTATATAACAAAGAGTAGATTACCAAATTT
Source organism: Parhyale hawaiensis (assembly GCA_001587735.2). NCBI lineage: Eukaryota > Metazoa > Arthropoda > Malacostraca > Amphipoda > Hyalidae > Parhyale > Parhyale hawaiensis. Next base: position 7,634,234 of record LQNS02276930.1, on the reverse strand, counting down.
TGGTAATGGTCCGCTTGTTCGTTCGTTCGTTTGTCACTGTTTTTTATTTTGTGCTTGTTAGCACAATAACTCAAAAAATAATGAATGGATCTTTCTGAAATTCATAGGAGTTGTTAGTAATGATAAAAGACTTTAATGATCAAATTTTGGTACAGATCTGTTGGTTCGTTTCTATGTTTGACTCATATTTGTTCTAACGTTTGTTAACAGTATAACTCAAAAAGTTATGAACGGATCTTCAAAAAAATTGAACAAACTGTTATTAATATGAAAAGGCACAAATGATTAGATTTTGGAGTTTATGCTAAGAAAATTATGGTTTCAGAGCCAATTTGAATTTNCGCAGGTGAGCTGACTTGTGCTGACCGCAGGTGAGCTGACTTGTGCTGACCGCAGGTGAGCTGACTTGTGCTGACCGCAGGTGAGCTGACTTGTGCTGACCGCAGGTGAGCTGGCTTGTGCTGACCGCAGGTGAGCTGGCTTGTGCTGACCGCAGGTGAGCTGACTGTTCTGACCACAGGGCTTGTCATATCTTCTTTGTTCGTCATGCACTTCAGGATACTGAACAGTTCTGGGCTTAGAGTAATGTCGCTGCCACACTGTACATTCACACGCACCACCTGATGCGGGGATGTGCAGCTGGCACAACGTCATTCGATTAGGCGCCGCAATTAAGCCTAGAGGCTTGACTTGAACAAAGCTTCAGACAGAAGCTTTGGCTTCCTCACTTTGAATTGTGCTAAAAGTTCTGCGATTGCGTTGATCGGGCTGAAAATTTCCTTTTACGGAGCAAGGCCGAGTTTCTGGAAGTTTCAAGAGTAACCGATTTGGGGTCAGTGCCTGACACTCTGTTATGTGTGTCGAAGTCAGCGCACCTGCGTGAAGTTTTGAACATGCCAAGCCTCTAAGGCTTAGTTTTGGCACCCAACGGAACATGTCCCAACTCGAGTGCGTATATCCGCCCTGACAAAATCAAAGCCATTACAAAAATTGTTCAAGAACTAACTTGTCCTGACTTTATTCGTGGGTGTTAGTTGCGCCACGTCAGTTTCAGTAGTTAGTCTTTAACCGATCATCTTTGACACTGCGGAGTAATTTAGTTGAAGGCCTGTTCGACCGTCGTAGGTTAGGATTGACTCAAGAATAAAGTTCTAGCGCTGGGAATCCAACGCTCACCTGAAGGAAGTTAAAGCCAATGAGTTTTATTTATCACGTTGGAACTCACCTAATCGACCTCCTCCCCCCCCCCATTTGCGTACTTGCATGTCCACGAGGCTTTTTTTTTCAAAATCTTGTACCAAATAACTATTTTGATAGGTAAAGTAACGCTTCTACATGTATTCCTAGTATCTCTGACATCTAAACTTTTGGTATTTCCCTGTAAGGATGACAGCTCCTCCCTATCCCCCGGACATGTGGATCTCACGGCTTATATCTACGGGAGTAAAGTAGGCCGCAAGTTCGACTTGAATCCGAATCAGCGGCCTGCTTCCTGCTGTGGTCAGGCCGCCGGTGCCTAAATTGCCTGGATTGTTATGGGTTGAATAGGTAGGAGTCGCATTTTTATAGGGGCCTGAGTCGGACCCAGAATTATTTTGTGAAGATAACGAGTCGAAATTAGAAACGTAGGTTATAGCACAAAGTCGTATTTCGAAACTGAGGTTGGAGCCAGGAGTCGGAGTCGGAGATTGCCTTAAGCAAATTAGCTGTCGATGCAGAACGGAAGAATTCTCGTAAATCAATCATTTTTATCTTCAAATTTGAAGCATGGTGAATTACCTACGGTACTTTCTATCGAATATTGACATACGATTTACCAACAGGTGTAGCTACTTGACTGTCTCGTGTCTCTATCAGACATATCACCTCTCGTCGCACTAGCTCTGTTGGTTATGTCCACAATTGCCACAATACTGCACAGGCGGTACGACGGGAGCTGAGACAATATTGTAGTTTGATGCGTCTTCACAGCTATCTCTCACTGCAGCTAAATTACAGCTTTCAAAAGATGAAAACGGTTAAATTCCTGGAATATTTTTCCCGGGAATAAAAGATGTTTTAGTTGAACGTTTTTCTCGAGGTAAAATTTGTTTTATTTGAACATATTCTCTAGAATGAAAACGGTTGACTTACTACTGTACGTCAACGCTTACTGTTTTCTTTTTGAATTTCATTATAAAAGCACTCGGCTGATCAAGTATATCAAAGACGAATCTGTGCCGGTATTAGTAGTCTGTAACTTACCTACTTGAGACTCAAGTACCGGTATTACGTATGTGTGTAAGTTAGTTGAGGCGGCACATTTTCCTAGCTAAACCAAGCCTGTCCAAGCCTAACCTATGTATACTTGACTAATCTAACGTATTCTTAATAGCCTAACCCATTCTTAACTTGCGTAATCTGCTCTTAAGATAATCACGAACTTAACCTTTGTACCTATCTATCCTATCCTCCAGTTTTGTGTCAAAACGCAATCATAAGAATATCCGATTTCGCACACTTTACTTGACCTAATATTTTGAATCCTTATGTTAATATTTAACTTTGAGGATCTAAGTACACCTTGTTGAACCTCTGGTGTTTGTAATACCAACTTAATTTTTCGACTTCAAAAAAGCTTAAAGTGTTAATTTTAGGAGCGAAGCACTTAATCTTATCTAACCTAACCCAACCCAAACTATGCTAATCCAACACCTACTTTGGGGCACAAACATCATTGCGGGAACCTTCTAGTACTTCTTCACTCCATAATATTTTCTATGTTATTCCTTTGTGTACATTGTCTGTTATGGCTCTAAGTATCCGTTACACATCATCACCAGTATCAGGTGTTTGTCACACCTGCATCACTCACGTTACTGGTACGTGACAGATCAAGTCATCACGCTCTTCAGTGTCGACAATAACAACTGCAGGTCACGATTGATGTTGTGCCGGCAGGCAGAACGCTCATGTTATTGTGTTCTAATTCAGAGCCTGTCTGTCACACGGAGAGTGTGAATGTAGTAGTGAGTCAGTTTCAGACGGCAGTCCTTTGTTTTGTGTTTTCACTTCACAGCGTAAAAAAGTATACTTGCGTCTGAGTTGTTATTCGCTGAAAATTTTGAGGAGACCTCAGAACTTCACTAGTGACACTTGCTGGCCATCTGATGTGGCCGCCAACATTTTAGTAAATATTACATGTTACAATATTGATGTTTTACTACGTGCCTGATTCCGCGCTTTGAATGTCGCTATTTGCTATCTCTTGTCATGCTCTTATCTTACAGTCACTGCATATATTATATTATTTCTCCCCAGGTGCCAGATTCCCCAATGCGAGCCGTACCTGAACGCCACCGCCTACGACCAAACATTCCTCAACTTCACCACTCCCTTCAACCACAAAGACAACCACTGGAACCGCTGCCAGCGCTACGTCTTTGACGGTCCTAAGGAACAATCCGTCTCTGACCTCTCAGCTGCCTGCAGGGCTGACAACTTCAAGTCCAACATAACTGAGGGCTGTGGGGCTGGTCATGTCTATGATGACAGTCTCTTCAAGTCCTCTATCATTACTGATGTAAGATTAAGTCTATTGATATACCCTGTGCTGACTTAACCCAAAATTTGAACGAAGTTCGTGTCCTTTGGTCCTTCCGAAAGCACGAACAGACCTTGCCTAAGAACAGTTTACGGCGAGTTCGAATCCACCATTGTGTAGGAAAACTCCGAATTCACTTTTGAAAGGGCGAACAGTAGCTTGATGTTCAGTGTAAACAGTTTTATTCATAATTTATTTAGGACTTCTCATCTTTTCTTGAAGTTTGTTTAACCCAGGTATATTTCACTGAAAAATGAACCAAAGGCCATTCTCCAACATCGCAACTTACCTTTTACGATAACTCTGTCAGACTAGAAAGCATTTTCAGTCCCACTTTCTTGCCCAACGCGGGCAGTCTTCGTTGCTCGTAAAATGGTATTGACAGTATCCGAGACCAGTTCTCTGACAACCAAACTGCTATCCAAGATCTTGCAGACAATTTCATTTCAACCATTGGCCTTCTCTAGGATCTATATAATATCGGCCATTGGTCTGACATCCCTCCACGAGAACATTTCAACTGCGGTACATAACCTCGCAGAGTGGCACCAGTCACTCGCTAACCTTCCATCTTCCATCCTTCCTCTTCTTGTGTCCACCACTATTACGAATGAAAAAACCGCGGTTATAGCGCGTCCCCATTTTGAATACTGCGGGGTACCTTCGAAAATTATAATTTAAATTATATTTGAAGTGAAATTTGGAGCGATTGCCTGCGGCTTCTAGTGGCAGATTGAATTCTAAGAGCAGTTACTATTTACCAACGTTTGCGTGCCAATAAGGAAACATATTTTGACTCGTTTCGTCTAGAACTATTTTTTTGTGCTTTCCAAGTAATAATCGAATTTCAGAGTTATCAGGACAACCAATAGCTACTGATTATTTATAGAGACATGTTATTTTGACTCGAATCTTGCTTATTCTTACTCTGCAGCTGGACCTGTGGTGCGTGTCGCCCTACTACCGGTCTCTCTCTGGCATGTCCTACATGGTCGGGATGCTGTTCGGAGCTATCATACTGGGCGACCTTGCCGACAGAATAGGCAGGCGGGTGAGTGGTGTCAAGGTCAAGAGTGTCTAAAAATTGAGTACGCATCATCGCTCGGTCATATTCAAGCACGCCAGTAGTAAGCTTCAAGGAAGGAAGGGAGGGGGGATGTAGAAGCCGCGGAGTACGGTAGCTCAATGTTCTCCCATGGCTCAAGACAGGCTTAGGTGCCAGGTGAAAGGAGTTTGAACTAACTCCTTGGCCAGTTGTTAGTAAGAATTCGACTGTGTAGGTGGATGTGCTTGTGCTTTCCACACTACTCGCTGTACATGCCTGTTGCTGTATGCGCTGGTGCAGGAGGCAATGGACTCGCACGCAATCCAATAAGCGTGTGTGAGGCACTGCGACGAAGCGCTGGGAGGCAGGGAAGGCTGTGGCGGCGGCAGCAGTAGCTTCCGTAACTGCACAGAGCTGCCATTAAAAAAAAGTTCGTTGGTCTGTCGGGCGCAATAAGACCGTGTCCTTTCATTCTATTAAACCGAGACAATCGAGAAAAGATGCAATATCGACGGTTTGGTTAAAAAACTTTGGTCGTCAGTAAGGAGGTAGCGACGGTTACTGAGATTGGAAGCTGAATATTATGGGAAGGCTAACTCGCTGATTGGCTGGACCAATGGCTGGGAGTCTATGATTGGTGGGAAATTAGCAGCTATCGAAGGACAATAAATAAATAAATACTTGGGCAGTACGGCCAAATGTTTACGAGTAGTTTCCTACTTCTGTTGTATCTCCTGGTCGTTGAAACAGGCACGAATCTTTAATGGAATGAAGTTCATTGTTTGCCGGACAAGCCTACCTGTTATTTTTCCGGCATAGCTGATTACTGATGCAGCATTTTCCCTCTAAATTATATTCTACAAACGCCATATAAAGTAATCTTGGTGACAGACAGATAGACAAACAAACAAATGGAAAGACAAACTGGCAAACTCGACGAAAACATAACCTCATTGGCGGAGGTCTATAATTAATTAGGGTTCCGAGCTAAACTGCTATGAAGAAGTACGTTAGTGGCATCAGTATCAGTACTAAATAACAATTCACGTCGTGTTTTTATTCATTTATAAATGTATTTATATCTGTTCTGTCACGCTCTATGGAAATAAGGTGGGAAGAAATCAAGTGCTGAAGAGCGCGGTCCGGTATCTGCGGTCTCGCTAAGTGGGCGAGAGCAGGTAAGTTATATATATGAATCTGAGCTGTGCTTCGTGAACGCGCTCGTCGTAAATGCCGAGGTACTACTGGAAGTGCAAGTGGACTACGTCAAATGTATATCCTTGCTTAGCCTACAGGCAATGTGATAATTTTTCCTCTAATAGGTCTTTTGAAGAGTTGATACCAGAATAAAATTGGGGATTTTCCCGAAGTATATACTAATATTCAGCCGTCAGTTATATTGACGGATCGGGCCACTAGTTGAAACTCTTAAAATTTAAAATATGACGTACCTTGGCGTAAAAATAGGCAGAAGATAAATAGTACTTGCGGTAAATTTCAACTTCTGGCGGCATTTTTGAGCTCATCATCGACATTTGACGAATGGCGACAACACACTTGGCTTGACAGTCGGAATTGGAGTTTTTTTTAACTCGTCACCAGAATTGCTCGTTTCACGAAACCTGTTTGTTGGGCGAAATTGGTCACTTCTAGCGTGACGTCACAGTACCAGAAAAACTCTGTGTTGGACGTTTCACGGCTGTGCTGACGCTGCTGAGGGATGCCAAAAGCAACGTTTCGACAGCTTTTGCGTTCCTGTAGCGCGCTAATTTGCTTCTTAGCTGGTCTTGTCATTTGATTTTCCTCACTTTGCCTGCCATTATAGTGAAAAAAAGGCGTTATAAAAATATCCCCTCAAAGGCCAGAGGATAGGCCATAGGGTTGGGTTAGTTAGGTTCACCCATCCTATGTTATTGGGAGCAGCACTCCCAGGGGGTGCGTATAGGTTACTTTAGCCATTAGCTAAGCCTTCGGGACGTCTGTCTTTCGTGCCCACTTTGCTTTCTTCTGATTGCATGCTACTGCTTATCTTATATTTGTTCTTTCTCGACTAGCTGTTTCCTTGTCCGTTCATCATGTGTGGGAACATCGTCGCCCATGTGTTCCGCATCTTTATCGACATGGTATATGTCCCTTCTTTCTTCCTCTGTGACATAGTCTTTGGACGGACCGCCTCTGTGACATCGTCTTCGGACGGAACGGAGGGTGAAACCGCCGACTATAACTAGGCACCATTGCTATGCTTTGGCGACATCTTCCATCCGGACTCACTTTAATCCTTCCAGTTCCACACACCTGCTGCTGATGCCTTCCTCTCTTCTACCTCTTCTTTCCCGATTGTGCTTCCCTTGCTTACTGTTCCTGTGTGGGATCTTCCTTGCACATGGGTTCAACGTTTCTGGCATGCTGTAGGTCTCTTCTTCTTCCCATCTTAATGCAGCTTATTGGTGCTGGATGAGGGAAGACTAAACTAACTTATATAATATTGATATTGTGCAGAACGGTGTGGTGCTGTCGTGCATCATACTCGGCACGTGTGGCATCGTCTAAACTAACTTGTATAATATTGATATTGTGCAGAACGGTGTGGTGCTGTCGTGCATCATACTCGGCACGTGTGGCATCG
>LQNS02276930.1:7598714-7614053 GCA_001587735.2 Parhyale hawaiensis | reverse complement strand
CCCCGCCACTGCCAGGAGACGCTTCAAAAGTTGAGAAACCGAGGCACCCAGCTGGGAGCGATTGCCTTCAGCGATGAATATATCAACACCTAACCGATGATAAATTGTTCGTGGGGCAAGCGTTTTGACCCATTTCTGCCCTAACAGACTTATAAAAGCGTCTGGTGTTAAGCTCATAGTGCGTGGAGGTACGATTAAAAATTAGAATTAATTTATTTTTATACCGCAATCATCAATATTGCTCCACTAACTTTCGAGAAAAAGATATTAAATGTTATTCAGTTGGGGGTTTAGGGTAAAATAAATGAACTTTTTAAGTTCCAACCGTGTAATGATTGAACTTTTTTGGGACGAATTGCTATTTTACGCACGAGAGTGATGAGGTGAAATGTTTTAAAACAAAAGTATTTGAGTTTCCTCATAGTAAAAGGTTCATCGAATATGCATCTTTATACATATTTTTAACCCGAGAAAGGTAAATAATAAAATTGAGAATAAATTGCAGTGCATGCAACAAGAGGAAAGCAAGCAGAATATTTTGAACGAAAGAAAAATATAAAAATTAATTGGGTAGTTTGGGAGAAAAAGTTGGGGAATAGATATTAAAAAGAAGTTTCAAGGCAGTATGGCAATGGGGATATTTTGCGACGAATATTTAGTTCTCTTCGATAGGATTAATAAGATAAAATGCTTCACAATAAAACTTCTAAGATTATTCCCAGGGGTAAAAAAAAAAGAAACCTGACCTGAGACAAGCACAGTGCATTACTTCAACCAGATATTTTGAGCCAAAGCAGGGTTACACAATTTTTTATAATTAATTGAATAGGAAATTAACCGCAATATATAGAGCCATAATAATAAACATCATTCCAGCAGTTTGAGAAGAAAGTTGAGAAAGAGATGATGAACGAGCGTTTAGGGTAAGTAAACACGTTTGTTTTTTAACCTTGCGTGAGGAATTGGGGAATTTTGAAAGAATTTATTGGGGATTTTTGCTACTGAGGGATAAGGAACATTAGATAAAGCATTCTATGTTAGTATTTCTAATTTTTTCCCACAGGTAACAACTGAAGCGTGAGCCACTGAGCCAAGCTCTAAAAGGGCTAAGAGGAGCGTCCGCCCGAAAAATCTTCAAATAATCAAAATTAATTTTTTCCCCGACACAGTAGCCATACATCACACGGACACGCAGGCAAAATTTTAGGCAGCCAGTGCAACCCTAAGTGGGTAGAATAGGGGGCTGGGGGCGGAGGTTATGAGGTTTATTTGAATCACTTAATTTCTTGACTTGAAAAACTTTTCATTTTTCGCCCGATCTCCATGAAACATGACGAAAATATGCAAAATTTGAATAAAATGGGGGTTTGACTCGTGTACTCTATTCCATTTTCACCATAGAAAATTACAAGAGTCTAACCCAGATTTATTTTGATTTTACGCATGTGTACCAAGTTTCATTCGAATCGGAGCAGTTGTGATTTTTTTAGGCGGACGCTCCCCTTAAATATTAAGGGTTACAAAAATGGTACCTGCAATCGAGGAAATCCAGACGAATGTTTGAATCAAAAACTGTGAAAATCTGTAGGCTACAGTAGTTTTTTTTTTAACCAAATTAGGGCAGTAGGGGAATCTTAAAGGAAATTATGTGTGCTCTTCACAGCGGGTGGGAAACAGTAAGTGCATTCAAAAGGTTCCCAATTGGTAAAATATGGAACGTGGGGCAAGCATTTTCACCCCAATTCCTAACATTAGAGGGTTAAATAGTTTTTTTTATGGTTCAGCAAATGGTGCACGCAAATAGAGAATATTACGTCAAATATTTTGCTTTAATAATGATTAAAAATCTGTCGAATAATTTGATAAAAATTACTGCGAAATGAAGTTCAGTACAATAATGGTAAAATTAGTTAGGTTCGCCCATCTTATGTTTTGGGGCCCTTCAACCCCAGGGGGCTCATGTAGGTTACTTCAGCTGGGAGCTAGGCCTTCGGGACGTCTTTCGTGCCCGCATTGCTTCCTTCCCGATTTCATACCCTTACTTGCGCATGCTTTATTCTCTTCTTTCTCTTCTTTCCCGCGTTGCTGTTTCCATACGCGTTGATCCTGTGTGGGAGCACCTTCGTGCATGAGTTCCCCATTTCTATCGACGTACTATATTTCCCTTGCTCTTTCCTCCGTGATTTCGTTCTGCATGGTAACGGTTTCTTAAATTTTCTGACAATAACTAACAATAATAGTAAATTAATCTGGCGCGTTGCAATGCTGCCATTAAAAATATACAATATATTGTAAGAGAATTATTAAGTATGAGATTTCATTCTTGGTGGGGGCAAAACATACGTTGACGTCTCCATTTCGGTCATGGAAGGACATATACCCGTCGCGCCTCACCCCATGGATCCGCCACTGAATATACCCTATAGTTATTGGCTTTGCGCAGGAGCCAAAGTCGCGTTTAGCCATCCGGCTCTGTGACCCTGATTGAGTTTAACCAAAGCCCTCACTACTAACTACTCCAATGATCGAAGAGTGTGCATCTCCTAGTTCGGTACCTACTAATTAAGCATGCTCCACTGGTACTACTGCTTACTGAACTCATCTCGTTTTGCACACTGCAGGATGGGCAGGAAAGGAACCCTCATGTTTGTCTTCTTACTGGGCGGCATCTCGTGTATACTGGCCGGCACCATACCCAGAGGTGGGTCTTCCTTTCACTTCCCTCACGCTATATATACAAGGCTGTGTTATTTTGCTACAGAGGTTCTTTGTCCTATTATATCCCTACTGGGAAATGGCCCGTATTGCGAGTGAGCATAGCTAATACCTTTTATCGAGCAAGTGACCGATAATACACTTAGAACGGAAATAATAGCGTCATCGCATAATTGACATCTCAACTATTTGGCCATTAATTTCCATGAAAATCTCAAAAAAAGTTAAACTTATGATGCATATAGTGTCTGTAAATTTTCAAACGACTAATCGTGCTGGTACTAGCTCCCAACCCTTACTGCACCCATCAGGTCCATCAAGGGTTGCCCTGGTTTCGTCAGTAAAAAAACGTGATTCATGTTGACCTTCATGTATTTCCCTGCCCATTCCATCCTCAAAATTTTATGTGTTGGGGGTCAGAGGAGTCAATTTCAGAGGGGATTTGATAGAAGCAATAGAGCGAAATATGTCATTTCTTGTGGTTTTAGGCACTTCAGGAAGCCCAACAACCGTAAAAATTGATTACTTGTTTGCCCGGGTCTTTTACGTAGCTGACGTAGTTCTATATCAGTAACAGTCCTTGAATGCCCAGCATCTGATCATTTTTTTCCGTGGTGAAGGGTCCTGGGGGTCATGTTGGCAAATAAAACTTTTTCAGTAATTGTCAACTTTTGATTAATGATTTCTTGTTTAATATACATTTTTCTCATTTCCGTTGTTCATTTTGCTCCTTTGGCGATATAAAACTGTTAATATTTTTGTAGTCCAAGAGCAGTTACCGCCGCTTAGTGAAATTAGTAAAATTTACAAAAACAACATAATTTTCCAAAACCAGCACCATTAGTCATTTGAAAATTTACAGACACAATAGGCATCAGAAGTTTCACTTCCTGTGAAATTTCACTGTAATTTATAGCCATACTAGTGGCCCGTGCCGTCATTATAAATGACGGCAAAAAATTAACACTTCACCAAAACCCCCGCCGTCCTTTAGGCTTCCTCATTTTCCCCTATCTAATAATGAAGAAAAAGATTCCAAGGTACCCAACTTTTTCTTCGCCTTTTGAAATCTGAATTTTCTCCTATCTTATTAGTTCTATTTTCCCCTAATACTGAAGAAACAGATTGCAAGGTACCCAACTTTTTTTTTTCGCCAAAGAAAAAGATTCCAAGGTACCCCATTTTTTTTTACATTTTGAAATCTGAATTTTCTCCTATCTTATTCCCCTAGAGCGTGACAGGAAAGACATAAATATATAAATAAATAAAAACACGACGTGAATTATTATATAGTACCGATAGTCGAGATGTGGTCAGTTCTGCGATAAAGCTATTATTTCCGCTCGAAGTGTATGGCAGCAGAACAACCCTCATGTCATCCATCAACATCGCCACCAGCATCCCTACACTGTCGATGTATGGGCAGGAATCGTTCACAATATAATCATTGGCCCATACATTTTGCCAGAACGAGTCACTGGGAATGTTGACAGTCTTTCTTGAAGAAGTCCTTCCGGCTATTGGGCGATGTGTCATTGGGTATTTGTAGACGATTTTGATTTCAACACGATGGAACTCCGGCACATTTTGCTCTGAATGTGAGACGTTTTCTCAACCTTCAATTTCAAAATCTATGTATTGGTCGTAATGGTGCTGTGTCCTGGCCACCAAGATCACCTGATCTGGCTCCGCTAGATTTTTTCTTGTGGGGTCACCTGAAAAGCCTTATTTATGACACACCTGTCGAGTCGGAAGAAGACCTTGTCGCCCGAATTGCAGTTGCTCCTGTAGATTTCGCTGAGATCCATGGAATCTTTGGCAACGTACGCAACTCCTTTCCACAAAAGTGTCATCCTTGTATCAATGTTCATGGTAGACAATTTGAACAATTACAGTAATGAAATCCTGTGTAATAAAAACTATCTGTTGTTATTGAGTATTAGAATTACCTTCGTGTGTATTAGTGAGCAGAGTGCATCTAGGTAGGTAATTAATAATCAGTGTTCATTATATACATGATTATCTCACAAACTAAGCGTTTTTCGTTTTTTTTTATTGATGGAAAACTGTTTATATTGTTATTTTCTATCAGTAGCCGAAGTTTGTACCAAAAAATTTGCAACACCCTGTATATATATATATGCGCTTTAATCTTCAACGAAAACATTATCAGCTCTCTCGCTTCGTTCGTGGGTGATAACAATCTTTTGTCTGCCGAAGAAGTAATTCTAGGACTTTTTCAGGAATAGTTTTCGTCGGAAATGTATAGTTTTCGTATTTTTTTAAACTAAAGTTCTTATTGTTTTTCTACGGGAGAAAATTACCGGCGTTGTTATTGGCTTGCTAGTGACCCGATAAGAATCTAACTGAACCTAACTTTGCCTATCCTAACCCTACCTAACCTAACACAAAAAACCTGTAAAAAGAGGTTTTCCATTACACTGTGCGAGTGCGGTTATTTTCTCTCATATAAAAACGATGGGAACTTCGAAGTCGCATATCTCGACAAGCAAGCCTTTCCGACGAAAACTTTATTCGTGAAAAAAGTCTTAGCATGCCTTATTTTACTCAAATATGCCGATAAAAATACTGGAGTTACGTGTGGGGCTATGTAATAGGAAAACATACCACCTACTTTTTTTTAGGTAGCTACTGTTTAAACTTTTCCTGGGCAATACATGTCTTTACTTCTGCTCATCCCGAGACACTGAAAAGCCTTTTAGGAAGCCTTGGATAAACGTACTAGAAGCTGTATCTGCTAATTCACTTCAAGTAAATACACTTTGGTTTTTCTTGGTTCTCGATATATTCCTGCGTTTTTTCTGGGTGATTTGATTAAACATGTCCGTATCGCTAGGTATCCACGATAAGGGTCAGACTCAGACCCAGCAGCCTGGCCACTCCTCGCAGATCCGAGGAACTATCTACTCTAATATTACTTTGGTGTTATCGTCTAATTGTTTTCCATCGTGGAAGTATCGTGCAGCTGCCAGCATGGGTTAGTCAAAGTGAGAGACGATGCGCTCTCACGTGACCGGAACAGCGCTCCAGGGAAGCCCTGTAGAGCACCTTAGCCATTAGCTAGGCCTTTACGACGTCTGTCTTATGTCTCCACTTTGCTTCCTTAAGATTTGAGACGCCTGCTGGTGTTGCTTTCTTCTGTTTTTCCTCTTTTCCCCGTCTTGCTGCTCCCATGCGCATTGACCTTGTGTGAGAACATCTTCGTGCATGGGTTCCGCGTGTCTCTCGCTATATTAAATGTCCTTTTTTTCCCTCTTAGAACAGCTTAATACTGCTTTAGGGAGACCTAAAGTAATATACCACACCATCTCACGTGACCTAAACAAAGCTACGCGTGACTTTACAGCCAGTGAGAGGAGTCGATCCTACGGAACCTATCGAAGCGCCATGTGACGTCAAGCATGGCATTGCTATGGTCACGTGGGAGGTTACTCTCAGCTCCCAACTGACTCAGGGTGTGACTACCGTGCAATTATCAATCCATTATATTCCAGAGCAAGAGACGGCGGTGATGGTGCTCAGTCTGATCGGGAAGTTCGGAGCAGCGGCCCAACTGACTCAGGGTGTGACTACCGTGCAATTATCAATCCATTATATTCCAGAGCAAGAGACGGCGGTGATGGTGCTCAGCCTGGTCGGGAAGTTCGGAGCAGCGGCGGCGTTCGCAATCGTGTATGTGTACGCGAGTGAAATCTTCCCCACCGACTACCGCGGGGTTGGGATCGGCAGCTGCTCCATGTTCGCCCGCGTGGGGGGTACCCTGGCCCCCCTCATCGTAGAGATAGTAAGTCCTTGAAAGATTCGCGCTTTGCTTATCCCATGCTTCGTGATCTTCTATACTTCATTCCCTCGATTTCCTTGGCATAGTATTTACCCCTTGCTCCTCCTCAGTTGTGTATTGGTTCTCTAGTTTACTTGGCCTTCTACTTGTCCCTTGTTCCTGCCTTTCATCGAATCCTACGTAACTCCATGCTTAGGAATATTTCACGCTCTGACGTCCAAACGGACTGTTGAGTCTTGTTTGCAGTAGCGCCATTGCTGCGAAAGATTGATGTTAATAGCATATAACAAAATATTAACCATTTACCGAGCGACTGAAAAAAAAGCTGTCATAGGAACAGCGTTATGCAAGTTACCATATACGGTCACTTGCTCGGTGAAAGGTTATGTCTAATAAGAGCAAGAGCTAACGCGCTGTCCCGTTTTGGTAGTTCTCAAAGCAGCCTGCCATAGCCCCCGTGATATTCGGAGTTCTGGGCTGCGTGTGCGGCCTGCTGGTGGTGCTTCTCCCTGAGACCGTGGGCGCCCGCCTGCCTCAGACCCTGCAAGAAAGCGAGGAGTTCGGCAGGTGAGACATGTTGATTGGACATGCTATTAGTGAGAAATGTTAATGGGACATATTATCAGTGGGGCATATCATTAGTGAAACGTATAATTAGTGGGATGCATTATCAGGGGTCGCATTATTAATGAGACGTATTATTAGTGAGACGCAATATTGGTGGGTTGTACGATAAGTGATTCATATTAATAGTAGGATATTAGTGAAACATATTGTTACTTTGTGTTTGCGCTTATGAAAATATTATTATTGTCGCGCTGCAAACACCCACCCCCATCGTTCTTTCTCTTTTCTCGTGGCTGTCTTCTCGGTAGTATTTTCCTCTTCCTTCCAAGAGTTAGTGATCCATCTAACCTCCATTGGCTCTCAGGCAAAAGTTATTCGTTGCGGGAATTAAGAACCTTCCAGTGTCTTTAACACCACCTGGGGGTGCTTCAGACGTGTCTAGTTCCAAGATTTCCAAAAATTGGCGATGCAACGGTCTGCTTGCCGTTCAGGTAGAAGATTTTTCCAATATTTAATTCTTCCCATCGGGTTGGAAAGACCTGCCGACTGTGTACTAATATTGTTGTGGAATACTGGACTCGGTCGCCAAAAATCACGGCAAAGAATGTGCATGGGACCTCTTCAGTGTTCATGTATCGCAACTTAAACGGAAATAATAGCTTTATTGCAGATTTGACTACTATTTGGCTATAAATTTCAGTAAAAATTTCACAGAAAGCGATATTTATGATGCTTTTAATGTCTGTAAATTTTCAAATGACTAATCGTGCTGGTTCTAGAAAAATTAGTTTTTTTTTTAATTTCACTAATTTTATTGAGTTGCGGTAATAGCTTTTTGACTAAAAACAAAATATTCACTATTTCATATCACCAAAGGAGCAAAAATGATCAACACAAGTGAGAAAAATATGTATTGAACAAGAAATCATTAATCAAAAGTTTGCAATGACTGAAAAAAGTCTTATTTGCCAACATGACCCCCATGACGTTAAATAACATCAATAATCCTTGAATCCATGCAGCCAGTTCGTTTCTTTATTGCATAAGGTGGAAATGCCCTTGCAGCTGCTGCAACAGCATCCCACAAGACAGATTTTGAGTTGTACTGCCTTTCATCTGCCTAAATTTCCCTTTTCAGAAGGGCCCAGAAGTTTTCAATTGGGTTTAGATCAGATGAGCACGGTGGCCAAGCCATCAGTATTTGATAGTATTTGATCAGTGGAGTACAGTTGTTGATCAGTTGGCAGACTTTAGTGTTTGATCAATAGAGAAAAGTGTTTGATAAGCAGACTATACTGTAATGTTTAATTAAAAGTTTGTAGCGTTTGATTATTAGATAATAGTTTTTGATCAATACATAATAGTGTTTAACCAACAGATTATGGTGTTTGACCTACAGTGTATGGTGTTTGACCAATAGTTTGTAGTGGTTGATCAATAGAGTCTTAGTTACCGGTATCATCGACAAACAAAGACTGCCCCAACCCGAGAAAATGATTGAAGCCCCAGGAAGTTCGTGAAAAATACTTGCAATATTTCCGAGACAAAAATTGTTAAAATCCTATATCCTGTACCGTTATCATATTACAGTAAAGTATGAACTTTATTTCTTATCAAGCGTAGATCGTGTTTCGTAAAGACTGGCTTGATAAAGACCTCTCATATCTATATGGGGTTTTGTGGAAACTTCGGAAAACCTCAGGGGGCTTATGGCGAAGACCGGTTTAAAAAAAAATTGCTTACCTATCGGAGCTTCATGAGCGGTTTCCTCACATGTATATGTGCGGCATCGGCTGTTATCCGATAATAGCCTATTGATTCCATCATTGGATATTATCCATGTTTCTCACATCCTTATAAATAATTTCTCTATTCCAGTGACCAGCGAATACTCGACTGCTGCTACTGCCTCTCGGAGCGACGGAAGCGAAATGCAGCCTCCGACTGACACGTCTCAACTTGTATTAAAAAGTATATAGTTTTAATTTAAACTTAAATTTGTACTGAAATTTTTACTTAATATGTTAAAGTTGTATTGCAATTTTTACTTAGAAAAGCTAGAAAGTATTCTTGTTAGCCTTGGCGTTATTGACTGTTTACCAAGATTGTCGATGTTTATAATATCGTGCTGTTTCCTTTCTCGGAAATGTCGACTGCATCTCCAGTCACCAGGTCGAACAAACATCAGATCAATATTGTGAAAGTAGTAGTTACGATAACCTTTAAACGAACTACTTCCTTTAAGTATATACCGTATATTAAAATAAAAGATTTTACTAGTGTTGAGTTTCAGTAGATTAAAGATAGACTTGTGAAGATTGACTGTGTGGAGACTTGTTAACGCTTACCACTTTTTACATTACATCCAACTTCACCGTCGACTTGAAATCGGGCTTATTGCAAGCGAATCTCAGAGTTGATTTATGCAAACTTCAATGAAACAGTCTGCTTAAGTAGCAGAGAAACATCACATTAATTGCCATCATTTTCAAAGTTGCGTTAAAAAGTATTTTTATATCAGTTAAGAAATATTCAGCATAGGATACTGTGGTAGACAATCATAATATTCATAGGATCTTTAGACAAGCAATATTAAAACTTCGTAAAAATTGGTCACGATTAATTCTGGCTTTCACAAATATGTTTGAAAATTTTGGTCTCTTACTAATAAATTCATTACTCCCGTCGCTATCAATTTTATTGCATGAGTTCCCTATGTTAATTGAAATAATATTTCTTGAATTTAATTGGTTAAACGTTACGACTCATTTGTAAAGAGCGAACTGCCGTGGACGGTGTTCCCTATGGCGCATCTTAAGTAATGGAGAGTCGCACTTCCGGAGGAACTCCTTTAACCAAAGGACGTTTTTCCTTTCATGCCCATTTTGCTTCTTCAGTCTTCACACTGCCACTGACGTGAGCTCTGTTTGCTGCACTACCACTTCTTTCCTGCCTCGGTGTTCCCTCGCAGGGGCGCCTCGTTATTGCTAGACTCGCTAAGTTTCTTTTCTTCCTTCCTCTCCTTGGATCGCAGCGATTTCTGCTCGTTGTGCAGCGTGAAAAAAAATTTACAATGAAATGCTAATGATTTTAGTCTTCCCTGAAGTATACAAGAACGGGTGAAGAAAATTCGTAGTGGATACAGTTCCAAAATTCACCCCTCAGTGAACATAGATTGGGTCATAGGGTTAGGCTAGTTTAATTCACCCATCCTATGTTACGGGGAGCAGCGCTCCTTGGGAACACTATAGGTTACCGACGTCTTTTGTTCTTGTCCACTTTACTTCCTTCAATTTTCATACTCCTACTGAAGGTGCTTTTTGTTCTTCATCTTCTTTCTCCACCTGTTGTTCCATGTGCGATGATCTTGTGTGGGAACACCCTCGTAGATGGGTTCCACGGGTCTATCGACACCCTACATGTCCTAGATTTCTTAATTGATTAGATCGCCTTTGTTGTGGAGACGGAGGCTAAAACTATTCAATGTAATTCCGCACCCAAGGGTCCCCAGTGCTTTTTCCGCTGGAGATGTTGCAGCTTGCCGCAGTTCCTGTTGACGAGGCGAGTGTTGTAAAGTTAGGTAGGTTCTCTATATTTCCCCTTCTGTTCCGCGAGGTGGGTCGTCGATCGAGGTGGCCGACCTTTTCCCGCGCGACTCCTATTTTCGGCCTTGCGGAGGGTCTCAAAGGGCCCTGACGCACCGGTGTTTCTTTCTTCTGTCTTCTTCTCTTTTCATTTTTGATCTCTTGTCCGGTGCCACGCGTCTGGGCGAATTCGTTCAGCCGAGCTGTATAGGGTTGGAGGTGCACGTGCTTTATAAATTTGAGACACAACTCACATATGTGAGTCCGCCGTCACTCACGACTTTCGGCGGAAATGCTGAGATAAAATATTTGGCCTTTGGCGCGATGCGGCTTGGAATCGCTGCGCTAGCAAACCTTCTTAGTAACCTTGAACCTCAAGTGATTCATAATGAAAGACGCTATAGCCACGTTGAACATCTGGAATTAGAGGCGATCTCAACCGAACAGCACAAAAGAGGACGACTTGGGCACATTCTAAACGTTGCTATTCTTACGAAGGTTATTTTTTTTTTTAAGTTGTAGGATAAATAAATAAGCCACTGAGGGGTGTGACTGTGCCATTTATATTTGTGAGTGCAGTGAGACGGGCACCTCGCTATGCAACGGAGGTGCGTAGCTTGTGGAGACAATTTTTTTTTATCCATATGTAAGTGTAATATCGGCTAGCGGGCAGAATTACTGACGCCGGAACATTGTAGAACTTAGCTACTGTCTTGATACTTACATCGCTGTATCCCAAAAGAAACGCGGTCTATGAACCCCACACTTGTATTGAGGCCGCAACATTATGCGCCAGCCCCTGTGAACCGGGCAATGAGAGAGCTCGTTGCATGCCCTTCGTGGGCTCACCTACACCAAGAAATGCTTGATCTTCGTAAATGCCGTGAAGCTTGTATCTTCCTTAATGAATCAGGGTCCTAGTTGTTCTACCTGATACAAATGCTGTGTTCCCCGTAGGAATACCATTGGGCATGGTACACTTGTAACAAATTAAGCAGCCTGCTATGGGTGGAAGTACAGCTACTTACATTCACACCATCCAAGTTGAAATCGTCTGCCCAATTGTTGTACGTGGTGAACAAAAATAAGAAGAATCTTTTCTGCTTTACTCCTTACCCTAGCAGACTGCATGGCTGCTGTGCAAACCCTGATTGCTAAATGGCTCATCTGGAGTGGCCAAAATATCTGCTAGGGCAGCTACGCCTCTGGCGAGGTCAAAACGTTACATATCTAGAAATAATTATTACGTGTGTCTCAAATAAGTAGTTTTCATACTTGTTTTACCGTCGTTATCAGGCAGCGAGCCCTCAGCGACATGTTGTGGTGGGCCCTTTCCCTGCCACAATATGTTTGGGCATCACGCACCCAAGAGTCTCGAGTGCCTTCTCCGCAGGGGATGTAGCATTTGACCGCAGTTCCTGCTGAGAAGGTTAGTTTTGTAGAATTGGGTAGGTTCTCTATATTTCCTTTCTGTCCCGCGAGGTGGGCCGCGGATCGAGGAGACAGTGTTCTTCTGTGGGGCTCTTACCTTCGGCCGTGCGGATGGCCACAGAAGGGACCGACCGCACGGGCGCTTCATTCTTCTGTCTTCTTCCCTTTTCGTCCTTCTTCTCTTGCCACCTGAGCACAACTTTGTGGTTCCGGCTGTAAGCAGAGTAAATCATCTTCGATCGCTTTAGGTTAGTTAGGTTCGCCCATCCTATGTTATGGGGAGTAGCGCCCCCAGGGGGTTTGTGTAGGTTACCTTAGCCATTAGTTAGGCCTTCGGGACGTCTGTCTTTCGTGCCCANTTCTGCGGGGCTCTTACCTTCGCCCGTGCGGAGGGCCACAGAAGGGACCGACCGCACGGGCGCTTCTTTCTTCTGTCTTCTTCTCTTTTCGTCCTTCATCTCTTGCCACCTGAGCACAACGTAGTGTTCCCGGCTGTAAGCCGAGTAAATCATCTTAGATCGCTATTGATTATCTTAGTTTGAGAAATAGCGGGACAATACCAATATAATAATAATAACAACTTTTTTTTTTCTGACACTTCTCAGCCACTCTATATTGTTCAAGTTCATTGCGTGTGAGGAATCTTAAAGACTCATCGATATTTATTTCGATGTTAAAACACTTGTACTTTGGACGTCAAACTTAAAAGAACTACATGTATATTATCACAGCAACGTTTCGATATCACAGATATCATCATCAGGCTAATATTTACCATCTGAAATGTGCAGGGTGAAATTAAAGCACATAAATAAACAAGACTATCAGTAAGCTAGAGTATATACAAATTTATGAATAAACATGACTTGAATCTGTCCAAAGTACAAGTATTTTAACATCGAAATGAATATCGATGCGTTTTTAAGATCCCTCTCACGCAATGAACTTGAATAACAATAATAATAGCGGAACAATACCAACATAATAATATTATCAGGCAGCGATATGTGTGTTTACGTATATATAACTATACGAATATTTTTATAAGGCTTATATCTCTTGCTTCAGCACTTTGTATTTGCTTCTGAAAAAATATAATTTTTGACTAGAGAATTTATCGAAGTATAATAAAGCTTTTGTGAACTTATAAAATTTAAGGTTTTACTACTCGCGCACTGAAAAAAAGAGGCTAATTTTCGTGATTGACTAGTTCATGACGACCCCATATTACATTTACTAATTAGACCAAAGCTATGTATCCTGACTAGTAAAGAGCTGATATATTGTATTTGAAATGATGCCATTTAGATAAGATATATAATTTACATTTAAATACTGAGCTTCTATATGCCAGTGAAATATTCTAAAAATATGCTTGCATCTCTTGGCGAAACTTCAGATCGAAGGTAGAAGTTGAATGCTTTAAAAAATTTGGTAAACGACAAGCGTAAAAAAGCAAGTGTAAAAATTATACACTCACGGTTTGGCTTGGCAAACTGCTCATGAAACATCATAGTTTATAGCTAGGAAAACTGCGCGTAAAACATACCATATTCTGCTCGCCATCTACACGTGTAAGGGCGAGTTCACACGTCCCTCATCGTAACGTGTTCAATCACGAAAATAAACATGAGCTGTGCGTCACCTTTTTCTGTGTCTGTCCACGCGTAAAAATGTCCATTCAAATGAATGACGCCGCGCTTTCAGTTATGATATCGTTTCATTACATTATTGCTAATATTTTGCGTCTGTTTGAAGTCATATGCGTATCTCATAATTTTATAGCCTGTTTTGGATAGGAACAATCTTTTTCTAAATTAATTATGGCCTGATAAACCGATATATGGGAAATAAACTGAGCGATCAACAGAGAGCCGCTCTTCCAAATCCAAGATGGAGTCTGTGTTCATACAACAGTTTCAGGTCAACTAGTTTTCTTGTGTTAGTACAGTGTTTCTGATTGTGTTAAAGTGACGATGAAAAAAAACTTTTTGTCCATTGTTCATGATTTGAAAACGCTATAGACGATTAATTCAGTATTTATAGGTTCTGTTCACTGAACTTGAATGACGCAGCGCGTTGAAAAACGAGACATGTTTCATCCTTCAGTCTCCCGCGTTTGGTATAGCTGCTTCTATCACGTCAATGCGCCTCTTCCATCAGTTTGACTGAACGCGTTACGATGAGTGACGTGTGAAAACGGCCTTAGGCCAGTTACAGACGAGAGTCGAAACACGGGAACGTTTCTCCTTCTCATCCGAGTTTGTCGCCACGGGGCAAAACTTCGGCTTAGTTAGATTTCAACTGTCCAAAATGGCGCAAAATCTAAGCTGCTATTGCATAAATTCTTCTACGGCAAGTGGCAACCAAGCAGTTTCGATTGTCTCTCTTAATTTCGAGTGAGTTTTAGCTCGCAATAACGTAAAAGTTATTGCGATGTTCAAACACGTTGAGGTTCGCCCACCCTATGTTATGGGGAGCAGCGCCCCCAAGGGACCCTACCCTGTAGGTTACCTTAGCCATTAGCTAGGCCTTCGGGACGTTTGTCTTTCGTGCCCACTTCGCTTCCTTCCCATCTTTTACTCTTACTGATCTTTCTTCCATCTGTTCTCTTATTTCCCGACTTGCTGTTCCCATGCGCGTTTGTCCTGTGTGGGAACACTCTCGTGCATGGGTTCCTCGTATCTATCGTCACACTATATGTCCCTTCTTTGCTCCTGTGATATCGCCTTTGTTGTGGAAACGGAGACTTAAACTCCTGAATATAATAATAATCAAACACGTTGAGATGTCACGGTCACAGAAACTTTTGTGCCCTCAGGGTCATATTGGGGCCGGCCCTATCCCTGCCACAATATGTTCGGGCATCACGCACCCAAGGGTCCCGAGTGCCTTCTCCGCAGGGGATGTAGCATCTGGCCGCAGTTCCTGCTGACAAGGTTAGTATTGTAAAGTTAGGTAGGTTCTCTATTTCCTTTTCTGTNAGGTGGGCTGTCGATCGAGATAGCGCACCTACTCCGCGGGACTTCTCTGATCTCTCTCGTGTGGAAGGCCGTGAAAGAGGCCGACCACTCGAGTGTCTTCTACTATGCTTTGCGCCTTGTTTCTTGCCCCCCAGTCAGAAATTATGGTTGTCATTATAGTAGAATATAGTAGTGTATGAGAGATTAAAGTCGATTATGGATGATGAAACAGTATGGTAGATATGTCAACCATAACATACCGTTGATTTTAGTATAT
>LQNS02276930.1:7471282-7486553 GCA_001587735.2 Parhyale hawaiensis | reverse complement strand
GGGGGCACTTGGAAAAGCTTGTCGTAACGGGCATAGCTGTCGCATTGACCCTGGAAACCGCGGCTCAGTTTGGATATTCTCTTTATTAGTTTCAGCCGCAGTCTATATGACACCGAAAAGGGCAAATGGAGCCGATTAATATTCCCGCCACCAATTCATCTACACACAAAATGTTGTCTTCGTGTGTATCTCTTATGAGAACAGCACTATAAATAAATGCCACCCAGAACAACGGACAGTGCGTCAATGATTAGCCAGACTGCTGAAAAGCGCTTTCGTAGCAGCTTTATGGAAGTAACCACATGCGGTCACTTGCCCAGTCCAGGAATGGGTTGCAGCTGCCATCAGGTGACGACGCAGGCGCACTAGCCGAGCTTCGTTTCATTGACGTACCGAACGAGAAATGCGCCGGAAAGCTCGTACCTACGACTTTACTGAGAACTTTCTGAGCACGCGTTGTTTGCCTCTTCTACATCAGTAGCGGCAGCGTCGGTGCCTTGTTATCCACTGGAAAATTCATATTATCGTTTAATCTATTTTATGATTATGATCTGACTGCTGAAGCGATATAGATTACTGCGCGCGCCTACCTCGCCTATCTGCCCTGCGGTACTTCACACCTCGCGCCCGCTACCGACAGTCGACTCGAACAGTTGGTTACCTTGTTCAAGAAGCGCCTTCGATTCGCGCACTGCGATCTGAATGAAGCTTTGCCTCGTCCGAATGCTAATCGTAGACTTCCGATGCGGACATCAATCGCGAAACGAGTGCGCTTGGGCCGGCCTCAAGCTACAATCCTGCTTCGCAGTTCGGCACTTTTGAACTCCTCTCTCCACTGGTAGGTAGCCTACGCACCTGTCTGTTTGCTCGATACGTAGTCGGAATGAAGACAAACTTGTAGACATCCTGTTTGTATGCCCGTACGTTGTCCGGCCCCCTTGGGGCATGTGCGCGCCGAGAGCCAACGGTGGGGGGCGCCAGACACCCTAGAGGGGGCGGATGCCCCTGGACAAGGGGACCGGTTCTGGCTCCAGCAGCCCCCGTGTGCTGGGGTGGCAGCAATGCAGCAGAGATCGCTCGCACCGGCACGTCTGCTCTTCGCTGCCTGCTGTCTGATTCACTCAGGTCTTCACTAGGGTTGTCCAGCTGGAGTCGGAGTCGTAACCACTCGTAGGTTGTATTGAGCATGGAGTCGAAGTGAGACATCTGTTGGTTACAGGACTTTGAGTATTGGCACTTGCTGACACAATAATTTTGTTAAGGAGTCGCAACTGTAAGCGAAGGAGCCGCATGCCGGCCAGTCCCATTAGTCGGAGTTGAAATAAATTAACAAAATTTATTACTAAGCATCCATACAGTTTACGCTTGTCACAAGAGTAGCTTTGTTACGCAGTCGTTACCAAAATTGTAGGACGCTGACAGTAGGAGTCGTACACCGCTTGTCCCTGGAATCAAAAGTCGGAGCCGCTGCTTCTGCACATTCCTACTCCGTAACCCTTCCTGTACTCTTGTTCCTCCTCACACTTTTTTCAGCTACATTATCTTACTTGCTGTTTCATTGAAGACACTGCAGTGTTTATCTTACCAAAGTTATGTGAACACAATTTCCAAAACTGTCAAGCACGTGCATACCTGGGCGCCGCATTTTTGCCGCCTTCTCTCGTTTACAGCTTCCCCGCCCAGCCGTCCTCATTGCAGGCTTTACAGCCAGCGGCCCTGCGCCCATTACGGTTACCTATTGCAAATATGATATATTTTTACACTTGGGTCGCTATAGTTCAAACCTCTGTTTTCCATAACTGTAAGATTTCTTTCGCTAATGAGAGGTCCAGAGCATGGATCTTGACTTTCGGCCTGGAGCAGGCCGAAAGTCGTCCTGCTGTAAACCTCCCAAAATATGTTTAGCTGGACCGGGTGATCTGGAAATGGAATGGACGTCCCCAGCTGTGGACACTTGTTGCATATTTAGTGAAAGACAAAGTGGTGCGGTGTCCCGTGATTCGAAGTATTATGGTAAATTACATAGGTACCCTCAAATGGCATCTCCACGTTTTATTTAATTCTCTGGCTATCATTTGATTCAGTTTAAACCATGATGGCAACACAATTAGGTAGATATTATCTGGACGATATTGGCATCTGGATCTGTGATAGCACTGATAGGTGCCTGTACGGTGCCTGATCTGAGTCAATTTCAGTGGAAGCGTGTTCACACTGAACCCGTTTCTCTCCCGACAGTACATGAACTGAACCCATTCCTGTCCCTTCATTGCCGGCAGTGTTGAGACTGAACCCATTCCCATCCCTTCATTAGCAACAGTGCTCAGACTGAACCCATTCCTAACTCCCCCTGACCTTTCATCGTACCCACGTGCTGGGGGCGTCGCTCCCCCTCCTATTAAGGCTCCGTGTTGTGCCTATTCTTCCAGTTCTGTTATCTTCAGAACCTGTTGAGTTTCTCCCATGACTAGGAGGCAGGCTGTGGTAGGACGACAGCATCGAGGTGTCATGATGTCATCAGTATATTCGCATCAGCCTCACCACCGTCATTTATGCTTAATTCTCTCCATTACGTCGCCCGACTTTCCTCGTGTTTTTGTAGCATGCAGCGGAGTGCGTGGCGTCTTCTGTGACTGCACTAAGTGCCGATCTCTTTTGTTCTTTGGCTTGTGTCGTGTTTGCCATAGATGGGCAGGTGCGGCCACTTGCGCCCCTTGCACAGGAGTAAAAAGACTCCTGGTCCCAGATTTCCAGCCTGTTTACGTTTATGGATGGACCACAGTTGTCCGCTTGTTGGGTTTGTTTACTGTTTTGCGATGTGCGTATGCGTATGTTACAGCAAGATTGTAGGCCATTAAATTTGCAAGCTCCGTGAAGTTTTGTGGGATTTTGTGCAATTGAATGGAGTGCGTTTGGTTAGATAAAATGCTTTCGGTTATACGAAGTGTGTTAGGTTAGTCAATGCGCGTTAGCCTAGGATAGGATTCATAGGTTCGTTTAAAATAAGTGAAAAGTAATTAGGGAAAGTTTTCGTAATTCAGGAAATTTGGAACGCCACTTGTTTGGCAAGCTTATTTACATAGGCTATAGCCTGTAGCTATTACCTGTGTGGGAGACAGCTTTGGTTTGCAAGTCTCATATGGATTATATATATATATAGGCCTAATGGATAAACTTCTTTAGGAAAATGTTTGTTCAAAGAGTTTTTGTGAACGTGACTGTGTTTTCCCTTCATTCTAATCGGTATATATTTGTATTTTAGGCTTTTAAGGGCTAATATCTGTAGGAACGAGTAATAGATGATATCAACTGCTTTCCTATCATATTCTTATTACACTTTGAGTACTTGTCAGGTCGGCCCTTTCTTTACTGTGACTTTGTACGACGTGCAGTAAGAGCGGACAAAATAGAGTGATAGCTGTTTTTATGTAGGTATGCTGCGAATCTAGATGGAACTTTTATATTACTCAGTCAAATATTGAAGCTCTGAGTGAGGATATTGTATGTATATACGTGAGTCAAGTAACTGCTCTGAAAAAGCAAGTGGTTATCATTTTACACAGGTAGCTTTGTGCATCTGCTTTCACAAGTTCCAAGAAAAGTAGCAGTTTTTAGGGAGTGATTCCCGCCTCCATAATGCAACATGTCGAGTCCTGCCTGCATGTCTAGACGTGCCCTACGTTAGGCAATGTGGGTGTAACATATGGATGTATATGTAGGCATGGGGCAACACATTGGTGTCATATATGGACGCAGTGAAACAGCGCTCTACTCGCCCTCTCACTCTTCCCTTTTTCACATCCCGGCATCGAAGCTAAGGTACGTTTAGAGAAAACTCATGCAAGCCCAAAGCATTGGTTTTTGCACTTCACTCAGCTGTGTTGTAAAATATAAACGCTGTCCCTTTTTGCCTGTGTCTCAGTCACATTCTTGCTGTTTAGCCTTCCGTACACTGCGTCATGTCGGCGCTGTATGCTCACTTCACAATATCATCTTCTCTGGTCAGTATCATTGGTAGTAACTGATAAAAAGGTATTACTTTCAAGAGTTTCAATGAATTGGCGCCTGGTTTTATTATCATCGCTTCCGTAACATAGTTGCGTTGCTGCGAAAGCGTTGTGCAGCCGCTTCATAGAGAGTTATGGGGGTGAGATATTTATTTTTTAAACTCTGTTTTACTACTATGATTTCTACTGACCGCCCGAGCTCCTTATATACCCATTGTACGCGCGCGCAGGACGCGTCATTGCCCGTGAAAAGGCCGCGCTGCATGCGTCGACCAGCCGTGCTAAACACGTGATCACCCGTGGTACATGCATGATGCAGCCGTGGTTACCCGCCGCGGCCTGTCACCACGTGGAGGTTTACCCGCGCTCCAGCCGCGCTTCACCAGTGGTCAGGACGCTGATCATGCGCCAGCGTCTGTTCTGCAGCCATACCACGGGTAACCACGTGTTAGCAAATTTCGCACATTTTCCATCACGTGCTACCGCGGGTAAAAATTATCGGGAAAATTCACCCGCGATGCCATTTTACACGCCAGTGTGACCGGGCCCTTAGAAGACACTATAGCTCACTCAAGAGAATTCACTGGAAATGCCCAGGGCTCACCGTGTTGTGGATACGAACGAATTTGTTGAACCTCCAGCATCGAAATTTGGCTGCGATGTAAATTCAATATAAAAAGGCGTCTGCTCAGCGTGATGATTCATCAACTACTGCAATATCTTTCAGCAATGAAAGCGGGGATCCAGAGACTAAGGATCCAGAGCCCGGGATCTAGAAGCCGGAGATCCAGGGCTAGGTTTGTCACCGGTACTCCAAGTGCTGAAATTGTATGGCATCTCAACTTGTTTTTCAGTACATGAATTTTCTCCTATTACATTCTTATCTGCGTGACGGAGAGACGGACCAACATTGGAGCAAGTCAGCAGGGAGGGAGCAAGAGAGCAAGCAGGCGACCAACAACTGTGTTTTATTATATAGTGGATATTGACGTCATAACGGTAACAAAAGTTAAGACTTCCAATTGGTTCGTTTAGGCCAGCTGATGATTTTTACTGGTGTACCGATGCCTCTTTGCTGCCGATACGATACCACAAAACTTACTTACCGAAACACCGATAGGTACTGGCAGTAGTGGTACATTTTTACGTAGTACCTAATATTCGCCTCAAAAGTGGAGCTAGCTTCAATTGTATTAAGACCCGTCACCCCGCATTCTCTACCCAGATATCGCTAGGTCGCAACCCTCGCAGTATCCGAGTGCAGTTCAGCACTCCCAAAATTGCTAAGTCGAAGTCGCAATTCTGCAATTTTCCATGGCAACTTCACGAATCTCCAACCTCTCCGGGGTGGCTGGTGTCCACATGGCCCGCTACCTCCATTAGCTCAACAGCGGCCCCGAGTTGACCCGTAGGCCAGCAGTCCTCACAATTGCGGACCGGGCTGCCATATACAGAAGTGCGGACGAGGAAGGCGATCGCGGGTGTACTCCGCATTCCGTGCGGTCGGCGCCAGAGACTTGCGGCAGAGGTATGTCTCTGACATCACCTCTGCCGACTCCTGCGCCTCTGCCTGTCTCATGACTCGTCTCTGCTGATGTATTGTGTTGGCCAAAAAATTCTTTTCGTTTTCATAGGTATCAATTCATTTTCAACATTTGTCATGGAAAAGTAGAGAATATCTACGATTTGTCTGATCGTCAGACGGCAGTCATCTTCGGCTACAGCTTTCAATTGGCCGATGTCAATCTCTTTAGGCCGGCCAGAGGCCAGAGCGAGGTGCATCTCTGACTGAAAATTCACTCATCGAAGTCTAGTAAGCAAAGCCGGGCACACCAGTTCTGACATTGCATTCTCTCCATACACGTTGCATATCTTTCGGCCAGTTGCTGTTGCTTCTTTCTTTTTCGGCTGGAAAAAATCCAAGATGCCGATAGTTCTTCTTCTGATCCTTCATTTCAAGGACTCAAATGCAAACAAAAATGTTAGAACCTCCCACTTCGGTGCTTTTTTCTCACTGACGTTAATTCAGTCGCTGTGCTGAATACAATATCCCAACACATAGACCGCACCGTACATTGACGGGACACTGAAATCCGGCCTCGCGCAATTGGGCCTGGAGGCCGATTTACGTAAGTGTTAATAAAATGAGTTCTAATAATTACAGAGACCTCAAACAAAGATAAATTTCTTCGTCGTACCATAAGGAATGCCTTGCAGACAGGGAATCTAAATTCACAATCATATACCGTTAGTAGGCAATATACATCATCTTTCAGATACCAAGAAAAATTGAGAAGTCATCATAATTTCTAGGAAAATTAAAATTTGATAGAAAACATTGGCTCATAAATACTACACGTAAAGTACTTTAATATCACATGCAATGGAGTTACTTAAGCCGCTTGACTTGACGCCTAACATTTTATCCAACTATTAGTAGACACACATCTGTGCTTACAACGATACAATAGATCGCTCGGACGAATGGCTGAGAGATCACGTCCAAAAGACTAACGTGTGATGTGGCCTTTAGTTTCCGATTTTTAAGTCTTCACACCTACCGTAAACCCTTCCAGTCGCCTCTCATATCCCATTTCCCCGTGTGACTCCAACGCAACTGCATTTATGCCGTAGATCATAGCTGGTACGCGTCGGGTTGAAGAGTCGGTTGGACCTAGTCCGATTCCGACTCCTGGGTTCAGCCAGTGTCCGACTCTGACTCCTGGGCTCAGCCCGTGTTCAACCCCGACTTCTGGGTCACACAAGTGTTCAAATCCGACTCCTGGGTGCAGCCAATGTCCGAGTCCGACTCCTGGAGCCCCAAGTGTCCGACTTCGACTCCTTGAACCTCAAATTTCCAACTCTACCGACTCTCACTCCATTTCTTGACACAACTGGCCCATTTCGCCACTTCCGACTCGAGCTCCTGGGACAAGCGAGCGTCTGACTCTGACCCCTGGGTCTCCTAATATCCGACTCCGACATGGCAAGTTTACACAGTGTATAGTTCTTTGTATTAGGCTACTGCTTTGGCGCACGGTACCTATGGCTCAGACTTCCGTATTTTGGGTTATCTAGAGCTTCAGAAACTTTTGAGAACATTTTTAGGTATTTTCTTATTGTGAATGTATTTTGTGCTTTACAAAGTTGTAGAAACGTTTGAGCATGCGTCCCTTTCGCTGGGTGCGGCCTACCGTTAATCAGCTGTGTCCCTACAGCTGTGAGGCTGGGGAAGCAGCTGTATAGGAAGGAAGTCTCAGTACGGCTGCTACCGTACCGGTACTGTCGTGAACGTTTCCTGCATGTGAAAGTTCAGTGTACAGTAAGCTTATTAGCTACTGCACATACATTGCGGAATTGAGCAATGAGCACAGCTGCGGAGAGTTCGGATGAGACTGCTTGTGCTGAGACGGTTACTGCGCTTCGTACTATTCACACTAGAAACTTTCGTTCGTTGGAAAATTATAATAGTGCTCGCAGATTCCGTTAAAAAGATCACATGCGGGCTCGCTGAAAATATGATCTAATAAATATCGTTACCTTTATTACTCTAAAAAATTCAAAGCGTCTCTGAGTATCTAAATAGCTATATCTATATTATTACATCTCTCGAAAAAATCACAGCTCCACTGAAAAATTCAGAGTGTTGTTACATCACGATTAAAAATCACGTGATTTCTAACTAAGTCACCGATATTGTTGCGTTACACCCAGCGGTCGAGTGGCGAAGATTTGCTGCTTCACTCTTTGCCTTGATGACGGGTGTTCTGTCCCCGAGCCGGGGAAGAGTCATGCTGTGTTGTCATGCAGCGTCAGTATTTCTCTCCCGTTCATAGCTCATGTAGTTGATGAAGGGAGGGGGGGGGGGTGGGGGTTCAGAAATGACTGTCGGGAAGGGGCGCAGTTGTAAAGGAACTTCCGTCTGTAACGCCGCGGCTTCGGTAATCTATGTTCAACTGCAACCGTACACCCCTGCCTCTAGGCCAATTAAGATGATTTGTCTGCAGCACAGACCATTGCCTATAGGCACCTTATCCTAACTAGGGTGATGGGCCAAGGCGACTGTAGCTCTACTTTTACGCTAAACGTTTTTAAGATCTCTGAGAAAAGACAAAACGGAGCTTGCTTGTCAGAAGTAGAGACTTAGTTATTTTAATATCTCTGAAAATATGCGAGTAAGTGCGGTATGGCAGTGTCGCCTATGTTGGCCGAAGACGAAATTTATTTGCCATGCATCATAACCCTGCGTTGAAAAAAGTTCATGAATCTTTCAAAAAAAATTACATAGTTACCTATGAATCTTTTTGCCACCATTTTCTGCACAGTGTTTCTGACTTAATAGTGTAATGTTATTGAGCAGTGTAACCACCATAATTATTTGGTATCAACTGATCAATAAAACGCAAACGCTGAGTACTCTGTATAGATTATATAAAATGAACTAGGGCACTCTGAGAGCGCATACCTCCGCCAAGCGAGGCAACGGTGCCAAAAAATTCAAATTGGCTCTGAAATTATCATTTTCTTTGTATAAACTCCAAAATCTAATTATTTGTGCTTTTTGATAGTAATAACAGCTTGTGCAATTTTCTTGAAGATCCGTTCATAACTTTTTGAGTTATACTGCTAACAAACGTTAAGACAAACATGAGTAAAACATACAAACTAACAAACCGATCTGCACCAAAATTTAATCATTTATGTCTTTTAAAACATCACTAACCACCCCTATAAATTTCATAAAGATCCATTCATTTTTTGAGTTATTGTGCTAACAAGCATATAATTAAAAACTAACAAACGAACGAATAAACGTATCATTATTAAAATTTGGTCATTTACTCTTTGTTATATACCTAACAACTCTTGTTAATTTCATAAAAATTCATCCATCACTTTTTGAGTTATGGCATTGCGAAAAATGAGGCTGACAAACAAACAAGCGGATGGACATACCTTCACCAAAAGTTAATCATCTGTTACTCCTAACATACCTAACAATTCCTGTAAATCTCGTCCAAATCGGTTCAAAACTTTTTGAGTTACCTTGGTGACAGACTGACAAATAGACAGACAAACACGACGAAACATAACCTCCTTGGCGGAGGTAATGATGCACTTCGCGTATACCCCATTATCCGGTTGGTCATAAAGTGCGCTTGGTTTTAGTACCTATCGAAAATACCGTAAAACACTTGATTGAAATCGATCTAACTTTAATCTAGCTTCGTTTTCGTCTTGTCGTGTTGATTGTTGTTATAAAAACATTATATTTATTTTTACTGCCTGCCGCTTATTCGTGACTAAAAATAAAAAGCTAACTGCGTGTTTCGTCAACTTAATAGTTGTATCGAATGATTCGAATCAGGTTATTTTCAGCAGCGTCCAAGCATGTTTACAGCTGTATCATGCGAAATTTTCATGTCGAATCATTCTGTAGCTCCGTGAATGTACGGTTCGTCATGGATCGAGTGTGTGTGCAGTGCTATTAAATTAGGACGATAGGAGTTTGTTTCTGTGCAGTATATGAATGATATAACCAGCAATTATTCATATATGTATTTCTTACGTTAGTATATGTAGTCTCTACTGTATCAAAATAAATGAAAACAATATTTTTTTCAATTGTTGTTTCTACTCTGTGTCAAGTATGTATATTATCGGTACTCATTATACGGAAATATTTTCCTCGTGTTACAAAATGATATTTGGCATATGAATAGTCTGATGCGTACTGAACTATGAATGATACCGTACCTATGGCTTGCGTATAGGTGATGAAATGTGTACACCAGTACCGGATTTTTTTTTTTTTTACAATTTGAAGTGGTGTTTGTTTTATCGGGCCCTGTAGCTATACTCTGAGGAATGCTTTCTGAGGGACCTCGCTGCCAGTTTAATAGAAATGCCCGTAAGACTTTTCTTACCAGTTGTAACCTCTATCACAAACTGCGATGAACCCATTATGATAAATGCTATCGTCAACTACGGCTCTGCCCGTTTCGTTGTAAATGACATGTACTATACGTAAAATTAATAATGATAATAATGCTGTCCTTACTACCTTATAATATAAAATGAGACAAATTCCGCGCCCGAGCCTGTGGCTAAATCCAGGAATGGTTTGGCGCGATATAAGCAGTGTGCTGCTGAAGCGCTAGTAAAACTTCTACTACTACTACCTGTATACTCCTACATGAAACCACTGTATCTTATACGGGATATATTACATACCTACCTTTGTTAATAATGTATATTGGAAATCGCGATCTTAGAACTCAAATTGGGAACCTCCAGCTTACCACAACGTTACTTAACCCCTATGCCACCGCAGCCGTTTATTTAACGTACAAGTCTGTCATCCGTTGCTATATTCCTGCTAGTATGAAGTGCACTATGGCCATGAGTATGGGCTAGGTACTATGAATGATGTGCCGTGGCATGTATGACATGCATATGGTGAGTAGCAATGGACCCACGGAGGTGGCCGTGTGAGTCAAGGTCACGCGGCACAGGTGGCAGCCCTTGCTTAACCTTACACGGTGTTGAGGGTGAGGGAGCGTGTAGGGCAATGTACGGGGGGAGGGGATGTGGCTGTGTGGGGTAACGCATTCCTGACAGCCTTACGGCAAACTCTAGGAGATGCTGCCTCTCTTTCCTAAAGCGTAATAATATTAACACGAGAAAGTTCTTGGAACATGCAATGATACTTGAAAGTCTGTTCTATTCACATACTTCTAGCGAGATATATAATCTAATTGATCCACCTTAACTGATCCGGAACTTCAACTCTGAGTCCTCGATTTTCCACTTTGAAGCGCGTTTCCGGCGGTAAATCTCTCCAATGGCCCTGAGACTCTCTAACTCGGTCCTATTCGAGTACATTGAGTTTGAGATCGTCTCATGTGTACTCAGCTTGCAATTAGCCTAACGTCTGAAACTCGATATAAGGTCGTGAGTCGAAAGCTCAGAATTGAAGCTCCGGATAGATTAAAGCCAACTATTTTCTAGACGAGCAATAATTATTATAAGTATCCTCCGTCAGCCCTGCCACAGTGTCGCTCTCTCTTTTTCTTTTATTTTTATTTTTTTACAGTACCTATGCAGTAGGTACCGAGCCAGCGTATTATTTTTTTTTTAGTTAGACTCATTGAAAGACGTGTTTCTGGCTCATGAAAAAAGCTAAAGCTGTGCAATGGCAATGCATCATCAATTAAATTTAATTGCCTGCCGTACTATGATACTGTACACCAACTATAGGTATTATCCTTTAATTTGTTATCGACTATTTTGTTCAAAATTTGTTGTACACTATAAAGTATTCTATAGCTACTATATAACTTGTACTCTGTTTTTGTTGCATACTATTAACCTTTCAATGTTGCCGTGTGTCATACAGGAATTATAATAAGCCTCAGTGCTGTAGAGCTCACCGTATACCACTCTTCGATAAAGTTTCCATGGTTGCCATCTACATTTTCAATAATAACTGAGGGGCAGCTACCCAGGCACTGGTTACCATGTAATATAATGAAGGGGAAATTAGTATTAAAAGGGATTTGACAATCACATTGGACGCAATTAGCAACTTGTTTTATGATATAGGTATATCTACTACAGCCTACTATAGTGCAGCGAAAGCGAGAATGTGTAGGCAACAGTATACCGTGTGAGTCCGCAATGTCTGCGCAGAGCTCATTCAATGTTGTCTTGATAGAAGGCTCTGCCTCATGCTGGGTCTGTTATCCATACTCTTGTAGCTTGAGGGTGTGCTATGCTGCAGGCTGTAGATTTCCGCTAGGTCTCTAATTTTTTTGTTTATTATATGTCGTTGTAAACGCATTCGTGCCACTTAACCCTGTTCTGTACTAAAAGTTAGGTCCACTGCAGCGGCAAGGCTGCACCGTAGGCTATGATTTCGTAACGCCTTCGAAAAATCTTTGTCACTTAAGTTACATCTCAGCGCTATCATTAATTTTTTTCCCAAGTGTCCTTCTAACTTTTCTCTGTTACATTCATGTATTCAATACTGGAAAGTAAGTTAAATGTTGCTTGTAGCAGCTTCTATAAAAACGGTACCTCAAGACTGTGATGACCGATATAAGGTGGGGCGAATTCGTCAGTAACTAAGTGTTAATTATCAGTTGCCACAATGCTTTTATATGTTATGTTTTTTGTGTCGTGTCGTTGAGTTGTTAATGGTGCCCCTACAAGGTTGTTTGAGCAGCATAAGAAACCGTAAATGGTTTAGTTGGAGGCATCGGACTCAACATGGGACGGAGGGACAAGCAGCAAGGCAATGTTGTGCTAAACATGTACATATACATGATCACTGCGTGTCTATTTATGGATAAGCAAATTCGACCTGCCACCAACAGCTGTTGCCTTTTTTTCACCGATTTTTTCCTTACGTTGTTTTACTGAGTTATTGATGCGTATTTTTAGATTTAAGTGCGTTTAGATTAAGTGCGTTGTATAGGTAACTGCACTTGTGTTACTCGTAATAAGAGCTCTGTGTAGCAGTTACGGTCAGAAGGATATACGTAAAGGGTTGGGTCAGGGACTCGAACTGGGGACCTAACCGCGTCGCTACACTACCACTAAGCCACCACAGCTCAAAAACAACGCAATTGCCCACACACTGCTTGTGCTGATAGCTGTTTCATAGCAAAATTATTAAAGCAGAATCGTACCTACGTGTGCGCTGTACATATATATACACACACACACACAGAAAAGTGGTTGTTTGCCATTAAGCAAAATAAGTTAACTGTAAACTACCTTGTCGTTTGAATTTGCGTCAATGCACATTGTCGTTTGTGATGAACAACAGATGAACAAGAGCGTTGTGATGAACAACTGTGTCTTTTACGATTAATTATCATTGTTTATTAGCTAAAATATTACTTCGTTAGTGATAAGAAACCAGGTGTTTTTTATCATAAAGAACATACTTTTTTGCGTGTAGATACATAGTCTATGCCTCTATGTATATTACGCCTATTTTCCGATTTGGTAATTGTCCTACTTAACGAGGTAAGTTAACGGACTATACACTGTGGGTACAAAATTTAAACTGCCTTGCTTTTCGTTCCATATTTCATTATTTAAGCCTTCTACGAAGAATGAAACTCTGTACCGCGGCATGAAAAGTCTAGGAAGTACTGCCTTCTGAATACCGAGTGCTAAAATATCTTTTGTAGCCACAGCCGTATTGCGTCTTACCTCACAAGTAGAGACTGTTTTTTTTTGTAGATCTAAGGAAGCGCAGTTTTTTTATTGCCGATTTTGTCGTTTTGGTATTGCCGAAGTGTAGATTTCCGGCAAGGTCGCGGCCTATGCGCGATATTTCCTGATATTACGGCGGCTCCATGTCGGTTCCGCACTGCCGAATTCGTGAGAACTACTTATTGTTCTTCGAAACTGGGAATAAAACTAACATTACATTGAAGGAAAACGAGCCCTGCCCCATGTGAGCAGAAACAGTTAACTTCCCGAACTAAGTTTGTAGCTGTTCTATGAGAAAGACAGAACTTGCGGTCTATGGACAGAAGGTAAACTTAAGGTTTTATATCTCTAGTTAACTTTTTACGTATGAATTTCGCTGATTTTCGAGCTCAATTTCGAGTCATATGTCGCAATGAGCATATAAGGCATATTGAAATTTTTTAGTTCAATCAAAAGAATTGACCGAAAATGCTGAGTGCTTACTGTATTCTAGCTAGATACCAGCAGGATCGAAATTTGGCTGTAATTTATATTATACTAAAAGTTTGTGAACTTTATTTGTTTATTAACTTGTTTATTTATTTATTTATTTACTTGCTTGTTTACACACAAATTCTTCAGTTCTAGATAGTAAGAAATTCGAGCGTTGATATTTTCTTCGGTTATATCCGTGATACGGAAGATGCACCTGAGGTCGGCTACGGAAGATGCACCTGAGGTCGGCTGCATAAACGTGCCCATATAATATAAAAGAGATAGTTACGGGAAATACAGTGTTGAATATTCCTTTGAAAAGCAAAAAACTTGTGGTGGTGACCCTTACGAGCAATTGTGGACGGTCAATTAGTGTGTGGTGTATGACCAGCTCAACAACACTTTTTTTTTTTTGGAAAAGCAGAGTAGATGATGATTGTGACCCAACGGGTCACGGGTCGTCTGTTATGAATTAAAAATATTTTGGTCTCTGCTCAGCGTTAAGTTTCAACTAATTAGAATGAATTTTTTAAATTAAAAAATATCAAAATAGCTTACGCACGACAGGATAAAAACTGTAGCAAAAATGCAGTCCATCTTCATCTACCATGCCAAGAAAAAAAAAATATTAAGTAGCACCGTGCTACTTTTTAACACGAGGTGGGCTTAGAAAAATGCAATATTTCGAACATTCGAGCATACATTCCGGAAACTAAATTTGCCATTCTCATTTTGAGAATACATTTTTCGGTATCTCTTCGTGTTATTCAGTACATGGAAGTTTCTCTTATCTAGGCTAAATTTTGAAGATCGTGACGGAGGGACAGATCAACCAAAGTAGCAGGCAACCAACCTCTGTGTATTATATGGTTCCTATTTGATGACTATAGTCTGACCTTTTTATCAAGGCAGTTCGGTCGTGGTCAAATTCTTCTATAGCGTTTTCAATTCTATGGGTATTGCTGAGATTTTCTTCGGCCCAAACCTTAGCCCCGCCCAATACCTGTATAAAGAGAAATTCCAGAAATACCCATAGAATTGGCACCGTAATAGAGGAATTTGATCAACACCGAACTGCCTTGATTAAATGGTGAGACTTTAGATTGCAGAAAAAAGTCAATTTGTGACGTTCGTCAGTTTCTTTTATTACCATAGAATCATATATTTGTGAATTTACGTAAAATTTCTGTGATTCGTTCAGTGACTGTTCACGCTGTCGATGACTCGGATTATCTCTTTGCTCTGGACGGGTAATATTTCGGCCGTTTTACTCTTTACGCCATCGGGAGACCTGAGAAAATTCTTAGGAGTGAAATGAATGCACCACTGTACAGTTAAGTATTTTAATAATATGTAAATATAGCCTAAGCCGACAGGGCAGTATACTCAGATGATCTGTACATTGTCCGACTGCAACTCTCGGATCCACACTGTTTCTGACTCCAAATCCTAGTATTCGTGTGAGTCCGACTCCGACTCTTTTATATAACTGCCAAAGCTGTCTAGTGTGGCCGACGACTGGCCACAAGAGTTACGGAGTCGGATGGACAAAGTCCGACTCC
>LQNS02276930.1:7436285-7450243 GCA_001587735.2 Parhyale hawaiensis | reverse complement strand
TTTCTTATTTTTCTTCATTTCCACTTTCAAAGAACCAGTCTATTTTTCTTAGTATGCCTATGGTCACTAATTCTGCAATATCTCTATGCGTAGCCTATGTTATTATGCGAGCACAGAAAGAACACCAATTAACCTTTCTCTACGAAGCCAATAACGAAGGTAATCGGACAACTCTCGATCAGCTGTTTCAAGTCGACCGCTTGTAAGCGACGACTACGTGTGATGCACGTGACGCGCACGCACGCCACGTGAATAATAAATACAGAAATAATTTCTTCGACATATAATTATGCCAGTAGAGAATAATTTTCATATACTTTTTGAAGACTAATTGATTGAAAGTATGCCTTTAATTAATGTAGGAGACACTAATACAATTGTACTACATATCTAATATTGTTATTATACATATCACTTTTTCAAACATAGGGATTTTTAGCGCTGTCCGACATGTCATACTGAAATTTATTCTTTTTTAAAAATGAAGTGTAAAAAAAATTTATTGAAATATCATAGTCAATTGGCATGTACCTTTTACTTTCTCTGATACATGTGCAGCCAAATTCAATAGAGCTCTGAATAAAAATACAAATACTATGCAATAAATACATAATTTGAAAATAAAAAGGCATATTTTTGTAAATGGAAATACTCTTCTAATACACTATGATTTATATTTTTGAAGCATTATCTAAAAATCTAAAAATAAGCCGAACAATACTCCAGGCGTATCGCCGTTACCTTGGTAACGGAATGCTGGCATGGTGATGCGACTCAGTCGAGATTGTCAGTGTCATAGAAGACAATGTTGCTCTTTATTACATCCGCTTCGTAAAAAAAAAACGCCGCTCTTGCAATACATTTATGAAAGGAACGGTGTTTGTGTGTGTGTGTATATATATATATGACCAGAGCATATATGTATTTGATCAAAGGGACCAAGGCGTTATGTGATTCGCACATTTAGTTATTTGTCTTATGAAAATATTCACTCATGTATCAAATTATGCCTTTTGCTGGCTTTACTTTTCACAATAGCACTTTTGAACTGTGTATGCTGCAGAAGACATAGATGAGATAAGATAATATTATAAATAAGTGATGATTTTTCTCTGGATGAGTCACTGAGGCTGAATTTTCGAGTATCATAAATGACCATATTAGGTAGATCCAGTGAAGCTAACAATGGTGAAAACGATAGCGGAATATCCTTCTTATAAAGTAGGTACCTTTGTATTTAGTTTCCTTATTTTTGAAAGCATATTTCTATGATTTATTCCAGAAGAATCACTCGCAGCTCTTATTCGAGTACACCACAGGACATCTTTTTTACCACTACTCTCCATGGCATCGGCCTGAATATAGATATATATGTTAATATAACGATGATAGGACAATATATGTAACCCCGCACTGAAGTATGCTCCGGAGTTTTTATTTGTAAGTGCATTTCTGTTATATGTAAATCTGATCGAGTTATCAATATACTTATCATATATTACACCTACCAACAGTTTTTTTTTTCAGGCCTAGAAACTATAGAGTAAGTTGAATAGGCCTAACCATCATGCACATGGTTATTTGAACTCATAATATGTACGAAGCGTGACAGGCAGGTAAACTGGGCAGTGGACAGCAAACGAATGACGACGCCAAAGAGGGAGGGGACCTGGAGAGAAAAAGGTCTTGAGACTCAAAACAAACAAAACACACAATCCTTTATTATCTCACATACAGGGTACAGTGGATACACCTATTGAGGTTTTTTTTAACCTTAATACTAGAGTTTTGAAGAATTGGGAGTGTGAAGAGCAGGAGAAGCAGTCCGTGATGAAAGTCAATTTGGGATCCCTCCCCGTACTTCGCCTGGCCTTCTCGATGCTGGAGTGCTCCACGCAGTGTAAATCCCTAGCGTGCCGTCCGGGGATTCGAACCCGGGCCTCCGTTGGTGCGATGCCGAGCCGTTGCCACTTTACCACCGAGAGAGTGGTGGCCCACCATCCCTAATATTGCTACCAAGTAATCAACGTGCATGTATCCAACAGCAACGTCAGTCACGCCACATATTACTCCAGCTCACACCTCTAAATGAAATTTGCCTGCCATGGCACCGCCAGCGCTGCAGACTAACGTAAATATTTTCGCAGTGAAAATTTCTCCTCAGGAAAATAACACTGCACATCATGCTATAAAACACTATCAGTTAGTATAATTATATACCTGCTTAGATTGCTTCCATTCACAAACTTTTTTTTAGTATGCGCATTATTTATCCACGTTTAGAGCACATTATAAAAGTGCTTAAAAGGGTAGGTACTTATTGTTATAGCCTTATAGCCACTCACATGTATTATATGGTACTGCAATTCCTTACTCAGTTTGTTATAAGCAGGAGCATCGCACCGCATAGTGCGACCT
Organism: Parhyale hawaiensis; assembly: GCA_001587735.2. Classification (NCBI taxonomy): domain Eukaryota; kingdom Metazoa; phylum Arthropoda; class Malacostraca; order Amphipoda; family Hyalidae; genus Parhyale; species Parhyale hawaiensis. The sequence continues at coordinate 7,447,825 of LQNS02276930.1, read as the reverse complement.
TGCACCGACGAGTATCGGGTGCACNTTTTTTTGGGGGGGGGGGGGGGGCGAACGGTACGAGCCGCATCAAGGACTGGTCAGTGGTGCATAACAATTTTATTGCGCCTCTCGCATCCAAAAACGAAAAAAAATCCCATTGGGTTGTCGCTCATCAGGCCATTGCCCAGCAGAGGGGCATCTAAAAGGGGCTAGTGGGGGCAATTGTCCCCGGGCGCAGCGTTTGGGGTGGGGGCGCCAAACAGAGGATGGATTACAGCATAAGGCAAACGAAATATCCAACACGTTTGTGATCATTAATAAAAATAGCATGGCTAGTCGTTCCACCCTAAAGGGCGCCGTGGGTGCACTACTTACTCTTTTGTTCCGAAAGAGGCGAATTATACGAAAAAACGACATCCGAACAGGACTGCCCCTCATTGGGCTCTTTCCCAAGATCTTGATATAGTTTTTACTATTAATAAAGTGCATTAGCATAAGCATGTTTTCTTTTACCTTTTAAAAGCGGTTTCTGCTATTTTGTATTATAGGTGCCTGAATATTATCAAGGATGCATAAAAATTTAAAATGAGGTGTACTGTATTAGGCATACGTCGCCGCTGGTAGCTACAATACCGTCCTTTGGAAAAAGAGCACATGTCCAAATTTTGAAGTTTTGGAGACATTGGTACTTAAATTCTTTGCTCGTTGCGCTCTGCACTATGATGTATATGACATTGTACAGTTCTTTACTTTTTCGCAATGTGCAAGGGGGTAAACAACACTCCAGAGTAGGTTTATGTTGCTATTACTTCACTTTGGGGAAATGGCCCATGTCCAGCACGTACGCCCTTGTTCCGAAATAGAGCTGCGCACTTCATTAGAGGAGCAGAATCTAGAAAGCTTTTTTATATTTAGAGAACAAATTAATGGTTGAAACTGGCTGAAAGTTAACTCACGATATCTCTATTTTAACCATGTAAGGCAATTAAGGGCGTATAGGCTGGGGTTGTGTNCGAAATAGAGCTGTGCACTTCATTAGAGGAGCAGAATCTAGAAAGCTTTTTTATATTTAGAGAACAAATTAATGGTTGAAACTGGCTGAAAGTTAACTCACGATATCTCTATTTTAACCATGTAAGGCAATTAAAGGCGTATAGGCTGGGGTGGTGTACAGGGTGCATGTGCACAAGAAATAGCTATGCATAGATTTAAAATCTAGTTTACTCAGGGCTAGCAGATTTAGGGTAGTGTGCTTTCTACCTGTAAACAATCAATGCCTTGTCAGGGTTTTTTCCTATTCTGAATAGATATAAAACCCCGTAATTCCATTCTTGGATGAAATCAGTGAAAATCTGATCGCGTAGTTTTCAAGTTAAGCATGAAAGGCAACATCCCTGTTGGGTCTTGTCTATGCAAGTATTTGAAACTTTGGTCATTGGTTCTGAAGAAGTTGTAACGACGGCAGTCTATGTACGAGGGCCCTTCCATAATTGTAGTGCCTCATTTTTTCTTTTTAACTGAAAAAAAATCGGAGAGCTACAAAAACCAAAGTGTCACAGTTAAAACGAGCGACCTCTTGAGCACCAGAATTAAGGGCCCCAGAACAATAGGGGCGTAAGCGATAGGTTTTCAGAAGTAGTTTTTTTTTTTTTTGCACCATCGGATAGTACAGCTGTATATCTTAAAAACTGTCGCTTATACCCCTATTGTTCTAGCGCCCTCAATTCATCTTTGTCTGGCCACCACCATTCTCAATGCCCTTGTACTAGCCATGCACGAGAGCCTTAATGCCTCGGTCGCAAAAGTCAGCGCCTGCCGATGCGGTTCACTTTTTCACGACTAAGATTATGGCATTGTTGTCGGGGCAACGCTGACGACGTAATGCGTCCGCCAGAGCTCCGAACAAGACCAAGAAGTCTCACTGTGCCAGGAATGGACTTTAGGGCGGGAGAGACAGCACCGTACAGCCGAACTTTGTCGCACATTTCGTGGTATTCAAACTTGTGGGTGGTCTTACGTTGTCGTGTTATAAACGGAATGTAGCATTTTTTCTGGCTTTGAAAGGGTAATCCGGGCCTTCAAGTTGGTCAACGTGGCGACGTTGACTGTCACAGTTGACAGTTGCCCCTGGTTCTAAAAAAATCAGGTAGGATGATCTTCCTGTCCCAGTTGACAGTGCGCATCAATTTGCCTGCAGATGTCTGTGTCTTGATTTTCTTCTTCTCTCTTGGGGGACTGTGAGTGGTGGTGCCATTCCATTGACTGCCGTTCGGACTTAGGCTCATAGCCGTAATACCACGTCTCGTCATCAGTGATGATGCGGTCCCAGAATCCTTCACGTTCGGCTACGTACTGCTCCGATCAAACAAATCCTGAGAGACATCATGTCGGTGGTCCTTTTGTTCCTGCTTGAGCATTAGTGGAACATACCTAACACCTGCACTTTCTGTATCCTAGGGATGACAACGTACCAATGCACTCAAGGTAGCACCAAGCCTGCCTCCTCAATTGCAAGCATTGAAGGTCACGGGATCGGTATTATGCCAGGTAAGCATTTTATCGTGCTGTTTGGTGTGCTTGGTAGGCAGTTGCTGAGTGTGCACAGCTACCGTGTAAGCACTTACCCTTGCCCAAAAAAAATGGGAAGGGCAGGGAGACGGTGGTCATTCAACCTCCCGTCAATTGCGCCATATTCATAATGACCCGAAATCGACTGCAGACATACCTTCTCCTATATCTGCAGCACGAACCAGAGCGTGTGAGTTTTACAACGGAGGGTGGCGTCAAGTTGACCTTACCTCTACCCTCACCTTCATCCAACTCTACAAGCTTTTCATTCGCCGCTATCAGCCAATCAGTGTGGATGAGTTGATAGAGACGCACTTTTTCCGGGGAGGTGGCTGTGCATGGGTCTTAGGAGTGCACTTTGCCACCTACATCTCTGTGGGCTGTGGTCACTCTGAAATCGACGAGCCCATTTCCTAACTGGGCTGACAGCAACTGCATCGGCTTCGTTAATGTCCACCAGGTGCCGGTGAATGTTGATTTCTTCAAATTTTTATACATGGAGAAATTTAATGACGCCTTTTTACTTCTGACGCTCGTCCATGATAGGGATGGCTATCTTCGAGTGTCACACCTTCAATATCTCCTACAGGGAAATGAAACTTTCAGGTCACGTGTACATTAGCTCAGTCATCGAGATTGTAGCATCAGTATTTCTGACACTCTGCCCACTACGAGGGCTTAACAAGAACTGGGATTGTCGAAGTCACAGTTGTCACGTGGGCTTTCCATCTTTTGTGCTATACGTGTATATCTTGTCGACAGCATACGAAACTCCTGCAATTGTGGTCAGGTTGACTTCCCCTCTACCGTAGTAGGGCAAGAGGCGCATTTGTTTGGCCGCGACGAGACGATATCTTGAACATGGTTTGAACTAAAAGCCTTCAATAGCTTTCATAGCTTTCAAATTTCAATGGTAATATTATAAACAAAAATATACTTTACTTAGAGACTGATCGACTCCAACTAACTGTATCGGAAAAAGTACCAAGTTTTGAAGTACTATAACGAATAAAATATAGTTTACTTCAAGCGCTCAAGGCTGGTAAGATAGATTAGGTGTATTTATGAAGTGTTTGAGAGGTTTCTATGTATTTCACTTACCCAATGCATAGTATGGTTACAGAGTTTATCATTTTTTGTGACCATTTCTAACTGTGGTCATAGTTGTGCACGTTTTCATTTTTCATTTTACATGGATATTGGCAGACTCCCCAGTAATTTACCTCGTGCTCTCTCTACACAGATCGTATAAATTTTATTCGTCCACACACGCCGAGCTTTAAGTGTATTGCATCTGGGATAGCTTGCTACAGACAAATTTCACCTCTACGTAAGAAGTATTTAAAACAAAATACACCTTAACTAAATCCAAATCATAGCTGAAGTTGGAACAAGTTGATTGCATTCATTGATAATTTAAATCCGGATTATGGTGCGATGAGTTATATTGGACATAGGTACAGTGCCTTATACCTGTGTTTTCAAATGGGGGGGGGGGCGCACGAATTGGCTTATCCCGGACGCCAAGGACCCTATAGCCACGCCCCTGTTGCCAAGCATATTGAGATTTCAGACTCGACCCTCGGATCCTCTATGAAATTTGATTGAAACTTTTGAAACAATCAGTATTGTCTATATGATATGTAATGGTATATTTCTATGCAGTGTGACCTTTGCAATCGACAACAAGCAAAAATAGAGACCTTTTTTCGCCGAACATATAGCGAACTGATTATCTCATCACTTTCATGCATGCTAGTTCTGAATCTTTCGCCGACGTTTCATGTACAGTAATCTGACGTTTAAAAGTTAATACGGCAATTACTGTGCGCAGCACTTAGTAAGCACCTGGGTTGGGTAAACATTAGGAAAATTAAGGAAAGAAACAAACAATAAACATGCATCAGACCATGACCGAACTAAAACAGGAGCAATCAGTCAAATATTGAAATAATGTGTGTGTGTAGTTCACTTTACATTTTCTCAAAATGATTTTAGTTCCGGCAGCCGTATCTCTTGGGAAGCTACTTACAGGCTAAGTATAGACGTCTGCAACTTGGGAATAAGTATCTTCAGTACCTGGGCTTGTTCGTGTAGTGATCTCTCAAATGAGCTGATGTCCTCGCTGCAAGTCTCGTCCAATATTACTTCCTTTATTGCCTATCGCACTTTGCTAGCCAGACTCAAGTAAACGCTACGCAAGTAACTTTTTCTCATTCGCGTATCGCTTTGTAATATTATGTGACTCAGTCTAGTTCGCAACCTTGTATCTGAGTACTCAATAGATTTGAACGATATTCCAACGTGCCATTCATCACATAGGGATTTTTTATTGGTTGGTTAGCTCTATAGAGTAAATAAATAAGTGTAGTAGTAGTAGAAACATTCACTAACGCTTCAGTGGCACACTACCTATATCGCACCAAACTATTCCTGTGCTTAGCCACAGGCTCGTGCGCCGCTAGGGAGCAGAATTTATGACATTTTATTTATAATAAAGTACTAAAAAGAATATCATTATTAATTTTACATATAGTATATGTAATTCACAAAGAAACGGGCAGAGCCATAGTTGACGATAGCATTTATCGCAATGGATTCATCACAGTTTATGATAGAGGTTACATCTGGTAAGAAAAATCTTGATGGCATTTCTATTAAATTGGCCGCGAGGTCCTTCAGAAAGCATTCCTCGGAGGATGGAGTCGGCATCCCGACCATGTAGGTCCGGATAGCATTCCCTCCGCTCGTTGGAAAAAGTGCGACACTCGGCCTAACATACCTAACAACCCATGTAAGTTATGTCAAAATCCCTCCTTCACTTTTTGAATTTTCTTGGTGACAAATAGACAGACAAAATAACAGACAGACAATCCAGACAAAGACATAACCTCCTAAGCGGAGGTTATAATAGCCTGTTGCTATGTCACGTAACAGCATTAGCAGTTGAAAACCTTCGCCATCTACTCATCTTCCTGTCATTGACTGGCAGCCAATTATCATTCAGAATTCACTGCAGGAGCGTGGCATGGGAGTTTCAAGCTTACGGCAACAACTTGTCTCAGTTTTTTCCCAATATAGGGACATGTAATATATTTCAGCCAGTCAACGGAACTACAATTGTGGCACTGTAATACTGTTCAGCATACAGTGCCTAGACATAAGTATTTGCGAACTCTATTTTTTACTTATTTTTAAAAAAATTTAGGGACTGCTTTAGGATAACTAATACAGGAAGTTTATGTAACATCTATATGTAAAGGTAAAGTCAACTTAGACCACACCCTCACCTGGGAAACCCACATGCACTGGTTTGTGCTGCAGGTATAGGTTTGTGCTGCAGGTTTGTATAATAGACTATTTAAACAGAACAGTCAAATGTGCATTTATAAAAAAGAAAATTTAACACAAGTAAAAGTAATGAGAGACAAAAGTATATGACCAAAATAAATATGATGTTGAATCTTTGATATTTAATAGTATGATTTGAATAAATTAGTTTGGAAATTATTCTAGAACGTTCACGAAACGTTTCGATACAAATGCAATGTAAACAAACCACAGCAGGCGCAATCATTACCTCTCTAGACCTCGTTGAAGTCGCGCGCACTCTCATTACATTGCCCAAAGTTAAAGAAATCCCTGAAGCTACTCGTAAACGGATAATTCAACTTCGTTGTTAGGGATTAACTTATAGAGTAATAGCAGAACGTGTCAATGTTCCTTTGTCAACGGTTGGAGCAATAGTCCGCAAGCATCAAGTGACTGGGGCGATCTCCAACCTGCCAAGAGCTGGAGCTCCGCGTAAGATCATGGGTCGTCCTCGGCGCTACATGCTACGTAAGGTGACTAATGACCCTATGACAACTCGTGCTGACTTTCAGAGTAAACTGACGTCTCAGAGACTGCATGTCAGCAAGAAAACTAAAGTTAAGGAATTGGACCGTACTGGCATTCATTCTTATACTCTTCGCAAAACTCCTCCTCATACAGCAAAACTTGTCAAGAGCCGCTTAACATTTGCCAAAGACCACCTGGACAAAGGAAATGAGTTTTGGGAAGGGGTTATATGGTCTGACGAAACAAAAATAAAACTTCTTGGCCGAAACGAAACTCGGCATGTATGGAGGAAACGTGGTACTGCATATGACCCCAAGAACACCATCCCCACCGTGAAGCATGGACGGGGCAGCATCATGGTGTGGGGTTGCTTTACTGCTCATGGTGTTGGGGATCTTCATATCATTGATAGCAAAATGAATAGTTTCATGTACAGGGAGATATTAGAGAAGAAGATGCTTCCAAGTACCAAAAAATTCTACGGACGGCACAGTTGGACCTTCCAACAAGACAACGACCCCAAGCATACTGCGAATTTAACGAAAGAATGGTTTCAAAAGAAGAAAATAAATGTTCATCCATGGGCTAGCCAATCACCGGACCTTAATCCAATTGAAAACTTGTGGCGTCTTTTTAAATCTGGTGTCCACAAACGGTGTCCCAAAAACCTTACAGAATTAAAGGTTATCTGCATGGAAGAATGGATAAAAATACCCTCAAGTAATGCGAAAAGTTAATTTCCTGCTGTAACAATCGTCTCCATGCTGTTATTGCCAATAAAGGTCACGCCACCAAGTATTAATGTCATAATTGTTTTGGTCAAATACTTTTGTCCCTCATTACTTTTGCTTGTGTTAAATTTTCTTGTTATAACTGCACATTTGATTTTTCTGCTTCAATATTCTATTATATATATGTTATATAAACTACCGGTATTAATTATCATAAAGCAGTCCCTAATTTTTTTTAAATACATTAAAAATAGAGTTGTGCAAATACTTATGTCTAGGCACTGTAACTGACTGCGTATAGAATTTTTATAGCTACAGACTTTAGCGCGCACAGTGCGTTTTTGTTTTCTAACTGAATGGTAACCCCTGTGCAGTTTTTGTAAAGTCGCCTCGGCCGCAATCAGTACTCCAATCTATTGTAGAAAACTACATGGGCTGGCTCGTAATGGAAATATAGCCACTCAAGCGACTCGAGGGGTGCACGGCTGCAGTCAACCACTGACTGTCTGACTTTTGGCCTCATAAACTGATAAACGGAAGGCTCTTGGCAACTTCACCCCCTCCCCGTGAGGACTATAACGAGAAAGAAATGCTGACGCTGTATCACAACACAGCAAGACCTTCGTCCCCGACTTGAGAACACTAAGCTAGAACATCACAGCAATAAGCATTCAATAATTTTCCCTGCTCGGGTTATAAGAAGTAAAAAGGGCGGATGAGACTTTCCATCTTCAGTAAGGCTAGCGATTGTCGTTTCTCAAGATTCGTAAAACAGTCGTGCCTGTTCGTCACATCGACGAGTGATCAGCTGAGCAGCCTATATACTCGTACTCGTATTTCAACTGATATCGTCCAAGAAAGTTTCAAATGCAAACTCCAAGCCCGTAAACACATCAATAACTGACGAGAGCAAATACTAATAGGACAATAGCATTATTATTAGTAGAAAATTGCAGTGGAGGCTTTCACAGTACAAGAGCAAAACTTGAGCAGGTGGGGGGGGGGAGGAGGGCTTGATTTAACTTCTTTGAAGGTAAGCGTTATTTACCTCACACAATCAGTTCATAACGCTCTTCACATAACATTTTTTAACATAGTGCCGTATTTTACGACTTAATCTATTCAACTTCCCGCTCTTTACTGGCCAGCTACTGGAGCTGCACCCATAAACACAAGGGTTGTCAATGGTTGTCGTCAAGTACAGAAAGTTCCAGCAATATAACTGTTCTTATGGTTTCTCAAGCATCGAGAATATAACCCTACTCATAGTTTTGGTTTATTTAAGAGCCCAACCAACGAAAGGCTTGAGGTCCTTCGCTCATATACTTCGACTCGTGGATATTGTGACGTCATTCGCCGATATGCGGTCACGGCTAAGTTTTATATTAGCTCTGATGAGTCTCTCCGTTATACTTTCGGCTTAATTCCTAGGCGTGCTCGCCCATAAAGGGTGAGAAGCAGTGAACAGTCTCTGAACCTTCACTTTGTTGAATAAGACAATAATTTATCTATGTCTGAAAACAGTCTATAAAGTTCCTGGCAGTGTCCTGTCCTTAGTAATGATAGACAGTGTCTTTCCCCGTACAGTGAAGGTTTTCATGAGCTAACTTAAAATATTTTTGCATAATATACTGGCTACTGATAACCCCCCCCCCCCCCAGACCAAAAAAAATCAGTGATATATTTCTATCGTAATAAGTGCTACGTATGTATATCTAGAAACTATAAAATATTTGAAATAAGTATACTGCGCATAGTCTTAGAATAGGTAAACGCTACATAAATCTACAGTATATAAAAAATAGGCTCCTAAATTAATCAGATATTCACACGTATATTTGCATAGGATACATTGCTCTATAGAGTAAACCAATCAATTAGAAACCCTTATGCGATTAATGACACTTTGGTATATCTTTCAACTCTATCGAACTATACTGAGTATTTACTGACACAGTGACACTCGTATAATATTTACAAGGTGATACGCTAATGAGAAAACGCTCGTTACGTAGCGCTTACCTCAGTTATGCTCGAAAAATGTAGTCGGCAACTTGTTGTTACGGGGTAATACTGGGCGAAACTTGAAACGAAGATATGAGCTCATTCAGCAGATGATCCCACAACAGGCCCCTTGTACTGAAGACACTTTTCCCCAAGTTGAAGAAAGGCAGGAAGAATTAAAGACAGGAAGCTCTTGTATTTCTCTCCATGGAGAAGTTTTCATCTCATGATATTATTGCATCTGATTAGCTTAATACTATTACAGTTGATATTAGAGAAACATGGCGGTACCATACGGCGCAATCAGCAGTGTATAGCAAGAGCCTCGACACAATCATTCAAAAAAAGGAAAAAATGAAACTAACTTGTCTACTTTATTTAGCACAAAGTTGCTCTAACCTCTAGGGATTTTCAGCTCTCAGACAGTCCTTATTGCTACAATGTTAACTGCTGCTACTACTACTACTACTACTATTACAAAGTTGTAGAGTATAAGATAAATAAATATACATAAAACGTCTATACTCAGCAGGTAGATAGTTTTCTCGAGAGATGTGCCTGCCGGCGCTCAATTAATATTGAGGAAATGTAAATTGAAACGTATACAACTGTACATGCATTCAGTATTCATTTGATTATTCTAGTTTGACTTCCGTCATGGTTTCGTTTACTTTTTGTGTTTGCTTATTTCCCTGATTTTTCCTAATGTTTGTCCGACACAAGATGCATACATAGCACCGCTTATAGTAAATAGTTGCTGTATTAAGGGACAGCTGACCGTGTTCATTGAAAGTTAGCGAACGAATATTCGTGAAACGTCGACGGATGATTCGGACCTAAGATACATGAAAATGATCAGACATTCGATACATTAAATGGTTGGTGCAAAAAGATCTTTAGTTTTGCTTTTTGTCGATTTCAGAGTGGTCACTCCATAAAAATGCACCTTTATATATCAGGTAGATACTAGATAATATTAAAGTTCTCCAAGCTCTAGTATATTTCCATGAGGAATCTGAAGGTCGGAAATGGCCTAATGAGTGTCAGCCTTATGAACTTTTTTTTTCTGAAACGAGAGGCGAAATACAATTGTACTGCGCCAGTCCTTGGGGCGCTTCTTTCAAAAACTTTGCCCCTCGCGCCGCTCCGTCCCCAAAAAGAGTACAGTATCGGCTCGGGTCGCATGGGCGCAAGGGGCGCACCATGAGGCACAATGCCGAGCCTGTAGAATGGGTGTACTTGTGCAAGCTGAAGCTGTGAAGCAGCTACATATACTGATTAGTTGAGTTGCCTCAATGCTGCTAGCGGCAACGAAAGTTTTTAGTGGGCACCGGGTTTTATGCTAATCTCACCCGAAGTTCGCTCCAACGCCGTCATAAAACAACTTTTGCGTGGCCTGCGCGTTATCAGGCAGCCCCCATTGTCCGGCCACCGGACGCCGCTCTGTTTGTGTGAGCTGGCTTTGGGTTTGGGGCTCTGGGTAGCCCCTGAGTTGGAGGAAATGCCACTCTAAAGGCGGATGAGACCTTTTTGATCCAACGGCATCTCTGAGAGGAGAGGAACAGGCTGGTGCCATAGCTGGGTACTCAGTCGTCCGCAGTCTGCTCCTCTCTTCCTTACCTCGGGTAGTACCACCTGATGCTCTTTTCCTTTCCTTTCTCTTCTTCCTCTTTTCGGCCAAAGCCCGTACTGGTGATGGTAGGATCTGGGGCGGGTTGATAGCTGGCCGCTCTCGTTGCTATCACAACTGTCGATTTGCTTTTTTGTAATTTTTTTTATGATTCCCTTTGCTTATGGTGTATGTTTATTTGTTGTTCTTTGCGTGCCTGATAACTAGATATCCGGACGTGGAAGAGAACCCCGGACCTCGTGGTTTTGGGTCTCGCTCCTACCGGATCTTGTGCACTAATGTTCGGGGTTTATATGGTAATCTGGCCAAACTAGCTGTGGCCTCTTCCAATTATGACCCTGTGCTATGTTCGGAGACGCTCGTCTCAAGCCATCGCCATGTTTCTGAGCTGATGATCCCGAACTTTGAAAAGCCAGTGCTGCGGTTGCGAGACTCTTACCCTGGATTAAGGGGTTTGGCTGCTTACGTTCGTAAGGGTGTTGCTGTGTCCAGGCAGAGTGAATATGAGTGTCCATGCTGCGAGATGATGGTGCTGCGAGTCTGTGGTTCATTCAGGAACTTTTATTTGTTGTCGGTATATCGCAGCATTTCTGCTGATGATAGAGCCTTTGATTGTCTCCTGGATGCAATGGCTAGAATTCAGTCTTCGGATAAGCGTTCTGCCTTTGCCTTTATGGGTGACTTTAATTGTCACCATGTGGAATGGTTAGGCTCTGGGAGGACTGATTGCCATAGTCATGCCGCCTTCGACTTCGCGAGTGCCTCTGGTTGTGAGCAATTGGTTGAAG
>LQNS02276930.1:7415866-7432480 GCA_001587735.2 Parhyale hawaiensis | reverse complement strand
TTTGTATGAGCGAAAGTTGTGTCTGGAGCAGCACTTGGACTGCACTATGACCTTAGTGCCCATGCGTGGAGTGTCACTCACAGTGTCAGCCCGCCGCCCCATCGGACCAACACAGCTGCTCACTCTCGACTGGATCTTGACTAGACTCTATCAGCTGAACTTACTGCGTTTGTTTACTTATGGAATTGTGTCCGCGGACGATAGCGGTGTGCCTTGGGCAGTTGGGCTTGTATCTTTTTTGTTCTTGTTTGTTTAACAGCTCAACATGCAACATGCTTCAAAAGTTTGGTTGGACGTAAAAGTTCTATTGACTTTCTAACATGTGCGCTGTAATTGTGATTTTCTGGTAATCCAGCTTTGTTTGTTTACTTTGGGAACTTTAACTGCCGTAGACAAAGCGATCGCCAATGTATTGCATTTTTGCATATTGTTACAAGTTTTCATTTTCCCCTTCAGCTGAACTTCATATTTTGGTTCACTATAAAAACTCGTTTCGTGTTCGTAACAAGTGTATTGCGAATATCAGTTAATCGCACGGCGTTCGTTTACATCGGGAATTGTATGAACATATCTGCTAGCAAATCCCAATGTCTGGATTACCGATGCTGCACCGGTGACATGATCGTTCACCAACTGTGTCACAATCACAACCACAAAAGCTGTACCTACCTGACGACGATTGTGTCATAATGACGCAAGTAACAGCTGGCAGACATCTCATTCAAGTATAGGGAGCGCAAAACATACCAATTTAAATGGACAGCGAGTTAACTTCGTAGTTCAGAGTGAGTAAATGAGTTTGCTTGCTCCAGGCTTTTGTCGACGAAATTACAGCTAAGACAGAATTTCATTATTGCTTACCTTGCGCCTTTCGTTTGATAGATCGCTCTCTCATTACCCCATTTCGGGCTACGGTTACCATTTTTCAGGCTGCGGGAGCTTGACTGGGTTATGATTACAACACGCTTCTTGATTGCCGTGTGTATACCAAGTCTTTTAACCGTAACCATCATTACGTGAACGTATTGCAATATATGTAGAGGTTACTTGAGCAGTTGTACCTGCTGGACACGATGCTTTGCTTTATATATTTAGATATACACTTTATCAGAATGATTAGATATTGTGTTTGTTTCTAATCTGCATGTGCAATTGGGGTAGGTACTTGCCGGAACAAAACGTGCTGCGTGGTGTTTAACTTTGTATATGTACTTCGTGTGTGACTAACAAGCTGAACTTGTTAACTTGTAAAGTTTTTTCTTTTTTCTTCTGAAGCGCTATTGCTTCTTGTGCAGCAATTTATAAATTATGATCAGCACCTAGCTTACTGTCTTTGTGTACTACAATAGAGGCATCCACCGTACTTCATGTTTAAAAAATAATATCCAATATTTTCGTTATTGACTTACGGCCGAGCGTACGTCGACTTCTTGACAATCGAACCAATGCGTCGTGAGGAACTTGATAAACTACCGACCGCATCGCCGTAAAATGCTCCGGGATCAATTTGCCTACTTCGGCAGAGGTAACCAAATCTGATTGGCTTAGCGGAACTCAATTCTCAGCTTTAGACTCGTTAGTTGGAGTCGAGTTTTAGACTTATAAACATTTATTGCTAGCCGATCATACTTGCCTAATGGCCGTCTCAAACGTAATTCGTTTGCTGTCGAAGTCTATTTGAAACAAATCGATGAATCGAATGCTCAAGATTAAAGTGGCCATTGCGTTGAAGCTGATCAGATCATAATATCACGATGCAAGTGAGCCAAACGAGCGAGTCTTAACTCGAGACATCGCGCGTTCTATGTTCTATTGGTTATGCACTTTCCGCGAGATATCTAGCCTTACTCTACCGCCACTCTCGCATGAGCCAACGAGTCTACGGAGAGCAAATCTCACTACAGTGTACACACCCTGTAGACTGGTGACGCGGCAGTCTAGCATGAGACTGCTCTGAAGTGTACACGTACCTTTACTATGTGTCAGGTAGCCGAGACTGCTACCCTTTATGGAATTCATAAAACTAACCTTTCCACTGAAGTGTCTACTCCTGCAAGAGCACCTATGTTGCTGTGTGCTCGTGGTGGACATTTACACCCCCTTGCAGTGAAGCGAAAGCGAGGACGTCTAGGCAACAGTGCGAGCCTCTTAACCGTGTGTCCGAAGCCTCTCGGACAATCTCTGTTCGAGGTTTGACTCCTGTCGTTGGAGGATATGCTATACTAAGGGCCGTGGGCTTCCGTGAGAACTCTAGTTTAATGGTTATAATTAGAAATATCACAAATTATTGATACCGCAGTTTTGGTATCGGCTTCCTCTTTGGTATGAGCGCATCTCCTTTCATAATAATTCATCTGAACTTAAACTTCAAAAAGTAAGCTAGACCTGGTGACTTGTACCGACTGGCTGTAAGTAGCTTCTGCTGTTGCTACGTCGTTATCGAATGACTGTACTTACAGCATTCAATAGTTACACTTACGCTATTTTTTATAGTCTACGATGCGATTAAATTGTTTTATAGGCATGGTCATTGCTGGTCTCTTTGTTTATTATCCATAGTTTCATTAAATAATGTCCACGCAGGGCCATTGTTACTTTCCGTGTTCCTACAGTCCACGGGTTGACTAAACTATTGTGTACGCAGAGCCATTGTTACTTTCCGTGTTCCTACAGTCCACGGGTTGAGTAAACTATTGTGTACGCAGAGNAGTCAAAACGCCTGTAACATTAAATTAAGAGGCACATTCCAGTAATTGCGCAGAGAGGCACGCCGTGGTGTTTTTCTTCTCTCTTGCGTTAACAACTGTGGCGCACACAACACACCTCCGCGGCACCACCTCAGCTCCATTTGCTTTTAGCCTATCAGTGACCCTTGAGCCGTTGGTTTAGGAGGTTGAGTGTGTTTGCGCTCCTGCCATTGTGTGCTGAGACGTGTTTCCGCCATAGCTCTTGAGGCAGACTCAGAACTCAGTGATTTTTATTAATATAATTAATATCTGGATTTTATGAGACCTTACTCCATTCATCTAAACAAATTGCTAATATATATTAATTCAACACACATGTGTTTGCGAACTGCAAGGTTGCAATGTTTATTAACATTTGTGAGCCAATCGATTGAATTTGCTTTTTTTATCATCAGTCTATAATAAGCGAGTGCAAATGTAACAGCCACTGAGTTTGTATGAGCGAAAGTTGTGTCTGGAGCAGCACTTGGACTGCACTATGACCTTAGTGCCCATGCGTGGAGTGTCACTCACAGTGTCAGCCCGCCGCCCCATCGGACCAACACAGCTGCTCACTCNTTGTATGAGCGAAAGTTGTGTCTGGAGCAGCACTTGGACTGCACTATGACCTTAGTGCCCATGCGTGGAGTGTCACTCACAGTGTCAGCCCGCCGCCCCATCGGACCAACACAGCTGCTCACTCTCGACTGGATCTTGACTAGACTCCTATCAGCTGAACTTACTGCGTTTGTTTACTTTTGGAATTGTGTCCGTGGACGATAGCGGTGTGCTTAGACTTGTATCTTTTTTTGTTCTTGTTTGTCTAGCAGCTCAACATGCTGCAAAAGTTTGGTTGAACGTAAAAGTTCTTTTGAGTTTCTAACATGTGCGCTGTAATTGTGATTTCATGTTAATCCAACTTTATTTGTTTGTTTACATGGGTAACTGTAACTGCCGTAGACATAGCGATCGCCAATGTATTGCATGTTTGCATATTGCTATAAGTTTCATATTTTCCGTTCAGCTGAACTTCATATTTTGGTTCACTATAAAAACTCGTTTCGTGTTCGTAACAAGTTTATTGAGAATATCAGTTAATTGCACGGCGTTTGTTTACATCGGGAATTGTATGAACATATTTGCTAGCACATCCAAATTTCTGGGTTACCGCTGTTGCACCGGTGACCCAATCGTTCACAAGCTGTGTCATAATCACAACCGTAAAAGCTGTACCTACCTAACGACGATCGTGTCGTGACGACGCAAGCAACCGCTGGCAGACATCTCATTCAAGAATAGGGAGCACAAAAAGTACCTATATAAATGGAGAGCGATTTAACTTCGTAGCTCAGAGTGAGTAAATTAGTTTGCTTGCTCCTGACTTTTGTCGACGAAATTACAGCTAAGACAGAATTTCATTATTGCTTACCTTGCGCCTTTCGTTTGATAGATGGCGCTCTCATAACCCCATTTCGGGTTATGGTTACAATTTTTCAGGCTGCGGTAGCTTGACTGGGTTATGATTACTACACGCTTCTTGATGATTTCCGTGTGTATACCAAGTCTTTTAACCGTACTCATCATTACGTGAACGTATTGCAATAGGCTATATACATATAGATAGAGGTTACTTGAGCAGTTTTACTTGCTGGACGCGATGCTTTGCTTTATATATTTAGATATACATTTTATCAGAATGACTAGACATTGTTCTTGCTTCTAATCTGCATGTGCAATTAGGGGTAGGTACTTGTCGGAACAAAACGTGCTGGTGGTGTTTAACTTTATATATGTACTTCGTGCTTGACTAACTAGCTGAATTTGTTAACTTGTATAGTTTTTTCTCTTTTCTTCTCAAGAGCTATTGCTTCTTGTGCCTCAATTTAGAAATTATGATCAGCACCTGAAGTTACTGTCTTTGTTTACTACAATAGACGCATCTACTTCATGTTGAAAAATATTATCCAGTATTTTCGTTATTGACTTACGGCTAAGCGTAGATCGGCTTATGCACAATCGAACCTATGCGTCGTGAGGAACTTGCTGAACTGCCGAACGCATCGCCGGAAAATACTCTGGGATCAATTCGCCTACTGCGACAGAGGTAATCGAATCTGATTAGTTTAGCGGAACTTAGTTCTCCGCGTTAGACTCGTTAGTTGGGGTCGAGTTTTAGACATTAATCGCAAGCCGATCATATTTGCCTAATGGCCGTCTCAGACGTAGGCCTAATTCATTTGCTGTCGAAGTCTATTTGAAACAAATCGATGAATCGAATACTCAAGATAATTGTGGCAATCGCGTCAAAGCTGATCAGATTACAATGTCACGATGCAAGTTATTCAAACGACCACGTCTTAATCGAGACACTGCGCGGTCTATATGATATTCTATTGGGCGTGCACTTTCCGCGAGATATCTGCGTTAGTGTGTGTCTGGTAGCTGAGACTGCTGTCCTTTATTGAATTCATAGAAACTAACCTTTTCACTGATGTGTCTCTACTCCTGCAAGAGCACCTAGGTATGTTGTTGTGTGCTCCCTGCAGTGAAGCGAAAGCGAGGATGTCTAGGCAACTGTGCGAGCCTCTTAACCGTGTGTCCGATGCCTCTCGGGACAATCGCTGTTCGAGGTTCGACTCTTTTCATTGGAGGATATGCTATGCTAAGGGCTGTGGGTTTCCGTGAGGACTCTAGTTTTATTGGCCATAATTAGAAATACCTATCACTATTTGTTGATAGCTTTGGTATAGGCTTCGTTTTTGGCATCAGCGCATCTCCTTTCATAATGATTCGTCTGAACTTTAACTTCAAAAAGTAACCTAGGCCTGATGACTTGTACGGACTGGCTATAAATAGCTTTTGCTGTTGCTACGTCGTTGTTGAATGACTGTACCTACAGAATACAGTAGTGACACTTACACCATTTTTTTTTATAATCTACGATGCGATTAAATTGTTTTAAGGCATGGTCATTGCTGGTATCTTTATTTTTACTATCCACAGTTCGATTAAATAATGTCTACGCAGAGCCATTGTTACTTTCCGTGTTCTTACAGTACTGGGGTGGATTAAACTGTTGTATACGCAGAGCCATTGTTACTTTCCGTGTTCTTACAGTCCACGGGTTGACTAAACTATTGTGTACGCAGAGCCATTGTTACTTTCCGTGTTCTTACAGTCCACGGGTTGACTAAACTATTGTGTACGNGTGTACGCAGAGCCATTGTTACTTTCCGTGTTCTTACAGTCCACGGGTTGATTAAACTATTGTGTACGCAGAGCCATTGTTACTTTCCGTGTTCTTACAGTCCACGGGTTGACTAAACTATTGTGTACGCAGAGCCATTGATGTGCTCCGTTTACTAGAGGATGAATGAAATGCGACGCGCTATCAGCGATGTTGTTTCCTTATCACAGCGTCAGCTCCTCGCCCCTGACGGCTGACCTGACTTTGTTGTATCTTGTTGATCGACGTGATAAGAACCTCTCGTGTGCCCCTGCCGTAGGTGCTCAGCACCTCCTGGAAAGTCTATCATGCAACTTTTCTCCGTAAGATCTTATTGGGTTCTTGTTGCCATGTCATTGATCTCGTATGAGTTTTGTCCATCGTTGTAGGCCTGTCCACCACCTACTTATTTCCTTCCATGCTAGCGTTAACCCTTGCTCTCATAGCGTGGTATATGTACAACGTTTCAAATACTGTAATATTCCTATGAAAAATGCAGTTAAATTCTTGACAGAAAGGGCTAACCATATCCAGCGCTGGCTGTTCCAGGGTATAAGAACAGCTGGTGTTCTTATGCCCTGGATCGTTCTAGGCACCTATGTATGTTATATGGAACGACACAAATACGAGAAGGAATGGAAGGATCCCATTATTCAATAATGCAGTTTTGTTGGCTGCTTGATTGTCTCTCCGTCCCGATGTGAACAATTAGATAAGAGAAAGTTCATTTACCGAAAGGCACCACAGCCGTTGCTTTGAGAAATTTTTGAAATCGAAGGAGTGAAAACGATTAAAGTAGTTACCTATAAGTGGTATTTTAAATTCTTATTGTAATTGATGATCCGCAAATTGAGGAGATCAAGGAAGGGCTGACGAAAAATATTCCTCAGAAAATCCAGAGCCGCGAGGGAAACGAAGCTTCGTTGACGTATATAAGTATTTTGTACCGTCATTTGATGACAGCGCTGGCCACTAGTACTCGTATAGCTGAGGCTATTCCCTGGCAGACTCGCTGGTATGAGTAATAAGTAGATAGGCTAGTTGAAGAAAACCGGCGCTCCATTTGGGAAGAGTCTGACCTGGACCCGTATTTCTGACAGTAAATTTGGTCTAGAATAAGAGAAACCCAAGGACAGCGATAAAAAAAATCATTTATTACATGTACCTCAAAAGTATATCAAAATTAAACTGTGATGCGTGTCTGCGCAAACCGTCAGGGTGGTACGCGCCCTGCTCCGATCGGCAAATCATCTTGTGAGGTCACGGTGAGGTGTTTAATATCCTGTTGAATCGAGCCAAAAGCTATGGTGTAGTGGCGACAGTGCGGCACCCTGCTTTGTGTTCTGCTGTCTGCTCGCCGCGAGCAGTGCGTGTGTTCGGAGTTTAGCGAGGAGGTTGCACTATGCTGCTGCGGGCTGTGTGTTCGAGGGGCTAATGTTACTGTTCAGTTATATTCAAAATTATTTCACACACTGTATTTTCGAAACTCTTGTAAATGTGCGTGGTATATTAGGCAAAAGGGCCGTGTAGTGTATCCAATGCTAGAGATTTCTGAGGAATACATTGTGAAATTGACAATAAATACGGTGATTTTGTGCTTTAAGGTAAAAGTAAAGTTAACCTCACCGTACATCCATGCATACTGTTAAGCCCAGACGCACTGGCTCGTGCTGCAGATACAAGCCAAGTGGCCCCAGCGTAGTGTAGGCTACGGCTGCTGCCGACCACAGGTCATCAAGACATGTGACGCCATCGACGGAAGGTTCTTATGTAATGACCCGCGTTTGCCCTTTTTCCGAACCTCCCCTTTTCTGGCTAAGGTCAGTACCTACTCCCGCAATAGCCTGCGAGCCTCAAATTTTGACTAAGCGCGAAGGATCGGAAAAAGGGCAAGCGCGGGTCATTACATAAGAAACTTCAGTGCTGGCCTGTGGACGTACCAGACGAAGGGGGGGGGGCACTTGGATAAGCTTGTCGTAACGGGCATAGCTGTCGCAATGACCCTGTAAAGCGCGGTACCTACAGTTTGGATATTCTCTTTATTAGTTTCAGCCGCAGTCTATATGACACCGAAAAGGGCAAATGGAGCCGATTAATATTCCCGCCACCAATTCATTTACACACAAAATGTTGTCTTCGTGTGTATCTTTTATTAGAACAGCACTATAAGTATATGCCATCTAGAACAACGGACAGTGCGTCAATGATTAGCCAGACTGCTGAAAAGCGCTTTCGTAGCAGCTTTATAGAAGTAACCACATGCGGTCACTTGCCCAGTCCACGAAAGGGTTGCAGCTGCCATCAGGTGACGACGCAGGCGCACTAGCCGAGCTTCGTTTCATTGACGTACCGAACGAGAAATGCGCCAGAAAGATCGTACCTATGACTTTACTGAGAAGTTTATGAGCGCGCGTTGTTGGCCTCTTCTACATCAGTAGCGGCAGTGTCGGTGCCTTTTTATCCACTGGAAAATTCATGTTATCGTTTAATCTATTTTATGATCATAATCTGACTTCTAAAGCGATATAGATTACTGCGCGCGCCTACCGCGCCTATCTGCCCTGCTGTACTTCACACCTCGCGCGCTACAAACAGCCAACTCGAACCGTTGGTTACCTTGTTGAAGAAGCGCCTTCGATTCGCACACTACGATCTGAATGAAGCTTTGCCTCGTCCGAATGCTAATCGTAGACTTCCGATGCGGGCATCAATCGCGAAACGAGTGCGCTTGGGCCGCCCTCAAGCTACAATCCTGCTTCGCAGTTCGGCATATTTTGAACTCCTCTCTCCACTGGTAGATAGCCTACGTATACCTGTCTGTTTACTCGATACGTAGTCGGAATGAAGACAAACTTGTAGGCATCCTGTTTGTATGCCCGTACGTTGTCCGGCCCCCTGGAGGCATGTGCGCGCCGAGAGCCAACGGTGGGGGCGCCAGACACCCCAGAGGGGGTGGGTGCCCCCGGACAAGCGGACCGGTTCTGGCTCCAGCAGCCCCCCGTGAGCTAGGGTGGCAGCAATGCAGCAGAGATCGCTCGCACCGGCACGTCTGCTCTTCGCTGCCTGCTGTCTGATTCACTCAGGTCTTCACTAGGGTTGTCCAGCTGGAGTCGGAGTCGCAACGAATCATAGCTTGTAGGGAGCATCGAGTCGAGTGAGACATCTGTTGGTTACAGGAGTTGGAGTCTATTGTTTGCAATTGCAGACACAATAATTTTGTTAAGTAGTCGCAACTGTAAGCGAAGGAGTCGCTGTATAATGGACCTCACTAATTTAGTAAAAGTCGTATAAAAATGACAAGGGTTTTATTTTCTAGGTCCAGGCTATTTCCAAGAATGTTAATAATAACGGCAATTCTTTAATTTCGACCCTGTAACCCCTCTCTCTTCAACCTACATCAACAGAAATAAGATTAATGAAAATCATGGCAATTCATAAAGGCGATTATTGAACATCTGGTTAACGTACCGTTACATGTCACAGTTGCCTGCTAATCACCCATCACCCCTTATTGACTGTATCTTTCTAACCCCACTAATTCACAGCACAGACTAGGTACCAAAATATACAATGGAAGTAGGTAATACTCAGCTTTTGATCGAAGGGTCTTCTGATGGTTCAAGTCCAAAGCATGGCTTGGCGAGCTCTTCACAGCACACCCTATCTTTATGCACACACGCACGGTTCTACCGACCCATCGCTAAGTCTACACCCGTGTGCTCCAAGCTGTTAGGCTTATTCGTTTTATTAGAAATATGTTCCTTCTGGGTAAAAAATTGAAGAGCTTCTTAGTGTGCTATCTTAAAGTGATAAAAAACTATGATTATTTTGTCTTAATTATGGAAATTATTCACACAAATAATAATTAATTTAACTAACTGGCAACTCCTTCTGCTCAGGTAGCTAGGTATTTACTGTTTACGAAAGCACCCCTAGTTTCCCCGTCAGCCTGACCGTTATTCTAGGCTGTTCCTGAACAGAATCAACGTGAATTTATACAATATTCCAAAATATTCTGATAAATAGTTACGAGAAAAGATAAACAATAACTTGTAAATTTTATAAATAGGCGCTGTGATGGCGATAAGCACTATTTTTTAGCATTTAATAAATAGACTCTAGGAATTATATTAATCAGTATTTTGGGCAATTTGATAAAGGGACATTATGAGGGCGAGATGTAAGGGGCACGGGAAAATAAACGCCGTGCTCACGACACCGCATGCCGGCCAGTCTCATTAGGCGGAGTTGAAGTAAATTTACAAAATTTATTACTAAGCATGCATACAGTTTGTGCTTGTCACAAGAGTAGCTTTGTTACGCTGTCATTACCAAAATTCTAGGATGCTGGCAGTAGGAATCGTACACCGCTGGTCCCTGGAATCAAGAGTCGGAGCCGCTGCTTCTGCACATTCCTACTCCGTAACCCTTCCTGTACTCTTGTTCCTCCTCACACTTTTTTCAGCTGCATTATCTTATTTGCTGTTTAATTTAAAACACTGCAGTGTTTATCTTACCAAAGCTATGTGAACACAATTTCTAAAGCTGTCTCGCACGTGCATACCTGGGCGCCGCATTATTGCAGCCTTCTCTCGTTTACAGCTTCCCCGCCCAGCCGTCCTTATTGCAGGCTTTACAGCCAGCGGCACTGCGCCCATGACGGTTATTGCAAATATGATATATTTTTACACTTGGGTCGCTAGTTCAAACCTCTGTTTTCCATAACTATAAGATTTCTTTGGCTAATGAGAGGTCCAGAGCATGGATCTTGACTTTCGGCCTGGAGCAGGCCGAAAGTCGTCCTGCTGTAAACCTCCCAAAATATGTTTAGCTGGACCGGGTGGTCTGGAAATGGAATGGACGTCCCCAGCTGTGGACACGTGTTGCATATTTAGTGAAAGACAGAGTGGTGCGCTGTCTCGTGATTCGAAGTATTATGGTAAATTACATAGGTATACCCTCAAATGGCATCTCCACGTTTTATTTAATTTTCTGGCTGTCATTTGATTCAGTTTAAACCATGATTGCAACACAATTAGGTAGGTATTAGCTGGACGATATAGGCATCGGTATCTGTGATAGCACTGATAGGTGCCTGTACTGTGCCTGATCTGAGTCTATTTCAGTGGAAGCGTGTTCACACTGAACCCGTTTCTCTCCCGACAGTACACAAACTGAACCCATTCCTGTCCCTTCATTGCCGACAGTGTTGAGACTGAACCCATTCCCATCCCTTCACTAGCAACAGTGCTCAGACTGAACCCATTCCTAACTCCCCCTGACCTTTCATCGTACCCACGTGCTGGGGGCGTCGCTCCCCCTCCGTTTAAGGCTCCCTGTTGTGCCTATTCTTCCAGTTCTGTTATCTTCAGAACCTGTTGAGTTTCCCCCATGACTGGGAGGCAGGCTGTGGTGGGACGACAGCATCGAGGTGTCATGATGTCATCAGTATATTCGCATCAGCCTCACCACCGTCATTTATGCTTAATTCTCTCCATTACTTTGCTCGACTTTCCTCGTGTTTTTGTAGCTTGCGGAGGAGTGTGTGGCGTCTTCTGTGACTGCACCAAGTGTCAATCTCTTTTGTTCTTAGGCTTCTGTCGTGTTTGTGAGAGGTGGGCAGGTGCGGCCACTTGCGCCCCTTTCACAGGAGTGAAAAGACTGCTGGCCGCAGAATTCCAGCCTGTTTACGTTTATGGATGGACAACAGTCGTCCGCTGGTTGTGTTTGTTTACTTTTTTGCGATGTGCGTGTATGTTACAGCAAGATTGTAGGCCATTAAATTTGCAAGCTCCCTGAAGTTTTGTGGGATTTCGTGCAATTGAATGGAGTGCGTTTGGTTAGATAAAATGCTTTCGGTTATACGAAGTGTGTTAGGTTAGTCAAGGCGCGTTAGCCTATGATTCCTAGGTTCGTTTAAATAAGTGAAAAGTAATTAGAGAAAATTTTCGAAATTCAGGAAATTTGGAACGCCACTGGTTTGGCAAGCTTATTTACATATAGCCAGTAGCTATTACCTGTGTGTGAGACAGCTTTGGTTTGCAAGTCTCATATGGATTATATATATAGGCCTAATGGATAAACTTCTACAGGAAAATGTTTGTTCAAAGAGTTTTTGTGAACGTGATTGTGTTTTCCCTTCATTCCAATCGGTATATACTTGTATTTTATTCTTTTAAGGGCTAATATCTGTAGGAACGAGTATCAGATGATATCAACTGCTTTTTTATCATATTCTTATTGGACTTTGAGTACCTACTTGTCAGGTCGGTCCTTTCTTTACTGTGACTTTGTACGACGTGCAGTAAAAGCGGACAAACTAGAGTGATAGCTGTTTTTATGTAGGTATGCTGCGAATTTAGATGTAACTTTTATATTACTCAGTCAAATATTGGAGCACTGAGTGAGGTTATTGTATGTATATACGTGAGTCAAGTGACTGCTCTGAAAAGCAAGTGGTGGTTATTTTACCCAGGTAGCTTTGTGCATCTGCTTTCACAAGTTCCAAGAAAAGTTGCAGTTTTTAGGGAGTGAATCCCGCCTCCATCATGCAACATGTCGAGTTTTGCCTGCATGTCTAGACGTGCCCTACGTTAGGCAATGTGGGTGTAACATATGGATGTATATGTAGGCATGAGGCAACATATTGGCGGCATATATGGACGCAGTGAAACAGCGCTCTCCTCGCTCTCTCTCTCACTCTTCCCTTTTTTTTTTGCATCCCGGCATCGAAGCTAAGGTACGTTTATGAAAACTCATGCAAGCCAAAGCATTGGTTTTTGCAGTTCACTCAGCTGTGTTATATGATATGAACGCTGTCTCTTTTTGCCTGTGTCTCAGTCACGTTCTTACTGTTTAGCCTACAGTACGGTACACTGCGTCCTGTCTGCGTTGTATGGATACTTTAAAATATCATCTTCTCTGGTCAGTATCATCGATGGTTAACTGATAAAAATGTATTACTTTCAAGAGTTTCAATGATTCAGCGCCTGGTTTTATTATCATTGCTTCCGTACTGTAGTTGCGTTGCTGCGAAAACGTTGTGCAGCCGCTTCGTTGAGGGTTAAGGGTTGGTGAGATATTTATTTTTTCAACTCTGTTTTACTGAGGTGGCGGCGCGAGTTAAGATTTTATCATGAGCCAGTAGCAGCGCTTCTATTGTTCCCGTGATCTTATATC
Source organism: Parhyale hawaiensis (assembly GCA_001587735.2). Classification (NCBI taxonomy): domain Eukaryota; kingdom Metazoa; phylum Arthropoda; class Malacostraca; order Amphipoda; family Hyalidae; genus Parhyale; species Parhyale hawaiensis. The sequence continues at coordinate 7,419,349 of LQNS02276930.1, read as the reverse complement.
GTAAAGTGCGCCTCCATTTGAAACCTATGCACGTTATGTACTATAGTGACATCATAAAGCTATAGCAAAAATTAAGATCTCCAATTGGTTCGCTTAGGCTAGCTCATGATTTTTACCGGTGTACTGTTGCCACTTTGCTGCCGATACGATACCACAAAACTTACCGAAACACCGGGTACCGACACCGATAGGTACTGGCAGTAGTGGTACATTTCTACATAGTACCTAATAGTCACCTCAAAAGTGGAGCTAGTTTGGATCGTATATAGACCCGTCACCCCCCATTCTCTACCCAAAGATCGCTAGGTCGCAACCCCCGCAGTATCCGAGTGCAGTTCAGAACTCCCAAAATTGTTCAGTCGAAGTCGCAATTCTGCAATTTTCCATGGCAACTGCACGAATCTCCAACCTCTCTGGGGTGGCTGGTGTCCTCATGGCCAGCTATCACCATTAGCTCAACAGCGGCCCCGAGTTGACCCGTCGGCCAGCAGTCCTCACAATTGCGGACCGGGCTGCCATATACAGAAGTGCGGACGAGGAAGACGATCGCGGGTGCACTCCGCATTCCGTGCGGTCGGCGCCAGAGACTTGCAGCAGAGGTATGTCTCTGACATCACCTCTGCCGACTCTTGCGCCTCTGCCTGTCTCATGACTCGTCTCTGCTGATGTACTGGGGTGGCCAAAAAATTCCTTTTCTTTGATAGAAATTCATTTTAAACATTTGCCATGGAAAAGTAGAGAATATCTACGATTTGTCTGGTCGTCAGACGGCAGTCATCTTCGGCTACAGCTTTCAATTGGTCGATGTCAATCTCTTTAGGCCGTCCAGAGGCCAGAGCGAGGTGCATCTCGGACTGAAAATTCACTCATCGAAGTCTAGTAAGCAATGCCGGGCACACCAGTTCTGACATTGCATTCTCTCCATACACGTTGCATATCTTTCGGCCAGTTGCTGTTGCTTCTTTCTTTTTCTGCTGGAAAAAAACCAAGATGCCGATAGTTCTTCGCCTCATCCTTCATTTCAAGGACTCAAATGCAAACAAAAATGCTAGAACCTCCCACTTCGGTGCTTTTTTTTCCCCTGACGTTAATTCAGTCGCTGTGCTGAATACAATATCACAATACATAGACCACACCATACATTTACGGGACACTGAAATCCGGCCTCTCGCAATTGGGCCTGGAGGCCGATTTACGTAAGTGTTAATAAATTGAGTTCTAATAATCACAGAGACCTCAAACAAAGATTAATTTCTTCGTCGTACCATAAGGAATGCCCTGCAGACAGGGAATCTAAATTCACAATCATATATCGTTAGTAGGCAATATACATCATCTTTCGGACAACAAGAAAAATTGAAAAGTCATCATAATTTCTAGGAAAATTAAAATTTTATAGAGAAACTTGGCTCATAAATACTACACGTAAAGTACTTTTATATCACATCCAGTTGAGTTTCTTAAGCCGCTTGACTTGACGCCTAACATTTTATCCAAACAATTAGTAGACACACATATGTGCTTACAACAATACAATAGATCGTTCGGAGGAATGGCCGAGAGACCACGTTCAAAAGACTAACGTGTGAACTGGCCTTTAGTTCCCGATTTTCAAGTCTTCATACCTACCGTACATCCTTCGAGTCGCCTCTGATATTCCATTTCCCCGTGTGACTCCAACGCAACTGCATTTATGTCGTAGATCATAGCTGGTACGCAACGGTTGAGGAGTCGGTTGGACCTAGTTCGATTCCGACTCCTGGGTTCAGCCAGTGTTCCACTCTGACTCCTGGGCTCAGCCCGTGTTCGACCCCGACTTCTGGGTCACACGAGTTTCCAAATCCAATTCCTGGGATCAGTCAATGTCCGACTCCGACTCCTGGGGCCCCAAGTGTCCGACTTCGACTCCTTGAACCCCAAATTTGCAACTCTACCGCCTCTCACTCCATTTCTTGACGCAACTGGCCCATTTCGCCACCTCCGACTCGAGCTCCTGGGACAAGCGGGTGTCTGACTCTGACCCCTGGCTTTCATAATGTCCGACTCCGACACGGCAAGATTACACAGTGTATAGTTTTTTTGTATTAGGCTACTGCTTTGGCGCACGGTACCTATGGCTCAGAGTTCCGTATTTTGGATTATCTAGAGCTTCAGAAACTTTTGAAAACATTTTTAGGTATTTTCTTATTGTTAGTGTATTTTGTGCTATAAAAAGTAGCAGAAACGTTTGAGCATGCGTCCCTTTCGCTGGGTGCGGCGTACCGTTAAACAGCTGTGTCCCTACAGCTGTGAGGCTGGGGAAGCAGCTGTATAGGAAGGAAGTCTCAGTACGCCTGCTACCGGTACTGTCGTGAACGTTTCCTGCATGTGAGAGTTCTGTGTACAGTTAGCTTATTAGCAACTGCACCTTCATTGCGGAATTGACTAATGAGTACAGCGGCGGAGAGTGCGGATATGAGAGTGCTTGTGCAGAGACTGTAACTGCGCTTCGTAATATTCACACTAGAAACTTTCCGCGCAGGATCGTTGGAAAATTACAATAGTGTTCCCAGATTCCGCTAAAAAATCACATGCGGGTTCGGTTAAAATATGAACTAATAAATATCGTTACCTACATCACTCTAAAAAATTCAACGCTTCTCTGAGTATCTAAATAGCTATATATATATTATTACATCACTCGAAAAGATCACAGCTCCGCTGAAAAATTCAGGACGTTGTTACATCACGTATAAAAATCACGTGATTTTCTGACTAATCTCCGATATTGTAGCATCACACCCAGCGGTCGAGTAGCGAAGATTTGCTACTCCACTTGTTGCCTCAATGTCGACAGAGTGTTCTGTCTCCGAGCCGGGGAAGAGTCATGCTGTGTTGTCATTCAGCGTCAGTACTTCTCTCCCGTTCATAGCTCATATAGTTGATGAAGAGGGAGTGGTTCAGAAATGAGGACTGTTGGGAAGGGGCGCAGTTGTGAAGGGACTTCCGTCTGTAACGCAGCGGCTTCGGTAATCTATGCTCGACTGCAACCATACACCTCTGCCTCTAGGCCAATTAAGAGGATTTGCCTGCAGTATGAACCATTGAATATAGGTACCGTATCCTAACTAGGGTGATGGGCCAAAGCGACTGCAGCTCTACTTTTACGCTAAACGTTTTGTTACGGGGTATGTATACAATTAACGCTGTTACGGGGTAAAGAATAGAAGAGTAATAAACGTGGTACATGTCCCCAAGGGGCGAGCTATTCCCCAGCCTACCTAACTAAAAGACTTAGCGACTGGGACTCATGCGGCAGCTGGATCAGTAAAACACACGTAAAGATCTCAAAATATACTGGGAAAAGAGCATGGAAATTTATTACAAAGAGGAAACCACATGAAAGCAAGAATTAAATAACCTTTTTTGAATACAAATTTGAACTACAACTGATACCGGTCATCATTGAACACTTTACAAGGACTCATGAGCTATATCTATGTT
>LQNS02276930.1:7372305-7388097 GCA_001587735.2 Parhyale hawaiensis | reverse complement strand
CAACGAATTTTTCACCATCTTCGATCCTCCCACCTGATGAGCTGAGGTTACAGCGAAACGCGTCGTGGGTAATAAAATTTCAACTATATTATTTGCTTCTGATCTAATTCTTCATATATATATATATATATGTTTGGTTAAAAACAGTGCCGAATTGTAGCTTTGTTATATCTTTATTGAGTTTCTCTAGCTGTCCCGTGCTGCTTCTATCTTCGGTTAGGTGAAACAGTTGTCCCGTGCTGAGTTTCTCGTACTGGTGCTGTTGCTGTTCTGTGGCATTTTCCATTGTTGTACGTTAGTGATGTCCATGCGACGCGTTTCGACCAGGCATCGGTCATCCTCAGGCAGTTGATAGGATGGTGAGTGCGCTGAGTGGTTGCGTTAAAATTTGAATTCATGGAAATTATTGGCATGTAGAAGTAGACTGTGGAGCGCAAGCAGTCTAGCGGACCCATGGGCGATTGGTTGATAGACTATGTTGGCTGACCAACTGATCGGTGGTGCAGCCGCTGATTCATGCGCTGAATTCTTCGTGTAGCTTTAATAACCGGTGTGTTCCAGTGGTTTGACCATTGATAATGGGCTGCAGGCTTCGGATTAGGAGGGATTCTGTTATTTGTAGGTGCTGGTGATCTTTCTACTACTGTAATATTTTCGTACCTGTAACGAGCATTTCGCAGGTCAAGCTTGCGTTGTGGTGCTGCTGGGTGTGCGTTCTGGGGCCTCCTGAGTTCATATCTAGCGTTAACCGTCGGGATAATGTGGTGGTGGTCATGCTTATGTATGAAGTCTTCTGGAGCCTACAGTCTCCAGTTGAACAGGTATATTCATACACGACATTGGTGCGTTTGAGGTCCGGTTTCACTGCACTCGGGTTGTTGCGCAATACCAGTGAGCTGATGGATGGGGTCATATAATAAATACAGAGTTTTAAGCTGTCAGCTGCGTTGATGCATTTTATGTTGGTTCTTATGATGTTTTCAGTATGCGTTCATCCGTTCGGTAAGCTTTCGACATTTGGTTTTCATAGTATATGGTGTGGGTTGTTCCTGGACTTGCAACGTTGTTGTTTTCTTTGGTTTTTAGAGCGTTGTCGATGTAGCTGCGTAGGATTGAGTCGAATTGATGGTTGGAGTAGCCATTGCTGATGAGTGCTTGCTTGCTCTTCTTTACAGCTTGATGGAAGTGACTCCAGGTGGATGATATTTTATAACTTCGATGGATTAATGCTCTGACTGTGTTTTTCATGTACGTAACTCTGTGGTCATTCGCTTTTAGAGTTGAGATATACTCCAGCGTTGTTTGGTTTCTGGTAGAGTGATGTTATAAAGCGGTTGGTGCTGCCGTCGACTGAAACATCCAAAAAATTAATTTTATTATTGACACTTAGCTCATGCGTGAAATTGAGTACGGAGTAAGTTTCCAGTAGGGATTTAAATTCCTGCAGTTGCTGGAGGCTGTCGATGACCAAAAAGCAGTCGTCCACGTATCGGCATTATATTGTAAGTTTCTTGGTGGGATGGTTGCTGACAAGTGTGTTTTCCAAGTGGCACGTGTAGTAATTCGCGAAAGTTTTTCCGAGCGGTGAGCCCATAGCGACTCCATCCTTTCGCAGGAACAGGGTGCCATCGACGTACGAGAAGGGCGATTTTGTAGTGCAGGCTAGAAGGAGTTTCTTTAGAAGTTCGCGTTCAATGGGTGGTGGTGCGAGTTCTTCGTTACGACCCCAATGTACGGAACCTTCTTAGCAAATTTACCGTCGCATCCACCGATGAATTTCTCAGCATCATCCGGGCGACCGACCCTAGCGGAGTGGTTGCCTCGCTCGATGTTGAATCATTATTCACTAATGTAAAAGTGCACGAGACAATTGACATCATCTGCAATGCTATCTATAACCACGAAGAACTCTCACCACCACCCATCGAACGCGGACTTCTAACGTTGGGTTGACTGGCGTACAGCGGCCATGCTCCCTACAGTTTATTAAACCTAGGTGCAAAGACTGAATGTTCCTTTGTGAAACAAAGAAGCTGGTGATGGGCCGGTGATGACCCAGGAGTGGACTGTCAAAAATCATGTTGTCTACGACCAGCTGAATAACGCCAACTTTTTTTTAGCGAGAGCACAGAAGATGATGATGATGTGACCCAATGGATCACGGGCCGTGGCGTCTAGTATGCTTCTAAAACTCTGATCACCTTGCTTGCATGTTTGCTGGTATGTCACCATGCACTGAATCTTTATGTTAAGATAGGAAGAAATTCGAGCATTGAAGATTTAGTTCAACTGTAGCCGTGATACGGAGGATGAACCTGAGCTCCGCTGCATAAACGTGAACGCAAAATGTAAATGTAATTCGGGAAATACAACTGGACTACGTCATACATATATATATTTATCTTTACTTACGGACAGAGTGTTGAATATTCCTTTGAGAAGCACAGAAGCTGGTTATGGTGACCCAGCGGGTGACGGGCCGTGTAGTTTCGTTTGCATTTCGTGTGCCTCTCCTTGGCCCAGGATAGCTAGAAATTAGATGCATGAAGCGAAGCTTAGTCTCAAAATATGGTTCAGAAGCAGCTCGACCTCTACGCTCCTTTGTATTCAGGATATGCCTGTGACATGCAAGGTGTGTAAATTAGTTCGAGTTTATTTGCGCCATTTTTACAAAATTTGTTTGCTAACAGAAAAATCTACTTAGACGGAGATTGGACGTTGCGTGAAAAATTATTGTTCTCCAAAATGGAATTGGCAGCTCTGGCCGTTATTAACTTGATAAGAAGATGAAGCTGTACTAGGTGCCGGGCATCCTCCTAACAGTAGAATCACGACCACATGCAGGCATGGATCTTCTAAAGCACTACCGATGGATGGTGTTTAATCTCATTTTTGACGGCGGGCGTAGGTACTAGGTGGTTTCCTCCGTTCTTACATCGCCAGTCTAGTGTATCTATACAGGCTATATGTGCTACCTGACCAAAGGCTGCTTTCTAAGTTCGTTACAGGCCAGTAACCCTTCGTGGACAAATAGTATTTATTAGCCCCCGCACACAACTACCTCTGGGAACAACTACCATTCAGTATAATAACCTCTTGGGACAATTATCCCCCCCCCCCCGGTCAATAATCCTTTGTTAAAATAGCCTCTCGGTTGCAGACTCAGCCATTCTTACATTATGAACACTTTACTTCCCACAACTCTTCATACGCAGCAAAAATTAAAGCTGCTGGAAAGTGTGGCTATATAAGTTTGCAATTTAGGGTCAAGTTAGGTTATATTAGGTTACTAAGAATGGAATAGGTGTCATCAGGATAAGTAAAGTTTCACTACCCACGGTAGCAGCAGCCTTGCGTGCTGAACTGGTGTGCTAAAAATCCTGGATCGAGCACCGAACCAATTAAGCGATCTTAGTAGTGCCCGTTGCACTCTGTCGATGGTGCCATAGTTTTTAAAGACCCGTCATCGACAACAGCCATACTTCTCTGGGGCCAGTTGGCCTACATATACAGTAGGCCTATCTGCTGCACGAACCCGTGCGTGGGGGTTTCCCAGTGGAGAGTGCGAGCAAGTTGACTTTACCGTTAAGGCTGGATAGGCCAGCTTAGATTAGCTGAGGCATTTTTCGCTTAGGTTTGGCACTTTTCGCTTAGGTTTGGCACTTTTCGCTTAGGTTTGGTTAGATCATGTTTGGTCAGTTTAAATTATATTGACTACGTTTGATTTAGCTAGAGTTAGGATGAGTGCACCGTAGCCCAAAATTGAAATTTCATACTCAGGATAGATTAGGTTACGTAGGCAAGGTTTGGTTGAGTGAGGTCAGGTTAGGTTAATTTTGGTTACGTTAGGTTTAATTACATTAGACTACGTGAGGTAAGGTTAAATGATGCAAGGCTGTATTACCTTAAACTATTTCAACTTCGTAAAAGGTATTAATGGTAATGATTTATTTAAGGCCATTTTTTGTATTCTAACAAATGTCTATTTCAGAATCGCATTCCTAAACCTGCTGTGAAGAAGCACTGATTTGAAAGGCGTAATTGTCCAAGGGATAATTGTCTTATGGAGTAGTTGACTGGAGGTGGGGGGGGAGGTAATTGTCTGCGAGGAGTAATCATCCCAGCACCGTTTATGCTATGTAGCTGACCTGAGGCTGTTATCATCATTACATGCCTGAGGTATCTATCTGTGCTACCTAACCAATTACCGAGCGAAGTATTTCACGTGTCTTGCGATGGTTTTGCGACAGATCTCGATACTTACCTCCGCAAAAAAAGGTTGTTTTCGTCGAGGTTGTCTATTTGTTTGTCTGTCATCGTGATAAGGAAAAAAATTTCTGATCGATCGTAAAGAAAATTACAAATGCTGTTATTACTGTCAAAACTCATAAATGATCGGATTATGGTGCCGATCTAAAAGGAAATTATAGTTTCAGAACCAATTTTAATTTTTCTTTAATATTGCTCAGCCTGGCGGAGGTATGCAGTCGAAGAGTGTTGTAATATTTATGTAGATGTCATGTTGAGTCTAGGAACTTTGGGGGGGGGGAAATTTTTGAGGCGCGAAGTAAAACTCGTGGTCTATTTCTCACGGTTTTGTTTCTTCTCTCCAGAGGAAAGTATTGCCATCATTCTGCGGTTGCTGCACTCCGAGGTTTTCCCGCTGTCGTGGAAAAACCGCAACGCACGTGAGAGCTGCGACATGTGTCGGCTGTACGCTCGATCTCTGCTCGATATTTGTGCCGTCGATCGATATGACTGCTCGATATTAACGTCTAGTGTTATGACTGCTCGATCCCAATGTCTAGTGATATGCTTGCCCAGTGCTAATATCGAGTGATACACCTGCTCGATGCTAATGCCTATATAGTGATATGACTGATATTGTTGTGTTACATGACTGTTTTGTATCAATCTTATTGGTAATAACTAATCAATAATACCTATAGGTTTTGCTGGCTGACTGACTGGTCCATAGTAATTTCTTCCCATGATTTACTGTTCGATGGGGAGTTCCTCTCGTCGTATGCTTATATCACTTCTCATTAGTAATATCCTTTCGTGGTATCACTTTTGCGAAAGTAATTTGCTGTATTGAATTCGCTGCTATGTGATTTTTCAACAACTAAACAGACTGTGCAACGAAAATTTCCTGTAGGTAATGTAGCTGATGCTTGCTTCTAATATCCCCTCGCGATGTGGCAACTCTATACAGTATTATTATATTAATCGCTACGTATTTCTCTTGTCTACTTTCCAGGTCACTTGTAAGACAATCAAATAATAGCAGACCGCAGTGTGCCAACGAATCAGTCAACTTTTTCAAACCAAATAGTCAAATCTCTAGTGCTGAATTATCTAATTTTTACTATAATAATCCTTCTTCTTAAGTAGTTAATTGTTTAAGCAGGACAATTTCTTTTTTACGAAACAGTGAATATTAGAAACATACGCTCTGTGGAAGTCGTGAGGAACATTGTATGGTGGACAGTTCGTATAGTTACCCTTTTTTTTAGTTTATCAACCAGTTTGTTTAATTTTTAAAGATAGCCAGTAATGGAAGAAACCAACAGTCATACATTCAATTCATCTGACGAGGAAGAGGAAGAAGAAGACGACGACGAAGAGGACGAGAGTTCATCTAGTCAACGAACTTCGTCTGTTGATTCTAGCAACGACAGTTCAGAGTCTGAAGATAATACTTCGTCTTCCAGCGAGTCGTCGGAGAGCCAAAATGAAGACATCTGCCCTGCGGCGAGACTCCTCCTCTGCAAACGTCGCTCAGAAGTCGAGCGAAATCCTCCGGCACGTAAAGTCTCGCCGACCAAAAATGTCTCACCTGAGCGAAAATCGTCTCGAAAAAGTTCCCAGTCCAGGAAACTTTCTTCCGTGAGCGACGCCGGAACCCAAACCTTCGACGACCGCGACTCTTATGAGATCCGTCCCAGTAGTCGCGTCACTTACAGCCCGCCTGAGCCCGTCCGTATCAAGAAACACAAGAAATCCAAAAAATCCAAAAGTCACAAAAAGACGGAACATTTCCAGTGCCAAACTCAGCAAACGAGCATCACTTCCACCGACAAGTTAGAGTCTCGAGGGATCCAAGCGGAACCACCGAAAGCCGAACAACCTCAGCCGCGAACGAGAAGAAAATCATCGATGGCGGGACGAATGAACTCGCTCTTCATGCAGGAGAAACTCATAGAGGAAGAGGAGGATGTGCCTGATGGCAGCAACCCTGAAGATGAGAGACCCATCAGGGGCATGAGTAACATGAGAGTGAGAGAAGATACGATGGATGGGGCCGAGGCGCCGGATACGGATCCTCCTCAGAGGAGGAGGACTCTTGAAGATATCTCCATTACAGAGTTGACTGCCCTCAGGAACGATCTGCCGCCAGGTGAGTGTAACACTTCCCTTATATTCAGTCACTCTCTGAGAGTGGCACTTTCTCTTGTCCTGTACCGGCTATACTGTAGGTGAGTACCGTGTAGCATTTTCTCCCATTCTTACACTCTGTGAGAAGTACTTTTACGTTAAACTACACCCCTGGAGTTACTTTTCCTCAAATGGCAGCAGCTCGTTAGCTTCCATCGTGTTGATGTTAATGGTTGCTATGGTATCTCAGTGTTGAAATTAAAGAATAGTGCTTGTTATGCCCCACTTGCGATTACACACTCCGAGAATACGATACCGCATAATGAACACTCAACTTGTTTTAATTAACAAAACGCGATATTGCTTTCGCACAAAACAATCATTTACCAGGAACTAATTATCACCCGGGAACGAAGTGAGAGAGGTGATAATGCTTTCGTTGAAGATTCAAGTATATTTGTATGTCTGTCCACCCAATAAGTGGTCGAAGGAGTTGAGCAATCTTCATAATTTTTATTGTAGGGAGTTCGATGGGTTGACCTAGATGTGACCCATGCAAAAAAAAAAAGACCTAGCTGACCATAAAAAATCCCAGCGTTGAATTTTTCTACACCGGTACGAATTTTCCTCCCCGGCAGCAGATCGTGTGGAGCGCGGGGCGTTCTATTTTTTTCCTGTGTTAATATTGAAGAGGCAGAGATTGGGTGAGGCTCAGGGACTGGGGCTGTGCGCTCAACTCGTTCATCGACAATGACTTCTTTGAATTTGCCCCCTACTGCGGGTGATTTTCTTAAGCTACAAGGCGTTCTAGTTTGAGTATTTCTCAGAATAAATACTAGCATTTTTGGTATTTTGGTTCTGTTAATTAGAAGAACAGTCCTTACAGCCTTACTCACCCTTATACATCCTTACTGATGTCCGTGCGTATATAGTAAGGGGCATAGTACAAATTCGGATAGGTTATCGGTATAATTGTTTCGAATGGGTGTGCTCTGTTTTGCCTGTGTTGTCGATAGCCTAGAAATCCCTGCAGTATTCTGCACGAGATCCAACACATGCAGGGACATGTGGAACACATTTTTATTAAATAAGTCCAGCTGGGCGAGGCACAATGGCTGTTACCACTTTTCTCTACTCTGTCGCCCGCACTTGAATGCCTTTTTGCCAAAGATCTTGGACCGTCTGTCGTAGTCGTTACGGTGAGCGGCTTATTCTTTACAGTGATTATATAATTTATTCAGCCGGGCTGCACGTTCCCATTTAAGTTTTTTCTAAGTCATTAAGACTCTTTGGCTAAAACGGCACGCGTTGCACATGAATGTTTATGCTACTCAAGACGGGCGAAGAGCATCCAAACACAAAGCTTGCAAGAACAGCGTTCCAAGCTGTAAAAAGCTAATATATATTTTTACAGGCCACTCCCAGCTCTCTTTTGCTGAGATTCTTCTCCCTCCTCTTTTTGTTTCTCTCTTTTCCCCAGTCCTTTATATCCTCCAAACGTACTGGCAATAGCTCATAGAGGGCCGGGCAAGTTTCGGTGTCTCTTTGAGAATGGGCCTGTTGGTTCGTCTACTGCCGCCTATCTAATCTAATCTATATTTCAGGCACGCGTCGTGTAGGGCGGGCTGTGCCCACCCTGAATGGAATATACCAGCAGTTACATTATTTTTACGACGAAATTGGATATAATCCAACTTAATTGTAATGGTCAGTGTGATTATAATTCTGTAAACTTTTTCAATAGTTGAAAATTTTTTCGCATGCTGACAAACAGATGTTTTCATAATTCCTACCGTGGATATCTCTTCATGGCATATGCCTACTATACATACACATCTATATTGGTCCGATTAACCCCTGGACTTATTCAGATAGGAAGTTCATCTGTCTACCTTTGCTTTTTCCAGAGGGATATAGACTTTTGTGTCCCTGAAGTGCTAGTAAACCTTCCACATCTACAACCTACTTCTATCCTAGTATTTAATTAAAAGAAATGCTTGACTCGGGCGCCTCCAGAGCACCACACTGCCGCTGTAGCGTACTGTAGGTTGGCGGTATAGTGTCGGCACGGTAAACTGGAAGTCCCTTAATTGTTGAAGTCGTGATTTGGTCGCTAATATTCATATGAATATATAGATAGGTACTGCCCTGCACCCCCCCGCCGTGTAGCGCAGTGCAGACGTCGGACAACAATTGCATTGTTCCGTACGAGGCGCTGGGACGGGCCGATGCAAGTGTCTCTAGCTCAATTGATTAGATAAGAGGATGTACATTTTTCCTGTACGGTCCCTATTGTTGGCACAGCTGTAGTCGATATGTACAGGAAAGACGCCTCTCGCCTGGGAGTGTAAACAACTAGTTGCCGATATGAGTACTTGTAGCTAGTTAATAATGCAGATTATCATATATATTCAGACGCGTATCGTTGTAGTATGGCACCTAGTTGGCGAGGTTTGTGTTTAGTGGCTATTATTCCTATTATCACTTATTATCGTCGTATTCTTACATCATCGTTGTATGGCATTCACCGTGATTCACGCACTGTATCTTCTTCCAAAGTGACGCAGTACGAGCAAGATATAGGCCGGATACTACGAGTAGGTATCCAAGCTATGGAAACGCTAGAAGTCGTGCGATAAGAGTTGACTGCTAAGTGTTAAAAAAAATCAGCGAGATATTAGCCATCTGGGAAACAGAGTTTCAACTGTGACACTTTATTTACATACATACCTACGTGCCTGACCTTTATTGAAACTTGCGTCATTTCGAAGGATGCAGGGTAAATGTAGTTCACTTGACTGTTCCCCCCAACTAGGACATCCATCTGCGCGCAGCTATAGTTCGTGTTGCGGAGAAGTGCCCGCTTGGCCCCTAGAAAGTTTGCGGTTGCAGTCTACCACAAATTGCCAGAACTATGGTGTGAACAAGGAAAGGCTCATGTGTTGATTGCGACCTCACGACCGTCCTCATTTCTGGTTAGGTCAGTGTCCTCACACTGAACTGTAAATGTGCGAAACGCTGACGCCGCATTCCCAGTATCACAAGAATCCATCTGCTAGGCGGGGAAGCGCAGCACTCTGCCAGTCTGCAACTGGGGCTAGCCTGGCATATGCAGCAATAAATATTCAAATTTTAAGTGGGGTTTCCTTCACAGAGTACCCAGACGACGAGTCACCGCCCACACTCTTGCCCTGCGTCACCTGTTCCCGCACCTTCAATCCGTCGGCGCTGGACCGCCACAGGAAAGTGTGTCAGAAAATTGCCAAGAGTGGCAAGAAGAAACAGGTGAGCGTTAAGCTGTTTTACTTATTGATTTATTTATTCTATAAATGTCTAAAACTAAAAATTTATTTCAGTACGCTAACTGGGAGAGAGATCCTATCGTGGGGAAGTGTAAAAGGCAGATGACACTTCCCCACGATAGGATCTCTCCCAGTTAGCGTACTGAAATAAATTTTTATTTATTTATTGGTATACGTCGACGAAGTTTCTGTAATAGTGAGAGTATATTTACCTTTTAAAACATAAATCTAATGAGAGGCTTCTTTAGATTTACTTCATTTAAGGTAAATGTAAACTATACTGTTAGCAAGATTTCTTTGTTTGATATAGTGCATTTAGCTACGTGTTGGTAGATAAAAACGTTGGTAGCTACAATAGAAATAATTTGAAAAGTTAAAGTTCCTATCGGTTATATTAACTAAAGTTTAAATAACAGAAATACCTATATTTTACGTGATCACGTATTTATTTAGAAGTATGTGACATTTGTTTTGAAAATGGACCTTGTTTTAAGATTCCGAGAGCATTTTGACTTGATTATATTTCGTTCAGCTATACGTAGCTTGACTTTATTTTCAAATAAAATGAATTTTTAGACAACTCAAGTTCTAGTTTACAATTGTAACTAGAGCACTCTGAGAGTGCATACCTCCGCCAAGCGAGGCAATTGTAGCAAAAAATTCATATTAGCTCTGAAACCATAATTTTCTTTGTATAAATTCTAAAATCTAATCATTTGTGCCTTTTCACAGTAATAACAGCTTGTGCAATTTTCTTGAAGATCCGTTCATAACGGTACTGCTATCAAACGTTATGACAAACATGAGTCAAACATACAAACGAACAAACCGATCTCACCAAAATTTGATCATTTATGTCTTTCAACATTACTAACCATTCCTATAAATTTCATAAAGATTCGTTCATTATTTTTTTAGTTATTGTGCTATCAAGTTAAACATAAAATTAAAAACAGTGACAGACGAACGAACGAACAAACAAACGGATCATTACCAAAGTTTGGTCATTTACTCTTTGTTATATACCTAACAACTCATGTTAATATAACAAAAATCCATACATAACTTTTTAAGTTATGCCATTGAGAAAAATGAGGCAGACAAACAAACAAACAAACAAACGGATGGACATATCTTCACCAAAATTTAATCATCTGTTCCTCCTAACATACCTAACAATCCCTGTAAATTTCGTCCAAATCGGTTCAAAACTTTTTGAGTTATCTTGGTGACAGACAGACAAAGAGACAGACAGACAAACACGACGAAAACAGAACCTCCTTGGCGGAGGTAATTATGTTACTTCAAGTTTAGTTTTTTCTAAAAACTGAAGTATTAGCTAGAATTGTAGTTCAGCGTTGCAGTTCAACTTCTTATAGCTGATGTGTAATTTGCCGCGATTGCTATTTTATTTGTAATAGAAACAGATCCAAATAAAAAGTTGTCAATTTTTTCACTCTTAAACATTAGAACGTGAAAGTAGAGCTTTGTTTGCGCCGTGACTTGGTGCTTGTTCACACGCCAGTCTTTTGGCCCCCGTGCACGCTATTCAGAGTCCTGTGTCTGTAAACAACAGAAAAGTGCATAACATCGTTTGTGCTAATTCACTCCAGATTTATGTGGTATCCGAAACTTCACTAGCGACTCGTGCTAATCCCCCTGACGTGATGACCAACAATGTAATAAATCTTTTAGTAGACACCCAGTAATGTGTCTACAAGACCACAGCAGTCGGAGACTGAACAATAGGTACGGGTGACTAAACACTGAGTGGCAGACCTGCCAGTTCGGTGGCACACCCCGTGTTCACACTGCACGTGTTCAGGTGTTCAACGCACACACGCAGCGGTTCGAAGGCCTTGACGAGACAGCCTCCCAGGTGAGCGGAAGCGGAGGAGGTCGGGCGACCACGCCGGAGCGGAGCCTGAGGGGCACGTCGCCTGCGCCGCAGAAGAAAAAGACTTCCCGGTGGCGGGAGAAACATCAGGAGTTTTTGCGGACCATCCGGGCTGCTCGTGGCACTCCTGAGGGTGCGTTTTTGCCGTCTTTTGTTTACAGAATTGTTCTGTAGTTGTCGATTTCTTCTGTTGAAATTAATTCAGTCACTGACTCCCTATCGGAGTCATAGTCAAAGTTATTCGATGTCGGTAGAGTACGGCAGCAATAACATCCAATCAGCGGCTGAAGCGTTCGATAAGGTATGACGGTTGTCAACGCCCACAGCTTGCTTATAAAAATATAAATGATCACTTGCTAGGCCTAGAGAGGAGAGGAGTATTATTGTCCAGCTGATTTTCTCAAATTATAATAGCCGACATGGCCTGGGAGTCATTATACGAGTAGGTAGTATATGTATATATATATACTGTAGTACTTCAATGTTGCTAACTCGCGCGCCTGCCCATTTTTTGCAAATTGGAAAAAAGAACTGGACAAAATAAACCCACTTTACCCTAATGGGCTGAAATAGCCAAGTTCATTTTTCAACTTTTCAGTCACGTTTAACTTTTTTGATGGTTCGGCAAATTAGCATTATTTCGACTTGTAGAGTATCTGCTATTGCTCTCTGAGTCGTAGCTTTTCCCAGTATTTAGCGGTAAACTTGCAGTCTTGCTGTCCACTTTTAACATGGGAATTCACTCAAAAAGATGCTTCAGAGTCTGTGTATGACTGACGATATTGCCCCTGGCAGTAATAAAAACACGTAAATATCCTGTGAAGGAGTGACAACTTTGTCTGCCATTGCTAAAAGTGGACTCTTGAAATATACGGAACCCATTCCCGGGAATCTTGAAATTGCTCTCGCAGGAATATCATGGAACCCGGCATGTTTGGTCCCTTGCCCGGCACAGGATTAATGAAGCATTTATTGACCCGACCAGGTGACGCGGACGTCGGCACGCCGTCGTCCTCCGTACCGTCGGACTACGTGCAGTGTCCCGTATGCGGCCGACACTTCGGGCCCAAGGCTGCCGACCGACACATCGAGTTCTGCAAGGAGCAGAGCACGCGACTGAGGAGCAACTCCGCCGACACTCAGCTGGTCGAGCGCCTCAAGAGTCGCACCAAAGTGAGTAGTGTAACTGTAAGGCTGTAGCGCACAGGGGACCTGGAACTTTAGTCTTCGTCTCCTGTCTGGGTATGGTGCGCTCTGTCGACTCGGTGTCCTGCTAATGGTCAGGCTGTAACTAAGAAGGAGTGAAAATCCTAGCTTTGGCTTTGCTCTGTGCATGGGCTTCTTTATGCGGGGTTGCGGAATTCGTAGGAGGCCCAAAATTTTAGTGGCTAGGAGTCGAAGTTGGTGTCTTTGAAAGTGACCTCTTTTGTTAAGAAGAGGAGTCGGAGTTAATTGTTTGGTTGCAATCAGAGGCGGGCAATGGCAGACACCAGGAGCCGGAGTTGGACTCGGTTCATCCGACTCCATAACCCTGCATGTCAGCCCAATGTGCAGTATAAGATATAATCTGTAGGGTCTTGCTCTGTATACTTACTCTCCGTGCCTCGCTCTTGTCATTTCTCCTGACAGCCTTTCTTTTGGTCTTCCTTTTTTTCCTGACTTGTTAAGCAGTGATCGGTGACCGTCCGTGCATGGGTTCCCCTCTTCGTCCTGACGTACTGCTTGTCCCTTCTAATTCCTGTCTTTAAGCACCTGTTTCAAGTGTTTACAGGGGAGCATGTAATATACATATGGTCTAACCTCTATGTTTATTGGTGGAGCGCACGAGAGGTAATAAGAAAGTGAGCTTTTGTCAAGGATCCAAGTTGAACTTATCCGCATTATGTGGGAATGTTTAGGTTCGCCCATCCTATGCTATGGGGCCAGGCACTCCAGGGGGGCTGTGTAGGTTACCTCAGCCATTAGCTAGGAATACGGGAGGTCTCTATTTCGTGCCCACATTGCTTCCTTCCTAATTTCATACTCCTACTTGCTCATGATTTATTCTGTTCTTCCTGTTCTTTCCGGACTTGCTGTTCCCATGCGCGTTGATCCTGTGTGGTGGGAGCACCTTCGTGCTTGGGTTCCCCGTTTCTCTTGGCATACTATATGTCCCTTGCTCTTTCCTCTGTGATATCGTTCTGCTCGGAAACGGAGGCTTAAACTTCCTAACTATAACTATTATGTTGGATGAAAGGAAATATAAGAATTTACGCAAAAGTTCATTGGTACTGCTGCTAAAAATTTAAAACAAAATAAGATATTTACTTTTAAACACAGGCCCTCCTTCGAGCGCCCTACTATTATCGTGCCTACATAGCCAGTCGGAAGATGATTTAAAGTTATTCGATGTCTTTCGTATGGGATATCGAATAATTGATTAAGTTTCCCATAGGATGGATCGTCGAGGAAAGAATGCTATCTAACTACGTTCTCTTGTCTACTTACGTGAAAGGGCGCATTTTCGTGAGGAAATTTTGTTCTCTGAGAAAGTGTTATCCCTAAACGAGCAGCATTGCGATGCAGTGGCGAAAAATGCCTGTCTTAGCGAGCTAGAACAACACGAAAACTGCAGTTCCGTGCTGCGCGAGCACGCCAAGACAGGTATTTCGCATCAGTGCCGGGGAAGGTATGCAGGTTTTGGAATAAAACATTTTCAGCGTTTCCATAAAATTTTATCACTTTGTGATGTCACGCCCTTTGGCTGAAAGCTTGCGCCCTTTAGATTTTTCACGCACTTGCCGCATTAGACGTCGCGTTTCGTCACATTCAGCACTCCGCAGCAGACCTGCGCTTGCGATGAAATATTATCGCTGTCGACACCGCGTGGCCGCAAAGGTCGCGTGTTTTTTTTTTGCAAGGCAACAGCGCGATGTGCGATTTCCTCCCAGTTGTCATAGAAATTACTGCTTAGGTCACCGAGACGCTTGGAATGATCGAGGGACGGGACTCGTCTCGCAACGTCAGCGCTAGCCTTCCTTGCATGGTGACGCCCTTCCACCCAGGATTAAGTGTCTTGAACCTTTTTATTTGCTGTTTAATGCTCGACGTTGATCTACTATACTGTAATAAAAAACTTGAAGGGTTGGAGTTGAACGAGGCGCCAATTCTTGATAGGATTCCGTAGTATTATAAAACACCGATGTCTCTGATGTGGGTCGATAACAGAAGTTCACAGAGCAGACGTTCCCTTGCGTTCAGTTTTAGCAACGTTTAGCTCACTTGTGTTCAAGTTAGCGAAGTTTCTCATACTGTTCACTGATAATTATTCTCTGAACGAATATTCGGCAAAAAATACTCGTACTCATTTTATGATGATACTGTAAACCTCAAGGCAACATCGAGCTATTACGTTGTCAGTGAAGGTATAGCATCCTTCTTTATAAAATAGCTGTACTTGAAGCGCTTACCATATATAGTGCAATAAAATATTCATTACTAGTCCTCTCTTTCATCTCTTCGATAAGACATAATTTTATGCAGTGCTTAAAATTAGCCGTCACTGATACCTATTTTTTAAGAAGCAACTAAACAAACCAACAAACATAGTTTATAAACTTTCATTTAAGTATTTTGCTTTTAATTGAGAAGTGAAATTTCTCCTATCGTTTTTTATTGATATTGGATATCCAACTTTTTTGTTTGATAAATTTCTCTGCTGCTGCTTTCTTAGTGATATTTATGCTGTTGAAATTGCCCGTATGTACTGTCGAAAATATAAAGTTGATGTTCCCCTGCCACACTGTATATAGGACCAGCACCAACCGAGATGACGAAATATTTCGTCAACATGTTGGTAAAAGTTAACTCGCACGTTGGTTTTATATAATACTAGTGCACCAAACGCAACCCTTTTGTTGAATAAGTCATAAGAATATGTATTTGAAAACATCTTACCATCCCATCGAAAAATTATACAATACTTCTACATTCACCAAGCCCACAAAGTCCACCAAGTCCACAAAGTCCGCAAAGTCCACAAAGTCCACGAACTTCACCAAGTCCACATTGTCCACCAAGGGCACAAAAGCAACCAAGTTCACATGTTACGAATATTGTGCTCTATGTATATTTATATTCTTAATTAATTAATATTGCTAGGTATTCTACGGCAATAAATTATTCTTTTTTTTTTCTTCATTATTATGAATTTATTTCTCATATACACGCTGTAGT
>LQNS02276930.1:7357092-7368494 GCA_001587735.2 Parhyale hawaiensis | reverse complement strand
CTGTCGCAACAAATGCCTCAGTACTACAGCGACGGCCGCAATTTTGGCATTGCGGCCTTCCGTGCGGTCAAATGGTTCGCTTCAGTGAGCAGCCGACAACCTTCACGCTGCCGCTTCAGTGGCACGCCGCCCCAAGGGGGGCCACTCGTTTTATGGAGAGCCTCCTCCTTCCAGACCCCTAGACGTTGAACCAACGTTCGTTTCTTGTAGCAACAGCGTCGTCACTGCCTACTGGAGCGAAGCGAAAGTGAGTACGTATAGGAGACAGTGCCAGTCTTGATTTGTGCCCGCGGGCTGTGAGTGTTCGTTCTCAGTGCCTCTCACACTGTTGTCGCGTGAACCTATACATTACTGTGGGTTGTGAGCCTCCGCGAGGCTTCTAGTTAGCGACGTCTAAAAAAAAAGAACACTTGGCAATAAAGGGTCTGTAATTATTAATTAAATAATGTACATAGTAGCCATTTTGGTACCAACAGCAGCAATAATAATGCTAGTAATATCAACAGTAACAGCCTAGTGTCCATCTCCAAGCTTAAAAGAATCAGCTGCCACACTCCCTGCCG
This sequence comes from Parhyale hawaiensis, assembly GCA_001587735.2. Lineage (NCBI taxonomy): Eukaryota > Metazoa > Arthropoda > Malacostraca > Amphipoda > Hyalidae > Parhyale > Parhyale hawaiensis. The sequence continues at coordinate 7,367,931 of LQNS02276930.1, read as the reverse complement.
AGACCATGCCGCCACGCAGAGGGGGTTGTGGGCGCAAGAGAAAGACAACAGCAAGGACTGATAAGGTGTTGGTGCTGTCTTTCTTTTGCGCCCACATCCCACTTTGCGTGGCGGTATTGTCCCGGCAGGGAGTGCGGCAGCTGATTTTTGGACACCCGACTGACGTTCAGTTCAACAGCGACGTGGTTCACTGGCACTCCCTGCTCGATTAGAGTGAGGACCCGAGTTTTTTCTTCTATGGTAAACTTCCTATAGTCTGCAGAGGTTTTTGCCTCGACTGCTGTTGAGGGAAATTCGGTGATGTGGCAGTGCGCAACGTTGACGGCCCGTTGGTGGCCAGTGTGTGGAGCAGTGATCGTAGGCGTCAAACTTTTTCCGACCCATTGTGATGCAGTGGTGGTTTTTAGTATGGTGCCAAAATAAGTGAAATGGTAGGAAAGTAGAGGCCCGTGGACCAGCGCAACGTACGTGTACTCTGCTCGAGCTGTGATAGATCACCGACTGGGTTGAGATGTCTTTGAAATCGTGGTAGCATGTCATGTTGGAACACGTACGATCCCTATTGCCTAGTGTATCATATCTGTACGCACTAGTTGTTTAACTTACTAAAGTTTACGATGTTTTAAACTGTCCCAGTTTATCAACGAGGGGCTTCGAAATTAAATGTTTTGAGAAAAGTCTTTTACGGCAGAAAATTCCCGAGCTATAATTCCCGACTTCCATAGTGATCAGGCTAACTGTGGTTTGTTTATTTTCGCTGCGATACATTTTACTCGCTCAAATCGCTAAGTAATAACAGCCGAGGAGGCGGCCGTGGTTACCTAGAGACAAACAAAGTGTGACCCATGATAGGCGGCCCTAGTTATCAACTCATAGCCAGCGATATGCGGAGTATGGGTAAAGATTACTTATTTGAGTCAAGAGGGAATCTTCTGAGTAAGGGAAACGCTGTGTATGGTCGAAAGCCTTGCGTAGCCCGGCTTAAATAGAGACTAGAGGGGAATATACAAATTGATGTATAATTAAGCAGTCTGAGTCGGGGACCTGGTACCACTGCCGTCTCCGGTCTTTCTTAGCTAAATCTCTACATTTGCACAACCTTGTTGAGTTAAGTTAGCGACGGCGTACCGTCATCTGCAGGGACCATTTGTTACCCTACAGATGAATTTCTGCCAATTGTGGCAGCTTTGTGTCTACACCTGTCGATCGGTATGAACCGAAATATAGACAATGGAAAGCAACACGCAGTCGTCATTCACTCCCTTTTCGTTAGTAAATTTTAAGAAACTCTTCGTGAAACGAAAATTACTCATCGTCTGAGAATTCAAAACGACTCAAAAATACATCAGATACTATAAGATTGTACCTACTTCCAACTGCGAATATTCTTTCCTTTCTCTGGAGTCACGATGCCTAAGCGGAGTAGGAGATCAATGCAAGGTAGAGAAAAAAATATTCCTGAGAACGGAAACAAGGAAAGAGTTACGGAAACAAGAGTCTCGTTAGCATAATGATTTTCTATACCAATTTCATAACACCGCGGTTCGCCAATACGATAACAATACTCATGACTATGACTTAGTAATTATCGAGCACCAAAGTAATGACGGGCTGTCCAGTTCACATAATAACGAACTATAACGGGTTACCAGCGGCCCCGGCTGTCCGCTATGCAGGGTGCCGGGGGCTGTGCCGGTACCGGCCGGCCGGTACAAAAACGGCAGCATTGCGTGGGTACGAAGCAAATTATTGCCTCCCTGTCGGCCGCTGCCTTTTAGCGATCCTATGCAGCTGGACGAGCAATAGTATGTGTAGCTTCTTTTTATTTGCCAATATATTGACTGCTCGAACTTAAAATAGGAATTTTGTATATCACCTCCTAATGACTTGTTTACATGTATTTGTGCATATAATATATTTATAGGTTTGCATGTTTGTATGTTTCGTGTTCACCTCTACCACTTGCACGGCACAAAAAAAGTAGTAGAGTCAGCCGTATGTATCCAGGATACTATATAGTGCTAGTGAAAACGATTGAATGTTAGAAGCTTTCTCTTTTCAATATTGGCCGCTAGCTGGAACCTGCAGAAATACTACCGAACAAAAGCTTTGTTCTTCACTGACATCTCAGAAACGTACCATGCAACTTAGGCAGCAAATGTTCTGCCTATGACCTGCGCGCAGTAGCTGCCCAAATTTAAACTTGAATCTCTTTTGTTCCATATCCCAAGTCCGTATCATTGATACTCTATAATTTTCCCTATCTAATACTGAAAGCGTAACGGTTGTATTATAAGAAACGTAGAAAGGAAGAAGAAGAAATGATCTACCTACGAGTACAATATAATGAAGACCGATGTGTATTTATCTGTCTGTTTTCTGTCGCGTAAAAATCAGACCTTGTTGGAGGCTGTGACGATCCTAGCATGCTCTCATATAACTTAAAGGTCAAAAATAGTCCAGGTTGCAGATGATTGTAAGAGTATACGGCTCAAATAAAGATTGTTTCCGTTAAAGGTTCTAATAAGAAATAAAAAGGCAAGGGACAAAACTCGCAGGGAGATAATTTTTGATAAAACTTAACTTGATTGAATAAAAATGAACGTTTCGACTTACAAAGTCATTATCAACATCTGTAAAAAACAAAAGTGAAGTTTATAAATTTCAGCTAATATTACTGCACAAAAAGTCTAAAAGTAATGATCTAAATCTTAATTGGTGCTATAATAACAGAGATAAGAAAAACTAAAAGTTCACTAATTGCAGAGGATAAGAAGATTGCATGTCGTTAGTTGTGGTTTCAGCCTATGTATAAAAAGAGATTCTAAAATACGCAATTCACATGGAGTGCTGGCTGTCCCTAAAACAGTAAAATCATCTAGACGGACCGATTGATTGCACCTTTCAGCATGAGAACGTACGGACGATTGAACTATGAACTATACGGCTAGTTCATATTTAAATGCACTGCTTGCTTTTCCGATGTTGAAACCAAAGCACTGAATATCTTTGCCGCTTCTCTTACCGGTCTGCCCGCCGAAATTGCGCTGTATCGGTTCTTTTTTGAGCTCAATTTGATTCGTTGATGATACAGCTTATGCTTTTCCCTTGAGCCCAGAAAATTCATTCACAGTATAAAATATCATGACGTATCCATGATATCAAGTCGAAGTTGGCATTATGAGTGACGCTGGGCTGAATGCTATAGTAAGTATCTAGGTGTTGATTAATACAGGGGGGTCGAATGGAGGCCCGTTAAAGCTAAAGAAGATCATTTAAACGTACTAGGCGCTAGTCCAGCGCAATAATAGAAATTCACTGAAAAATATATGAAATACACTTATCAGCAACTGCCCCTAAATGGAATTGTGCCGAGTCCGGTCTGGAATGCTGTTGCCACGGAGGTTGAACATAACTTTTTTTCACGTTAGCTGTTTTAATGTAATATTTACACAAAAAGGTATGTTACATATTTTAATTGTACTCATTATTAGTCGCCAAATATCACATAAAAATTTTTTATCCAATATAGTTCATGTTGATTTTTCAAAACAAATTATGTTTTACCCATTATTTAACACGTATGTTTAAAGTTTTCGAGTATAAGCAAACTGCACATCGGAAGTACCAAAAATGATTTCATGTTTTCATTACACTTGTCTGGGAGTCAACGAGGAAGAGAATAGTCGAAGAATGGGTCGATGTGCTTAGAAGTTTGGGGACCCTTGCGCTTGTGGCAAGTACAGACGACGTGTATTTACGTATATATTTTGAGTCCCTCCTTCTTGATCCGACAGAGCTGCAGTTTACATGCTTGAAGCAAAGCTTACTTTCGAAATATGGTTGAGAAGCAGGTAGATCAATATGCTCCTCTGTCTGTTATTTGCTTCATGGGACGATCAAATTACAGCTGCAGTAGATGCGCTGCATCCTCCTAAAAGTATAGGAGGCATCGCCACTGCCGTCGTTTTTGATGGCGGTGCGCACTAATTTCTAACTATTACGCGCGAAGCATATTATGTCGACACTGCAGCGGAAAAACAAGAACATTAACAATTGGAACGGAAAGGGTTAAAATTGAGCCTTGAGCAAACATGAACTCCAACCCACACTTACTCTACTGCTATAGGAGTGAACGTCTGGCGGCGGTACGCTCGGTTTGGAGTTGAATTTTCATGCGTCATTTCTGTCGTAAAGATTACATGACGCCACATTCACGCTATGTAGAGTCTTTTGCACGAGTTCTCTCAACTAATCGTCCCATTATGTGTTGTTGAGCTTTCTTATCCTCAACGAACTCTATCACAAATGTTGCTAAATTGTTAGCCGTCAGGTCTGTCTGATAAGCAGTTATGTTTCAATAGCAGCTGCATGCAGATATTCTTTCAGATTTGGAGGGAATAAGAGATAAGGACGTTGTACTTTTCTGTGTTTTTAAAGAGACACGCCGACGCCTGCGGTAGCGAAGCTTAGAAAACTCGTTCACTTGACTCCTGTGTGATCCCCACTTCCGTTCGTACACATTCTGGAAAACATGCAAGAAATTTTTATGTGGGGAAAAATGATTTTGTCGAACTATTAAGTGTCTGTCCTGTTATAGGAACATATCTGTGTCTCGTTTGATGTCATTCCGTGCAAATAAATGCCGAGTCCACCGTAATTATGACAAGGCAAGTTTTATATTGAATTGAAAGTGTTTGTTTTGAAACCAAGTCATTAGTTTTTAGCTCAGTTCGAACCTAATCCTTTCTATCTTACATTTCAGAAGTAAGAATGCATAACAAAGCTAAAATAAACAATGGTTGTTCATAGAAATACCATTGTATCCCTTTATAAAACAAGAGAGAATCCGTTCATTGCTAAAAAAAAGCTGCCCATTCATCGTGAAACCGTTTGTAAAGCCGCGAAAACGTTTATGGAAATTGATAAAACATGCAATCGTTAAGGCAATGGAAGGAAACGGTCCGTTCGAACTCTACGTCTCATCAAAGCCGGACGGGAAATTGCGAGGAGAGATGCGCGCCGATCTGCTATAAAATTAGCCACAGAAGCAGAAGTTAGTGAGACATCGGCTCCTAAAAGACGATCTCTAGAATATGTCCTAACAAAATGCAGAGAAGACACTAATGAACGTATGAGATTTGACAGAAGTCGATACATCCTCAACCTCTTGGAAGATGGTATGCTGCCCAATTTGATGTTCATTGATGACAAGAAACTCGACGTTGAGGCAACTGTAAATCATCAAATGATAGAGCCTGGAGTCGAGATAGAACAGTGTGAGGCGGGCGAGTAGCGTGCCTCCACTGAAGCTTTACAAAGTAGATAGAAGTTGTCATTAAAAATGTCGAGGCCATGTTGAAGAAACTGTGGAATGTCCTTGAGCTTTGTGGCTACTTAATAAATTTTTAATTTTGCTACTTTTTCCTTTGAAGCTATATGGAACGTTTTTTGCTATAATTACGGTGGGCCCGGTATTTCTTACCTTCTGGGGCTTACAGTGGTATCTTGTACCGATAAAGGGAAATTTAGCACAATGTTAACGATGCTCTTTAGCTGACGTTTTCACCTCATAAAACGCGCCAGTTTCAATTGGAAAGCTTGGGCACTTACACCCGGTGCTAGAGTCATATTGGTGGTTGCTCGGTGACAAACTCACTAGCACGGTCAGTGTTTTCTATCCCCCCCCTTCCTCCCCAATCTGCACAGTTGGCATGGAATTTATTGCTGAGATCTTTGTTTGGCTGTTTACTGATGCAGGTGTTCGAGTCAAACTTGAATTTTTTTTTGTTTAGTGCCGCTTCTCAAGGACGTTTCAGGTGTCTTTGTGTTCGCTACTGCCCCAGTTAGGTATACTTGTCTTGTAACTGCAGCGTAGTATTTTCCATACTAATAACGGTGATGATGTTAATGAGGCGCGTGTCGCTGTCAGCTGTTTTGACCCAGCAGCCAGGTCGATGATGAGTGCAGGTGTAAGCGGAGGTGTGTTGCCAGCCAGAGATTGTATCCTCTCATTGTTTACGCTCAACCTCTTCCTAAATGAGCTCTTTGTATGTCGGCTGGCATCGGCACACCCTGCACCTTATGCTCTATTGAGGCATGGGGTCCTGCATTGCTCTCCTGGTGACTTTCCCCCTACGTCCTCAACTGAAAGAAGAGAAGGCATTTGCTCGCAATGTTCTCGCTCACTCCTTAACTGATCAGAAATATCCGTGGTATTCTTCAAAGTTTCACGCTAGCTCTTAAATTGGATGAAAACGTCTTCACATGACAGCTCTTTCTGCTATGTAGGCATTGACCTGTAGAAAGTGACGGTATTTTCCCGCGATTTTTCCGCTAGGTCTTTATCTGGGTGGAACTATCTGTGTTGTAATCCCGCTAGCTCCTGAGCTGTTAGATACAAGATACTTGCGATTATCCTTGCAAAGCTTTAAATTGAAGGAATTCGTGCATCTTCCCGCGATGTTTCCATGAGACTTTCTTACCGCGGGAATTTTATGTTTGTTTTCAGTTTTCCCTCTAAATCCCAACTCTATTAGAGATTTTATTTTCGTACCTTGTTTTAACTTTCCCGCGAGATCTCTTCTATCACTGATTTTGTTACCTCCTTGAATGAATTACTTCGATGCCAAAGAGGCATTTTTCAAATTATAGAATCATGGGCAAATACCCAGAGCGTTTTCTCGATATATCTTTAACATCCAACCTACATATCTGCTCTTGTAGTTGAGTATGGCAACACTGATTAGTCCCGCTAAGGTGCACTATACAGTGCTTTTTCAGTATTGTGTAAGCGTTGACTAGAACACCCTCGGAAATGGGTTCCACGTCGCTTTCTTTTCACTAGGCGGCATAACTCTTGCTGACCGGTGCGTCGTGCTAAAATATTATAATAAGAGTTAGCGCCAAAGTCATCAACTAAGTTTGGCATCACTGATTAGTTCCGTTAATTTACAGCTTTGAATGCTCCAGCATTACCGTGTTAGCGACAAAGACGCCGATCCAGTGCAGCAACACTGGTCAATAACGATAAGTTGCAGTCTTCAGTGTACCAGCATTAGCGAGATAGCGGCAAGCCAGCCAAGTATGGCAACACTGGTCGGTCCCGCTAAGTTACAATTTTCGATATACCAGCATTACCGAGGTAGCGGCAAACCAGCCAAGTATTGCAACACTGGTCGGACCCGCTGAGTTAGTCTTCAGGCAACTACACCAAGGGAACCGACCGAACCGCAGAGGCTCCACCTAAGTATGGCAACACTCACCGGTGCCCCTCATACTATGCTGGCGCACGAACACCCACACTGCAGCACACCGACCTCGCGTGCCGGCAACACTCTACTCTCTCCTTCAGTTTCCCAAGTAAAGAACCAGTTGCTCCGTTTCTTTATTTGTTCCACGATTCTCAACAGTTGCTTAGGTTTGAAAAAAATAAATAAAATAATCACCTTCATATCTCAAAGTTTTCTATGATATAGGGACGGTTGAACTATATGACCATACCTGTTTTTCTGTTTTTTTACGCGATTTCACTACAGTTGTTTCATAGACCGCAACAGTATTTGACTCTTAGGTCTGACGCTGGCGGCCAAAAATCGGCAACGGAAAAATGGGATTTTCTCAAGAGCTAATCTTTTCCTCGTATCTAATACTGAAAAAAAAAATCCAAGATACCCAACATTTTTCTTGCGGAGAAGGTATCTTGGATACGGCGGGGACGCACTTGGGCTCTTGCCTGCATGACCGTGATTGGACATGTTCACAACAGCTCTTGAGAAAATCCCATTTTTCCCAATTTGGCCGCCAGCGTCAGAGGCCACTTGGACCTAAGAGTCAAGTACTGTTGCGGTCTATGGCTGTTTTTTAACGAATCACGCGTGCTCCGTCATGAAACAAATATAATTTGTTCAACGAATCCCTCGTGTTCTTATATCTAATTCGCGGTTCCGCTCTGACTGAAACAATACTCTCTTCCTTCTTTTATTAGCGTAGTTTTTTTTTTGCATAACTCCAAAGCAAGTAAAGCATTGATGTTGGAGGAAAGTGAAACTCAGTATCCATTATACTGCTGAAAGGTGCGTGAAGCGTTTTCAATCCTTAGATTTCGAATTTAGCATCCACTAGGTAGGTAGGCTTTGAAGTTTCCTTAGTTTCGCTAGATACCTGGCCTAATTTTGGCCTATATAGTTTCATCAGAGTGTGGAAATTACTATATGGTTATTGTATCTGTGGAAGTCTTTTCAGATGTGCTCGGAGTATTTTTGTAGGCTCATTTGAATGTTGATGAAGTGAATCTCCTATTGCCGTAGCTGTCTGTATTCAGTATTTTTGACCCTTCCTTGTTTGGGTATAAATTTCTGTTGATGAGTCGGCTAATTATGTATATTTAGATATACTAATATACTGTATCTCGATATAATTCTTACTATTTTGTTAAACTGGTGTAAATTTTCTTAACTGTTTCATTTCTTCTTATTTGTTATGGACATTTGCGCCGTGTTTTAAGCTTTTCTTTGTTTTTTTTTTTCTTTAAATTTCTTTTTTATGCCAAGGCTACTTTTTGTACCAACACATGCTCGATTTATTATCAAACTTTCAGCTAACACGTCGCCCCACAATATGTTAACAGTCGGTATCAAAGATACCTATAGAAAGTATTAAAATTGATCGACCTGCGAAGTGAACGTTCGCAAGTAAGTTGAGCGTACGATTGCCTCGTGTGTCCCCAGCATAAGCATCACTTCTCGCAATAACAGCCTTATTTCTAAGAGCCTCAGCTCTCCAGCAGGCATCGTAGAGTCACTAGAGGGAGCTCAAGGCCCACAAAAGTATATATATATATATAGATAAATATATATTTCTGCTAATATTTAGAAACTCGTCAGCGTAAAACTCTAATATTTTATGCAAGTAAAAATTACCATAAGCTTCTGTTGTCGCTACAATATATGCCGTTAGCATATTCATAGAAAGAACAAACAACGTGCTCCTGTGGATAATTAAGATTTGACTACGGTCTCTGGATATTACTGTACGTTATAGTAAGGCAAATTTACCGTAGTATGTGCTGTACGATCAGGTACACTTAGTACCGAAACTGTACCTGCGTGTAAAACCAAGCTGCAGAGCCGAAGTCGGTGCAAATTGGTTTATTTGTTAATCCAGAAAATGAGTCGGAGTCGGATACATTTAGGGTCCTAAGAGCCTGAGCCGGAGCCAGAAAGTGGCAAAACCCGGGAGTCGGAATGTCATCATGCAACTTCGACAGCCCTGACGACAATACGTGGCCAGTCGCGCCGTAACTAAGTTGTTTACTTTCCTTGACTGTGAGCGCAGCAGTCTAGGCTCATTAGCTCGTACGTATTTATTCAAATATCAGTCCTAGGCTTTCGATTTACTACTGGGGATAAAGTTTCGGAGATTGTGGCAGACCGATTACGCTTGAGATGGCCGAAAACTCAATTCCTGATCAGTGCTTATAAATTAATCCAGTGTTTGGATCGAACGATAAGGTTGAAGTTCGGGCAAGTTGAAGCTTATTGAATTAGAGTATCTCATAGCGGGCGCATCGAAGACGCCTAACGCTTTGTTCAGCGTACATCAGCAGGATTTTTTGCTGATGTATGCGGGTGAAACTTGCAGCGGCTCTGCCTGCCGCTTTCACGCACTGCAGCTTTGGACCGGCCGCTTGCAGCTTTGGACCGGCCGCCTGCAGCTTTGGACCGGCCGCCTGCAGCTTTGGACCGGCCGCCTGCAGCTTTGGACCGGCCGCCTGCAGCTTTGGACCGGCCGCCTGCAGCTTTGGACCGGCCCCCTGCAGCTTTGGACCGGCCGCCTGCAGCTTTGGACCGGCCACCTGCAGCTTTGGACCAGCCGCCTGCAGCTTTGGACCGGCCGCCTGCAGCTTTGGACCGGCCACCTGCAGCTTTGGACCGGCCGCCTGCAGCTTTGGACCGGCCGCCTGCAGCTCAATGTATTGCCCGGCAGACCACTTGGCACTGCAGGCAGGATACTTTATGGGTCTACTGGCCGCTGTGGGCTGGAGACCTTACTTGTGGTGCCAGATAGCTCTATGAGTTACACAACTGCTTATAGGGCTCCTAACGAAGATAGTTCCGCTTAATTGTAATTTCGTCGAAATGTTGTAATAAGCGTTCATGCGTATATTATCCATTATTTATTTATTTTTATACCTAAATATACGTGGTTATTTATTTAATTATTTGTTTCCATATATATGCAGGCACGCCAGTAAATGGGCAAATATGATATCAGTTTACACCGATGATTATTGTAGTGTTAGATTAGCCTGCAGTTCTGACCGTACGAACAGGGTTCGCTGCAGCGAAAAGTGAGGAAAGAAGAGAGACGTGTAGTATGCCGCAAAGTTAATGCCGGTAGAAATGTTTTGGTACATGGGTGCTGCAGATCCTGAAAGAAGAGGACGAGCTGCTAAGTTCAACCGCAGCAAAAACGCGAGTTACCAAGAATAGATACTACAAATATAATTATGACGCACTCTGTCCGTTTCGTTGTGAATAAGTACATTGGGATCCTACAGATACTAACAGAAAATACCGATGTTTGAGTGTGTCGTACATTAACTGGTGTGGAAATTTTGGTCCCGCGTTATAAGAAACTCCAAGTCAGCCTTTGGAAGCAGCCATGGCTGACCCTGGCGGGGTAGCGCAGGATGGATGATGAAGACCTTGCTAAATTTGTCGCTTGCTTGAAAGCCACGGGGGAGTCAGGCTCCCTGGCCCCCAACCGGACAAATGGGAGCAGGTGGGTGCCGCCTGCCCACGCGACGCCCACACCCAACTGGCCGGGCTGTTGTTT
>LQNS02276930.1:7341330-7351625 GCA_001587735.2 Parhyale hawaiensis | reverse complement strand
GAGGTAATAAGAAAGTGAACTTTTGTCAAGGATCCAAGTTGAACTTATCCGCATTATGTGGGAATGTTTAGGTTCGCCCATCCTATGCTATGGGGCCAGGCACTCCAGGGGGGCTGTGTAGGTTACCTCAGCCATTAGCTAGGCCTTCGGGGCTTCTCTCTTTCGTGCCCACATTGCTTCCTTCCTAATTTCATACTCCTACTTGCTCATGCTTTATTCTGTTCTTCCTCTTTTTTCCGGACTTGCTGTTCCCATGCGCGTTGATCCTGTGTGGTGGAAGCACCTTCGTGCGTGGGTTCCCCGTTTCTCTTGGCATACTATATGTCCCTTGCTCTTTCCTCTGTGATATCGTTCTGCTCGGAAACGGAGGCTTAAACTTCCTAACTATAACTAACTATTATGTTGGAATGTTGGATGAAAGGAAATATAAGAATTTACGCAAAAGTTCATTGGTACTACTGCTAAAAATTTAAAACAAAATAAGATATTTACTTTTAAACACAGGCCCTCCTTCGAGCGCCCTACTATTATCGTGCCTACATAGCCAGTCGGAAGATGATTTAAAGTTATTCGAAGTCTTTCGTACGGGATATCGAATAATTGATTAAGTTTCCCATAGGATGGATCGTCGAGGAAAGAATGCTATCTAACTACGTTCTCTTGTCTATACTTACGTGAAAGGGCGCATTTTCGTGAGGAAATTTTGTTCGCTGAGAAAGTGTTATCCCTAAACGAGCAGCATTGCGATGCAGTGGCGTAAAATGCCTGTCTTAGCGAGCTAGAACAACACGAAAACTGCAGTTCCGTGCTGCGCGAGCACACCAAGACAGGTATTTCGCATCAGTGCCGGGGAAGGTATGCTGGTTTTGGAATAAAACATTTTTAAGCGTTTCCATAAAATGTTATCACTTTGTGATGTCACGCCCTTTGGCTGAAGGCTTGCGCCCTTTAGATTTTTCACGCACTTGCCGCATGAGACGTCGCGTTTCGTCACATTTAATACTCCGCAGCAGACCTGCGCTGGCGATGAAATATTATCGCTGTCGACACCGCGTGGCCGCAAAGGTCGCGTTTTTTTTTTTTTTTTTGCAAGCCAGCAGCGCGATGTGCGATTTCCTCCCAGTTGTCATAGAAATGATTGCTTAGGTCACCGAGACACTTGGAATGATCGAGGGACGGGACTCGTCTCGCAACGTCAGAGTTAGCCTTCCTTGCATGGTGACGCCCTTCCACCCAGGATTAAGTGCCTTGAACCTTTTTATTTGCTGTTTAATGCTCGACGTTCCTCTACTATACTGTATTAAAAGACTTGAAGGGTTGGAGTTGAGCGAGGCGCCAATTCTTGATAGGATTCCGTAGTATTGTAACACACCGATGCCTCTGATGTTGGTCGATCGCAGAAGTTCACGGAGCAACAAACAAACTCATATATTTCTCATTTGGAGACTGTGTCCAACAAGGTTAGGACACAGTATCCTGAGGTTTTAATGCTTAGAACTAACATAGGAATAAAAATAACATAAGAGACAATTGGCATTAAGGGGCCTTGTCACGCCTTTTCACGGAAAATGGTCATAATTTTCAATTTTTTGTTTTATGCTCAAAAAGTGTCCTCAGGTATGGGGCTAAAACGTCCCAAATTTTTAGAGGGCTAGCAGCACTAGAACCCCCCGAAAAGGGGGGAGGGAAAGGGGGTCCGGAGGGGGTAAAAAATTTACTTATTCTTTGTTTGCTGTAAAATGAACTGTATACCAAGGGCTATTACGTCCCAAATTTTTAGGGGGCTAGCAGCACTAGAACCCCCCAAAAGGGGGGGCAAAGGAGGTCCAGAAGGGGTCAAAAATGAACTTTTTCGTTATTTATTCATGTAATACATTATACATAGCTATTTCATATTTTTATTAGTGAATGACGAATGTAAGGTATTTGTGGTGGAAATGTGCTATAGATAAAACATGTCAAGTGCATTTCCACTGTAAACAGCGCATTTTTTTAAAAATTCATCCACAAAAACATAAAATTGGCCGCCCTGAAAAATTTGATTTTTCAGAATAAAAAAGAACGTAAATCGATTAGTTTTTATGCTACACTAAAAACAAAGACAGTTTTGGAATCCTTGAAACATTCCTAACAACGCTAAAGAGGGATTTTTTCAATTTCCTTTTAGTTGTTTTTTTATTATATGAAATATCAAGAAAATTTACATATTTTATGAATTCTTCGGTATACCTTTGAAAAACTCATGTCAATAGAAAACGAAAAAGAAATTCAAAAAACCCCTCCTTAGCGTTGTTAGGAATGTTTCAAGGATTCAAAAAGTGCCTTTGTTTTTAGTGTAGCATAAAAAATCATCGACTTACGTTCTTTTTAAAATTTATAAAAGAAAATAAAAATAAATGAAAATCTCATTTTCTGAAAAAACTAAGGCCTAAACTGAAAAATTTACCCGAGCAAAATGTGTGTTTTTTTTAATTCTACATCTTATGTGCAAATTTCATAAAAATCGATTCATAAATAAAAATAGAAAAATTTTGAAAAGGCCCCCTTAGGTTTGCAGTGATCTACTAGTGCAATTCCTGCATCTAAATAAGGAAATGATATTGGCATTATTTTCCGTTGAGAGAAGCGTTGGTTACACCGAGGTGGGGTGAAATTTTTTTTTAGAGACGTTCCCTTGCGTCCAGTTTTAGCTGCGTTTAGCTCATCTGTGTTCAAGTTAGCAAAGTTTCTTGTATCGTTCACTGATAATTACTCTGTGAACGAATATTCGGCAAAATATACTGGTATTCATTTCATGATGATACTGTAAACCTCAAGGGAACATCGAGCTATTACGTTGTCAGTTAAGGTATAGCATCCTTCTTTATAAAATAGCTGTACTTGAAGCGCTTACCATATATAGTGCAATAAAATATTCATTACTAGTCCCCTCTTTTATCTCTTTGATAAAACATAATTTTAACATAATTTTATGCAGTGCTTAAAATTAGCCGTCACTGATACATATTTTTTTAAGAAGCAACTAAACAAACAAACACAGCTTATAAACTTTCATTTAAGTATTTTGCTTTTAATTGGGAAGTGAAATTTCTCCCATCATTTCTTAGTGATATTGGATATCCTACTTTTTTGTTTGATAAATTTCTCTGCTGCTGCTTTCTTACTGATATTTACGCTGTTGAAATTGCCCGTATGTCGAAAATATAAATTTGATGTTCCCCTGCCACACTGTATATAGGACCAGCACCAGCCGAGATGACGAAATATTTCATCAACATGTTGGTAAAAGTTAACTCGCACGTCGGTTTTATATAATATTTACTCTTAGAAATGACTCCCAAATTTGGTCATCTTTCAAGTACAAAAAGACCGACTACCCTCTGAGTTGCTGTTCATGTTGCCTGTAAGTATATCTGTAGAACTTGGCATCGTTCTTATATCGGCAGCAGTGAGAAGCAGCCTAAAATTAGGTTTTATCAGCATTTGGGGCGATCCTTCCGAACTGACCCGCTTGTAGTCTTGCCTCACTCTTCTCCCAGACAGCACTGGCCAAACACCCATCACCCGTTCTTGCTCAATCACTTTGAAATTTTAACGTCTGCTTCTGATTGTGATGTTAGGGTTTAGAATTTCTGTGTATACTGTATGTGCAGAAACCGCCCCTTTTTGAATGTTGACTATAAGCAGCCGTACCGTTATTTAGCATTAAAGTTTCAGTTTCCTCCAAGCTGTATTTTATGAACTATTATCAGACGGTGTTTACGTTTTATAATTTCAGACATATTCTCTACATATGACAGACAAGTAGTTCGTCGTAACCTTGTGGTTTGAATGCATAGTACAACCTATGATTTTCAGCACTACTTTCGTACTTTTGTTTCTACTGAGATCACAGATGGAAGGAGACAGAAGTCAAGTCTCCACCAAGGCCACAAAACAGCGGCTTAGTTAAAATACACAGTAAACGCTGCGTCCGTCTCTGTAAGACTCCCTCGCAGTTATATAGGATTACGTAGAAATTCATGACATTTTTGGCCCTTCCGAAGGTTTCCTTTTTCCTGTTCCCGTCATTCCCTCAGAAGAAGTGCTGAAGAGTTCCAGCTCGAGAGATTAACCCAACTGATAGGTTACTTTGCTTGCGGAGGATACGCCTTTTGAAACGACGGTTAAGGTCCTCTTAATTTGATACCCATAGGAAGGCGATGTAACTTTCAGTCGCATACCACATACTGCTTGCAACCAATCTGTCGTTATCAGGAAGGCTGAGTTTGCTGGCTGCATCAGAGGCTAGCCTGACGGTCTGCACTCATTAAGAAAATTCGAAGCTTTCTGTCGGCTGTAAATACCGTACAGTACCTCGTAATAAGACCGTTACGACTTTCTCGATAGCGGACCACTCAAGTCGAAATGGTAAAACGTTACTGACCGAAACTGCTATTCGGGGAAAGATAAATGTTTTTTTAGAGATAACAGTCTTCTCAATGTCTTAATTTTGTGTCGAATCATGACACAAGCTTACGTTTTTTCTGTAAGGATCGAGTAATCAGTACTGGCCTCCCTTATTGACGTCACAACTGACCTCAGAGCTAGCTGCAGTAACTCATTTTCCGTTTCGCTGTCGCAACAAATGCCTCAGTACTACAGCGACGGCCGCAATTTTGGCATTGCGGCCTTCCGTGCGGTCAAATGGTTCGCTTCAGTGAGCAGCCGACAACCTTCACGCTGCCGCTTCAGTGGCACGCCGCCCCAAGTGGGGCCATTCGTTTTCTGGAGAGCCTCCTCCTTCTAGACCTCAAGACAATAAATCAACGTTCGTTCCTTGTAGCAACAGCGTCGTCACTGCCCGCTGGAGCGAAGCGAAAGTGAGCACGTGTAGGAGACAGTGCCAGACTTGATTTGTGCCCGCGGGCTGTGGGTGTTCGTACTCAGTGCCTGTCACACTGTTGTCGCGTGAACCAGTACATTAGTAAGATTACTGTGGGTTGTGAGCCTCCGCGAGTATTCTAGTTAGCGACGTCTGAAAAAATAAACTCGACAATAAAGGGTCGGTAATAATTAATTAAATAGTCTAGTAACCAGTTTAGTACTAACAACATCAGTAATAATGCTAGTAATATCAACAATAACAGCCGAGTGTCCATCTTCAAGCTTAAAAGAATCAGCTGCCACACTCCCTGCCGAGACCATGCCGCCACGCAGAGGGGATGTGGATGCAAGAAAAAGACAACAGCAAGGACTGACAAGATGTTGGTGCTATCTTTCTCTTGCGCCCACATCCCATTTTGCGTGGCGGTATGGTCCCGGAAAGGAGTGCGGCAGCTGATTTTTTAAGCTCGAAGAAGGACACTCGGCTGACATTCAGTTCAACAGTTACGCATTTCACCGGCACTCCCTGGTCGATTAGAGTGAGGACCCGAGTTTTTTCTTCTATGGTAAGCTTCCTATTGTCTCCTGAGGTTTTTTCCTCAGTCGCTGTTTAGGGAAACCCGGTGATGTGGCAGTGCGCCACGTCGACGTCCCGTAGGTGGCCAGTGTGTGGAGCAGTGATCGGTGGCGTCAAACTTCTTCCGACCCATTGTGATGTAGTGGTGGTTTTTAGTATGGTGCCAAAATAAGTGATATGGTAGGGAACTAGAGGCCCGTGGACCGGCGCAACGTACGTGTACTCTGCTCGAGCTGTGAAAGATCACCGACTGGGTTGAGATGTTTTTGAAATCGTGGTAACCTGTCATGTTGGAACACGTACGATCCTTATTGCCTAGTCTATCATAAGTGTATACACTAGTTGTTTAACTTACTAAAGTTTACGATGTCTTGAGTTGTCTCTGTTTATCAACGAGGGACTTCGAAATTAAGTGTTTTGAGAAAAGTCTTCCATGGCAGAAAAATCCCGAGCTATAATTCCCGACCTGCATGCTGTGTTTTGTTTATTTATGCTGCGATATATTTTACCCGCTCAAATCGCTAAGTAATAGCAGCCGAGGAGGCGGCCTTGGTTACCTAGAGACAATCAAACAAAGTGTGACCCATGATAGGTGGCCCTAGTTGTCAACGCATAACCAGTGCTGGCCCTAGTTGTCAACGCATAGCCAGTGCTTGGTATGCGCAGTGTGGGTAGAGATTACATATTTGTGTCAAGAGGGAATCTTCTGATTAAAAGAAACGCTGTGCATGGCCAAAAGCTTTGCGTAGCCCGGCTTAAGTAGAGACTAGAGGGGAATCCTCAAATTGATGTATAATTAAAGCAGTCTGAGTCGGGGACCTGGTACCACTGCCGTCTCCGGTCTTTCCGAGATAAATCTCTACCTTTGCACAACCTTGTTGAGTTAAGTTAGCGACTGCGTGCCCTCATCTGCGGTGACCAGTTGTTACCCTGCATATGAATTTCTGCCAATTGTGGCAGCTTAGTGTCTACACCTGTCGATCGGTATGAACCGGAATATAGCCGATGGAAAGCGAGACGCAGTCGTCATTCACTCCCTTTTCGTTAGTAAATTTTAAGAAACTCCTCGGAAGCCATGATGCCTAAACGGAGTAGGAGATCAATGCGAGGTAGAGAAAAAAATATTCCTGAGAACGGAAAAAAGAAAAGAGTAACGGAAACAGAAGTCTCGTTAGAATAATGATTTTCTATAACGATTTAATAACTCTGCGAGTCGCCACTCTGATAACAATCACTCATGACTATTACTTAGTAATTATCGAGCACCACAATAATGACGGGCTGTCCACTTCACATAATAACGAACTATAACGGGTTACCAGCGGCCCCGGCTGTCCGCTATGCAGGGTGCCGGGGGCTGTGCCGGTACCGGCCGGCCGGTACAAAAACGGCAGCATTGCGTGGGTACGAAGCAAATTATTGCCTCCCTGCCGGCCGCTGCCTTTTAGCGACCCTATGAAGCCTGGACGGGCAATCGTGTGTGCAGCTTCTTCTTATTTGCCAATGTGTTGACTGCTCGAACCTAAAATAGGAATTTTGTATATCACCTCCTAACGACTTGTTTACATGTATTTGTGCATATATTTATAGATTTGCATGTTTGTATCTTTCGTGTTCACCTCCACTCACTACTTGCATGGCACAGAAGAAAGTAGTAGAGTCAGCCGTATGTTTCCAGGATACTATATGGTGCTAGTTAAGAACAATTGAATGCTAGAAGGCTTCTCTTTTTAATATTGGCCACTAGCTGGACCCTGCAGAAATGCCAGTGAACAAAAGCATTGTTCTTCACTGATATCTCAGACCCGCACATGCAACTCAGACAGCAAATCTTCTGCCTGTGACCTGTGTCCAGTAGCTGCTTAAATTTAAACTTGAATCTCTGTTGTTCCATATCCCAAGGTCGTATCATTTATACTCTAATTTTCCCTATCTAATACTGAAAGCGTAACGGTCGTCGATGATACAGCTTTTGCTTTTCTCTTGAGCCCCCCCCCCAAAAAAAAATTCACAGTATATATTATCATGACGTATCCATGATATTAAGTCGAAGTTGGTATAATAAGTGACGCTGGGCTGAATGCTAGTAAGTAGTAGGCTTTTCTGCAGGTTAGTACAGGGCACACAGACTTTGGTTCCGTAACAGAAGCGTTCATCTCTGAATTATGTTCCTCTAGTTGGTTATTTGCAGCCACGAAATTGTGGCAGTGGAGAAATCTCGTCATGAATTTTTCGCCATCACTTTTGATGGCCGGGTACACTAGTTATCTAGATTGTTTGAATCACTTATATTTCGTTACGTATTATATTTGACCTGTAATAGATGCTATCGTTTTTTCTGCGGCCGAATGCCTTGGTAACATTTGTTGTAAACCGTAAGGCGGTGGAATAAATGTAATGGGTCTGGACAGTTTTGCCGGCACTAATTACATTGCTCGTTGGTAAATAAATCGCTACAATGGATTACATTCGGTAACTGGCAGTAAACGCACCAACAGACCCATTCTCAGATACTAGCCGGGACCTCCCCTTCGGCCCTGTATGCGCCTGTGCACTAGCTCCCAAAGTGGTCGATATCGACTTCTTGGGGTCCGATGAGTTATATTTAGGTGTCGATTAATACACGGGGGTCGAATCGGGGCCGATTAAAGCTAAAGAAGATCAATTAAACGTACTATGCGCTAGTCCAGCGCAATAATAGAAATTCACAGAAAAATATGAAATACACTTATCAGTAACTGCCCCCAAACGGAACTGTGCCGAGTCTTGTCTGGAATGCATGCAGTTGCCACGGAGGTTGAACAGAACTGTTTTTCACGTTAGCTGTTTTGATGCACTGTTTACCTAAAAAGGTATGTTACATATATTAATTCTATTCATTATTAGTCGCCAAATATCACTTAAGAAATTTTTATCCAATATAGTTCATGTTGATTTTTCAAAACAAATTGTGTTTTACCCATTAGATTAGATTAGATAGGCGGCAGTAGACGAACCAAAAGGCCCATTCCCAAAAAGACACCGGGACTTACATTATTCAAAACGTATGTTTAAAGTTCTCGAGTATAAGGAAACTGCTCATCGGAAGTACCAAAAATGATTTCATGTTTTCATTACACTTGTCTGGGAGTCAACGAGGAAGAGAATAGTCGAAAAATGGGTCAATGGGCTTAGAAGTTTGGGGGCCCTTGCGCTTGTGGCAAGTACAGACGATGTGAATTTACGTACTGTATATATTTTGCGTCCCTCCTTCTTGGTCTGAGAGAGCTGCTGTTTACCTGCTTGAAACAAAGCTTACGTTCGAAGTATGGTTGAGAAGCAGGTCGATCTATATGCTCCTCTGTCTGTTATTTACGTCATGGGTCGACCAAATTGCAGCTGCAGTAGATGCGCTGCATCCTCCTTAAAGTATAGATTCGACATTTATGTCGCAAAGATTACATGACGTCGGATTCTCGCTATGTGTAGTCTGTTTGTTTGTTTTGAAACCAAGTCATTATTTTGTAGCTCAGTTCGAACCTAATCCTTTCTATCTTACATTTCAGAAGTAAGAATGTATCAAAAGTAAAATAAACAATTGTTGTTCATAGAAATACCATTGTATTCCTTTATAAAACAAGAGAGAATCCGTTCATTGCTAAAAAAAAAGCTGCCCATTCATCGTGAAACCGTTTGTAAAGTCGTGAAAACGTTTAAGGAAATGATAAAACGTGCAATCGTTCAGGCAATGGAAGGAAACGGTCCGTTCGAACTCGACGTCTCATCAAAGCCGGGCGGGAAATTGCGAGGAGAGATGCGCGCCGTTCTGCTATAAAATTAGCCACAGAAGCAGAAGTTAGTGAGACCTCAATGCGTCGGCTCCTAAAAGATGATCTCAAGGATATGTATGTCCTAACAAATTGCAGATAAGACACTAATGAACGTATGAGATTTGACAGAAGTCGATACATTCTCAACCTCTGGGAAGATGGTATGCTGCCCAATTTGATGTTCATTGATGAAAAGAAACTCGACGTTGAGGCAACTGTAAATCATCAAATGATAGAGCTTGCAGTCGAGGTAGATCAGTGAGAGGCAGGCGAGTAGCGTGCCTCCACTGAAGCTTTACAAAGTAGATAGAAGCTGTCATTAAAAAAGTCGAGGCCATGTTGAAGAAATTGTGGATTGTGGAATGTCCTTGAGCTTTGTGGCTACTTAATAAATTTGTAATTTTGCTACTTTTTCCTTTGAAGCTATATGAAACGTTTGTTGCTATAATTACGGTGGGCCCGGTATTTCTTACCTTCTGGGTTTACAGTGGTATCTTGTACCGATAAAGGGAAATTTAGCACAATATAAAAAGATGCTTTTTAGCTGACGTTTTCACCTCATAAAACGCGCCAGTTTCAATTGGAAAGCTTAGGCACTTTCACCCGGTGCTAGAGTCATATTTGTGGTTGCTCGGTGACAAACTCACTAGCACGGTCAGTGTTTTCTATCCCCCCCCTCCCCAATCTGCACAGTTGGCATGGAATTTATTGCTGAGATCTGTGTTTGGCTGTTTACTGCTGCAGGTGTTCGAGTTAAACTTGAATTTTTTTGTTTAGTGCCGCTTCTCAAGGACGGCTCAGGTGTCTTGGTGTTCGCTACTGCTCCAGTTAGGTATACTTGTCTTGTAACTGCAGCGTAGTATTTTCCATACTAATAACGGTGAAGTTAATGAGGCGCGTGCCGCTGTCAGCTGTTTTGACCCAGCAGCCAGGTCGATGATGAGTGCAGGTGTAAGCGGAGGTGTGTTGCCAGCCAGAGATTGTATCCTCTCATTGTTTACGCTCAACCTCTTCCTAAATGAGCTCTTTGTATGTCGGCTGGC
>LQNS02276930.1:7325493-7340036 GCA_001587735.2 Parhyale hawaiensis | reverse complement strand
CTCACCGGTGCCCCTCATACTATGCTGGCGCACGAACACCCACACTGCAGCACACCGACCTCGCGTGCCGGCAACACTCTACTCTCTCCTTCAGTTTCCCAAGTAAAGAACCAGTTGCTCCGTTTCTTTATTTGTTCCACGATTCTCAGCAGTTACTTAGGTTAAAAACAAAAAATAAATAAAGAAATAATCACCTTCATATCTCAAAGTTTTCTTTGATATAGGGACGGTTGAACTACATATATGACGATACCCGTTTTTCTTTTTTTTTTTTTGCACGATTTCACTGTAGTTGTTTTATAGACCGCAACAGTACCTTAGGTCTGACGCTGGAGGCCAAAAGTCGGCAACGGAAAAATGGGATTTTTTCAAGAGTTATACTTGCCCACTATCTAATACTGAAGAAATAAATTCCAAGGCACCCAACATTTTCCTTGCGGAGAAGGTATCTTGGATACGGCGGGGACGCACTTGGGCTCATGCCTGAATGACCGTGTCTGGAAAAAATCCCTTTTTTCCCACTTTGGCCGCCTGCGTCAGAGGCCACTTGGACCTAAGAGTCAAGTACTGTTGCGGTCTATGGTTGTTTTCTAACGAGTCGCGCGTGCTCCATCATGAAACAAATAGAATTTGTTCAACGAATCCCTCGTGTTCTTATATCTAATTCGCGGTTCCGCTCTGACTGAAACATTACTCTCTTCCTTCTTTGACTAGCGTAGTTTTTTTTTTGCATAACTCCAAAGCAAGTAAAGCATTGATGTGGGAGGAAAGTGAAACTCAGTATCCATTATACTGCTGAAAGGTGCGTGAAGCGTTTTCAATCCTTAGATTTCGAATTTAGCATCCACTAGGTAGGTAGGCTGTGAAGCTTCTTTAGTTTCGCCAGGTACCTGGCCTAATTTTCGCCTATGTAGTTTCATCAGAGTGTGGCAGAAAACTTTAATAGATACATAGTGGAAATTACTATATGGTCATTGTATCTGTGGAAGTCTTTTCAGATGGGCTCGGAGTATTTTTGTAAGCGCATTTGAATGTTGATGAAGTGAATCTCCTATTACCATAGCTGTCTGTATTCAGTATTTTTGACCGTTCCTTGTTTGGGTATAAATTTCTGTTGATGAGTCGGCTAATTATGTATATTTACGTATGCTAATATACTGTATCTCGATAGAATTCTTACTATTTTGTTGAACTGGTGTAACTTTTCTTAACTGTTTCATTTTTTCTTATTTGTTTTAGGCATTTGCGCCGTGTTCGAAGCTTTTCTTTGTTTTTTTTTTTCTTTAAGTTTCTTTTTTATGCCAAGGCTACTTTTTGTACCGTCACATGCTCGGTTTATTACCAAACTTTCAGCTGACACGTCGCCTCACAATATGTTGATAGTCGATATCAAAGATACCCAAAGAAAGTATTAAAATTGAACGACCTGCGAAGTGAACGTTCGTACGTAAGTTGAGCGTACGATTGCCTCGTGTGTCCCCAGCATAAGCATCACTTCTCGCACTAACAGCCTTATTGCTAAGGGCCTCAGTTCTCCAGCAGGCATCGTGGAGTCACTAGAAGGAGGTAAAGGCCCACTAAAGTATATATATATTTCTGCTAATACCCAGTCGGAAATAATGGTTGTGATTATGGTAGAATATAGTGATGTGTGAGAGATTACGGTCGATTATGGATGATGAAACAATATGGTAGGTATGTCGACCATAATATACCGTTGATTTTAGTATATTTAGGTCAATATTGGTGGTTGCAATATTGGTTGTTTAATGTTGTCCAGGAAACGAAGGTCGATGGTAGTATATGGATGTATGAAGACTATATATGGTAGATGGTAGTACATGGATGTTTGAAGACTATATATGGTAGAGCATAACCATGATAGGTTTTCAACGGATTTCCGTACATACGATGATGAGGGGAATTCCTCCCATTATTTGGGAAAGAATACGTATAGGTTGCCATGGATTATAATAATATTTGGTAAAATTCCCAACATGTCGACCAAAATAATATTTCATGACTATAAGTTTGAATGCGAAGCATCTTAAATTTCATATTATAGTGCGAAAATTGTGCAAATTTGCACTTTTTTTGTTCCCGTCGATGAATTGCAAAAAATTGCAGGTTAGCCTATGTATGGCCGCTAACTGTCTTGACGTTATTTTATGTAGTTTCTGAATTTTGCTAACGCTTTACCACTTTAGCGTAGTTACCCATCATTTGTAATTATTTGTTGTATCCCTTGTAAACCAGTTTTGCAATCTTTGATCAAATATTGCTACTTTTTTATGTTCATTCAGTTTATATCTGTAAAGTTTCATAAACAAATTATTCCTATTAGCTCTATGGAAAACATTGCCAAGTTCCATGTTAAATTTGGCCTTACGTACCCTAACAACGGGTACGGCTAGAATTCATCCATCGATTAGTTACTTCCTCCAAACTGTGTCGTATAACTGCATACCCGTTAGAGTTGAAGAAGTTGTACATTTATAAACGTGCGTTAACTGCACAGACTGGTTCAAGCTCCTGCTCTATAGCATCGTCCTGAAGTTTAGAACTTTTCACCATTCTGAGCTGCAGGCCTAACCAGCACGTATAAAATTCCATTTTTTGTATAAGAAATTAATCATCAGCAAACAAAGCAGGCATCCAGTGCATAATAGGTATGTTAACAGTTGAAAAAGTTTATCTTGGTAGAATATAGTTGTATCATTCGCTGAACACAGTCGATTTTGGTCGTGGATGGTGTTTCTTACGGTTCACTATGGTAGATCATAGTTGTGCAGCTGAAACCTCTATGGTTGGCAATATGGTCGAAAGTTGTGACATATCTCTACCATGATGCACCCCATAAATGGTTGAATATAGAGGATATATCGATAATAAATAACCAAGATCTCGACCATAATCATAGTCGTTCTACTATAATCACAACCATTATTTTCGACTGGGTAGAAACTCGTCTGCGTAAAACTCTAATATTTTATGCAAGTAAAAATTACCATGAGCTTCTGTTGTCGCTACAATATAGGCCGTTAGCATATTCACAGAGAAAACAAACAACGTGCTCCTGTGGATAATTAAGATTTGACGACGGTCTCTGGATATTACTGTACGTTATAGTGAGGCACATTTACCGTAGTATGTGCTGTACGATCAGGTACACTCAGTAGCCAAACTGTACCTGCGTGCAAAACCAAGCGGCAGAGCCGAAGTCGGTGCAAATTGGTTTATTTGTTAGTCAAGAAAATGAGTCGGAGTCGGATACATTTAGGGTCCTAAGAGTCTGAGCCGGAGCCGGAAAGTGGCAAAACCCGGGAGTGGGAGTGTCTCCATCATGCAACTCTCACAGCCAATACGACAATACGTGGCCAGTTTGCGGTCCTTCACTGTGAGCGCGGCAGTCTAGGCTCATTAGCTCGTACGTATTTATTCAAATATCAGTCCTAGGCTTTCGATTTACTACTGGGGATCAAGTTTCGTATATTATGGCTGACCGATTACGCTTGAGACGGCTGAAAACTCAGTTCCTAATGAGTGCCTGTAAATTCATCCAGTGTTTGCATGGAACGATAAAAGCAAGTTGAAGCTTATTGAATTAGATTATCTCATAGTGGGCGAATCGAGGACGCCTAACGCTTTGTTCAGCATACATCAGCAGGATTTTTTGCTGATGTATGCAGGTGAAACTTGCAGCCGGCTCTGCCTGCCGCTTTCACGCACTGCAGCTTTGGACCGGCCGCCTGCAGCTCAATCTATTGCCCGGCAGACCACTTGGCACTGCAGGCAGGATACTTTATGGCTCTACTGGCCGCTATGGGCTGGAGACCTTACTTGTGGTGCCAGATAGCTCTATGAGTTACACAACTGCTTGTAGGGCTCCTAACGAAGATAGTTTCGCTTCATTGTAATATCATCGAAATATAATAAGCGTTCATGTGTAGATTACCCATTATTTATTTATTTTTATACCTAAATATACGTGGTTATTTATTTAATTATTTATTTCCATGTATATGCAAGCACACCAGTAAATGGGCAAATATGAGATCACTTTACACCGATGATTATTGTAGTGTTAGATTAGCCTGCAGTTCTGACGTACGAATAGGGTTCGCTGCAGCGAAAAGCGAGGAAAGCAGAGAGACGTGTAGTATGCCGCAAAGTTAATGCCGGTAGAAATGTTTTCGTACATGGGTGCTGCAGATCCTGAAAGAAGGGGACTAGCTGTAAAATTCAACCGCAGCAAAAACGCGAGTTACCAAGAATAGATACTACAAATATAATTATGATGCACTCTGTCCGTTTCGTTGTGAATAAGTACATTGGGATCCTACAGATTGTAACACAAAATACAGATGTTTGAGTGCGTCGTACATTAACTGGTGTGGAAATTTTGGTACCGCGTTATAAGAAACTCCAAGTCAGCCTTTGGAAGCAGCCATGGCTGACCCTGGCGGGGTAGCGCAGGATGCATGATGAAGACCTTGCTAAATTTGTCGCTTGCTTGAAAGCCACGGGGGAGTCAGGCTCCCTGGCCCCCAACCGGACAAATGGGAGCAGGTGGGTGCCGCCTGCCCACGCGACGCCCACACCCAACTGGCCGGGCTGTTGTTTGGGTCCGGGGGCCCGGGCCTGCTGGACTGTGTGTCCTCCGGACACTCTTACGGACGGGAGGAAAAGCTGTCGTATTCTTATAAAAAAGTTATACTTAATGAGCTTAGTTCCTATTGTGGTGTTGGGGCTGAAGTATACAGTCGTAAGCGCAACTTGATGAGTTGGTATCATAGATGCGGTAGTAAGAACCACGTGCGGGATGCACGTTCGTCGTGCATCGTGCGTGCGACTGTAGAGTCTCGCCCCGGCATAACGATATTGCATAATATGTACTTGAAGGCATACGTGTGACCAATTGCTGTAATATGGTGCTGCTTTTTATAAAGATACTATAGTGGCCCGTGCCGTCATTATAAATGACGGCAAAAAATTAACACTTCACCAAAACCCCCGCCGTCTTTTGGTCTTCCTCATTTTTCCCCTATCTAATACTGAAGAAAAAGATTCCAAGGCATCCAACTATATTTTTCCCCTTTTGAAATCTGAATTTTCTCCTATCTTATTAGTTCTATTATTCCCCTATCTAATACTGAAGAAAAAGATTCCAAGGTACCCCACTTTTTTTTACATTTTGAAATCTGAATTTTCTCCTATGTTATTAGTTCTATTTTTCCCCTATCTAATACTGAAGAAAAAGATTCCAAGGTACCCCTCTTTTTTTTACATTTTGAAATCTGAATTTTCTCCTATGTTTTTCCCATAGAGCGTGACAGGAAGGATCTAAATATATAAATAAATAAATAAAAACATGACGTGAATTATTATATAGTAGATTGTTATTACCTCCGCCGAGGAGTTTATGTTTTTGTTGTGTTTGTCTGTCTATGTGTTTGTTCACTTTGTCTGCTATTCTGTTTGTCTGTCACCAAGATTACTCAAAAAGTTCTGGACCAATCTTTACGAAATTTGCAGGGATTGTTAGGCATGTTCACAGTAACAGATGACTAACTTTTGGTGGAAATCTGTTCATCTGTCTCTTTGTTTGTCTGTCTACCTATTTTTTCACAAGGCCATAACTCAAAAATTTGTGACGGATTTTATGAAATTTATATGAGGTGTTAGGTACATTACGAAGAGTAAATGGCCAAATTTATGGGATGATCTGTTTGTTCGTTCGTTTGTTTGTCGCTGTGCGATTTTATGCTTGTTAGCACAATAACTCAAAAAGTTATGGATGGATCTTTATGAAATTTCTCGGACTTGTTAGCAATGTTAAAAGACATAAATTATGAAATTTTTGCGATGATCGGTTGGTCTGTTTGCGTGTTTGACTCATGTTTGTCATAATTTTGTTAGCAACATAACTCAAAAAGTCATGAACGGATCTTCATGAAAATTGTAGTAATCGTTAATACCATCAAAAGGCACAAATGATAAGATTTTGGTGCTAGTACAAAGAAAATCATAGTTTCAGAACCAATTTGAATTTTTCGTTGCTGTTGCCTTCTTTGGCGGAGGTATGCGCTCTCAGAGTGCTCTCTAATTATCATTAAAAATATCCCTCCAAACTTGTTAGCTTGCGAAGTGGAAATGTTAATGGTAGAGTATATTATGTTAGTTTAGACTTTGCTTCAACGTTTTGAACCAGCAGTTATGCGCTTACCTTTTCTCGCCACATTGTAGATGGTCTCTCCAAGTGTCATAATCGATGTATCAATAACACTGTCACTTACTGGAGGCATTTCCGGATAAAGTTACCAATGCGAATCACCACTCTATTCAGACGCCCACTTTGCTTCTTTGCCGATTTATACTCCTACTTGCCTCATGCTTTATTCTGTTCTTTCTTTTCTTTCCGGACTTGCTGTTTCCATGCGCGTTGATCCTGTGTAATAACATTTCGTGCACGGGTTCCCCATTTCTATCGACATACTGTATGTCCCTTGCTCTTTCCTCTGTGATATCGTTCTGCTCGGAAACGGAGGTTTAAACTTTCTGACTATAACTCCGTTCAGGCTCAGGTTGGTACTTACAGCTGTTCCACCATCTAGTGCAACTCCTCCTCCCCCGTTCCCAGAAGCGGCAAGGGGCCAGCGTTGCCTGCCCAGGCTCGCCCATCATATCCCAATGTCAGGCTTAACCCATCCGTACCCATATGTGCCGAGTAGGGCTTAGCCCATATTCTGGTGGGCATAGCGCATAGTCGCTCAGATCTTAAGGGAAATGGGTTAAGTCAAAATTGACATCCACCTGCCCACCCTGCGTGGATGTGCGCGAGCAGCACCCGAGGAGACTGCAGTGAGGTTCTGTTTGGTGTGGGGTCCCAGAACCCATAGTGGGTACGGTCTGAGACCATACCCTCCCTACCCTTCTCTTGCCCCGCTGTATGTAACGTTTGTCCTCGTCCACAGTACGTGCCCCCCAAACCTGGCCAGGGAGGCTGGAGAGCCCCGAAGAAAACCGACGTTATTTCGTCGATCCCTCCACCGTCCTCCCACTCTGGGGACCGGCGCACCAGTCCCCCACCCAACGCTCGGCGCGGTGTGTCCCCGTCACCCCTGCTGCAGAGACGAGGTGTGTCACCAGCCCCCCCGGTGTCCCGTCAGTACAGCACCGCCTCGCTGGGACGGTCCTCTGCCCGCAGCTTCTCATCCATACTGCAGGCCAGTAAGTCCCATGTCGAATGGGTAGAATATAGCTAATCAGTGTTGCCACCTCCCCTCGATAGTAACCCCCACAAATATCTCCAAGGTTTCTGAAAGACTGTCAAAAATATCTCCCCTCCCCGAATCAAAACATTTTCCCACAAATATTAGCTTGAAAAAACTCTCTGACAAACCCTCCTACAAAGGGCTCCTTTTTCCACAAATCGGGGGAAAAAATCCCACGAAGTGGCAACACTGACATCGACGCCGAGGGCTGAAAAACTTCTCCCCATCAGCCAGTGAGTCTTGGAACAAACTACTAAGCGCTAAAAATCTAGTTTATGTGTTTCATAAGATGTGACTGCTATTGTCGTCGCTACTTTTCCTATTTTCTCCTGATTTTTTCCTGCTCTTNNTGACGTCGAAACCGAGGGCTGAAAAACTTCTCCCCATCAGCCAGTGAGTCTTGGAACAAACTACTAAGCGCTAAAAATCTAGTTTATGTGTTTCATAAGATGTGACTGCTATTGTCGTCGCTACTTTTCCTATTTTCTCCTGATTTGTTCCTGCTCTTTGGTTCGAGTTTCCTGTTACTTGTTCTATTTCTACTGATAATCTAGGTAAGTCTTTTACTTTCCTATCGCATTTTTCTTTATCTTTCCTTTGTTCTCTCTTTTTTTTTTTTCTCTCTTAAGCCGTAGAGCATTTAAAGGTATTTTTTTATTACGTATTTTATTTTTTGTAAATATCTGTCGTCATTTATTTTACAAGTTTGTGCGTTGTTCATTTTTCTAACATTTATTTGTTAACGACTTATTAAGTAACTCGGTATCGCTGTGTCATTTGTTTGTTTGTGTCTTTTTTCGCTTTGCCTTTTCTTTTATATTTCGGTTTTGCTAAGTTTGGCTTATGCGACAGTGACGAATGGCTACGCGAGCCCCTACAGCCAGCGGGGGTCCCAGAGTGGGTACGCCACCCCCTCCTCCTACAGCGCCTACGGGGGCACTGGTGAGTGTTGGACTGCTGAGCTGGGCGCGGCCCTGTGGCTACAATTATTTATAGCTTTTCTCATCTGCAGCCCTTATTTTTTGAGGCTGTAGGGTTTTAGCTCCAGCCCTCACCTGCAGACTTATCAGCTAAGAATAAAAGTCGTTTTTACTTAGAGAAAAGTGATGCAAACTGTCGACTCTGCTGCCGTTTGAAAAAAACACCAACCACAAATTCTATTAATTTGATTGCTAAACGGATTGCAGTGCTCCAATTAAGGCTGTAGGTCGAAGAAGTTTAGCACTAAATTTCTGCTAGGTGTACGGTCGGGTTCTGCCCTGGTGTTAGTGCTAAGGTATAGTAGAGATACCTGCTGTCCAGATCATCTTGCTGACGGTAAGTGCAGTCATAAGCTATGTATATATGACCAAATTGATGAATTCAATAATAGATAACAAATATGAGAGATGTTTGAAGCGTACCACCCCTGTAATAGGCACTATAGGGGATTCATTCTCACCCCTATTGTGAATCCCCTATAGTGCCTATTACAGGGGTGGTACGCTTCAAACGTCTCTCATATTATTTATTATTGAATTCATCCATTTAGTCATATATATATAGCTTANCCACCCCTGTAAAAGGCACTATAGGGGATTCATTCTCACCCCTATTGTGAATCCCCTATAGTGCCTATTACAGGGGTGGTACGCTTCAAACGTCTC
The DNA here is from genome assembly GCA_001587735.2 of Parhyale hawaiensis. NCBI lineage: Eukaryota > Metazoa > Arthropoda > Malacostraca > Amphipoda > Hyalidae > Parhyale > Parhyale hawaiensis. Next base: position 7,331,116 of record LQNS02276930.1, on the reverse strand, counting down.
TCATATTATTTATTATTGAATTCATCCATTTAGTCATGTATATATAGCTTATGCCTGCACTTACCGTTAGCAAGATGATGGATTTTGTTGTATTGCGCCAGGCAATTTAGATTTTTTGTTATCGCATACTAATTTACTATCTTTCTATTCGTGTACTTTGTATAGATGTGTGCCTTGTAAATAGATGCAGCATAATTCGTTATTGATCTCATTATTTTATGTGTTAAGTAATGCTAGTACTTACCAGCAGGTTCCAGAATCTAAGTCGCTAGGAGTCGGACACTTTACGGTGCCAGGAGTCGAAAGCAGGCCAGATGCAGGAGGCGGAGTCGGAGATAATTGGCCAATTTTGTTAAGAAAAAAATCGAAGTAGGAGTCAGGGGAGTCAGTTAATTTTGCTGTCTAAAGAGTCGGAGTCGGCAAGGAGCTGAACTTAGGACTCACTCGGAGCCAAGCTTGACCCATCCGAATACGCAGCGCTGCTCGCCAGATGTTGTTGTTCCCTGTAGCTATGTATTGTCTATAACGGGTTTTATTTCCGTTATATTTCCTGACAAAAATTAATTGTTATCCCCTGTGTGCAGGATCGCAGACCCCGAACCTGACCCGCTCGGGGTCATTCTCAGGCTCGGGTGCGGGGCACAACTTCGTCCGGTCGGCGTCCTTGCGCGCGCCGACGAGTCGGCGCACGTCGGGCGGCGGTCGTAAGGCCCGACGAAGGGACCTCGCCTCCGACATGCTGGCAAGGTGACGTCATTGTGTCGTCCTGTAACATTTTCCTTATTGACATGTATCACTCGTAAGCCTTACGATCAGTTTGCACATAAAAAAATATGGTGAAACGTGTTTAAACGCGTTCACTTGCTTCAATTTGTAAAGTACCTTGTACTTAGCACGTATTTATCATGTTTAAGACATGTTGATACAGCTTAGCTTACGCTATATAGATTTCCCATGATTCCTCCCTTCGAACTCTGCGATACTGCGACAGAAATTAGGCGAAAACTACCTTAGTTTTCTGCTAGGGATTTTTTATTCCTGTTGTAATTTTATTTTCGCGCCAATTCGGAGCTGGACTTAGTTTGAGGCGGACTCAAGTGTAATCAGTTTGTGATTTCCACTATACAGTGTGATTAATCGTGAGCGTACGAATAAAGTTATCTGAATCGTAGTGCGCGACTTGACGACGCCTTGTCATAATTTTTCGAAAATATTCAAAACTTGCGAAGCATTTTTTTATTAGCTAGGTAGTGGAGATGATACCATGGTTTTCAAAACGAAACAACTGACTGTTGTTAATAATTTGGAAGTGAAGACAGCGTCTGCTGACGCCGCCATTGTCGGTGATTTCAACCCCAGAAATTGAGCAAAGGAGAGCTCTGCCTTTGTACTAATTCTGAATATGTGTTAGGCGCCAATAATTGACCCCAACTTAGGATCTTTATTCCATGTCTGTCACTATGTCAATACGACAGTTGTTTACTTGCAGCATTGTGTATGTAATGATGTAATGGTATTATTCATGCAGAGAAGCTCCGTCCAATGGCTATATCAGTTTTTTTTTTCTTGCTTATAGTTGTATTTCTGTACTTCGTGTGGCCGATTATGTATACAGTATATACACGGTACACACATAAATTGTAAAGTAGCATTAGGCGAAGTTAATTTGGCCGACTGGTTTTCCAGTTTTTTTTAGAAATTTTAGAAAAATGTACAGATATACGGTTTATTATATCAGGTATCCAAGAAAGTCCTGCGATTATTATAATAGCTAACTATCGAACAGACAAGCGCAAAAATTTTCTACGTTACTCGATCTAAGCACTAACCTTCAACTATTGTCTACACCGTGATTGATCCATCAGATCGCCTCTTGGTGAAAGTAGCCCAGTTTCACTTCCTACTTCCAATAATGTTGTGTTCCGCTCTTCCTGTTTTTTTTCCTTAGCCTCCTGTACCCCTACCTACCCATCCTTGTAGTTTGGTTACATGTTGCTCTCGCTCGACACGCCACATGTTCCCTTCTCCTTCGTCTTGGTATTGTCTTTTGTTTGCCTAAGCTGGTTTTAGTAGGTCTCATTTTTATTGACGATAAATGCGTTTTGCTATAACTGTAATTGTCTTGCAGTGTGTGCCTGAGCGAGTCGCCAGCACGGGGCGAACCTGAGGGCGACGAAGCCGACGACTTCTCGTCCCGCGAGACGACGCTGTCGCCTCCACCTTTTAGCAAGTGAGTGTGTCGCGCTGCAGTGTGACTGACAGCCGGACATATTTATGGCTAACCCCTCTCTAACCCTCCCCTTCGAGCTGGTGTAATATTTGTGATGTAGTACAACTCGCAGTATCGTCGCATAATCCCAATTTCTATAGCACATCCCCAGTCTTAGCTCAATTATTCATTGGCTCTCAATGTTCAATACTGATTTTTCCATTGCACGACAGCCCATTCTTTTATCACTAGAGTGATCGATAGGTGCTGTCTCAAGCTAGCGCGTTACCTGTACAGTCGACAAATCTTTTTCAAAGTTAAATCATCCCAATTTCAATGCGCATAATTACTCAAATTTTAGCTACAGTATCTACATCGTAAAGTAGCCCGTTATTCTTTGGCTATAAATAATAATGTATATAATGGCAGTTACTACTGTATGAGTGCCCATCTATTTTTGACGATTTATTACTGCAAATATTCGCTCTTCTATTTTATAAAATACAAGAAATAAATTTGTATATCTGTTGCAAACTCTATGAGCAATATGTGCAATTGCTTCACATGCTTTAGCTCTAAATATGTTGCTTTTATCTGTTGGGCCTCTGCCACATCTAATACTCGGATTAAGCGCAAGGATTACAATAGATTTTAGTATGCAAGCACGCATTTGCATACATTGAGAAATAGGAAATACAAGCCTTTTGGATTAGGACGTTCGAGCAAAAATATCATTTACATTTTTGAACCAGGTTTCTCGAGTACTACCTGTTATGAGCCCTCGTAGTACCACGCAATGCTAGTCATCTTTTTGCATGCACCACTGCTTCCTTCTTTGAATAACTACATACTCCTTAGCCCCATAACATACAAGGTTGCAGAGTCGGAGTCGGACGTTTGGGAGGCTAGGAGTCGTAGTCAGGAAGATTCGCGTAAGTTTGAAGCCAGGAGTCGGGCAATTTTGAGGATCACTGGTCAGAGTCGGAAATTGGCTGGACTCAAGAGTCGGAGGCGGTGAAAATTAACCTTTTTTCCTAAAAAGTAGTCGGAGTCTGACAGTTTTGGGGTGCAAGAAGTGGGAGGGAGAAGCTGCGTGGACCCGGGATCGAAAGACTCCGCAACCTGACAACATATATATAATATCTCCATGCAACACTGAAATACTAACCTTACTATGTTACTTTTGCTCCTGCTGCCAGTGGAAAGAAATCAAGTAGGCCGAGTAATTCCCTCCGCCGAATATCAACGGAAAGCTCTGCCTCATCGGACGATGCTAAGGCTGAGGCCCAAGCTGTGATAATAAATGGTGATAGGGAGAACAGAAACATGAGTGGTGACACGGACAACGCTGCAGGTGTGTCAGAAAACGCAAGTGTGCCTTTAGTGAACTCGCGTAGTAAAAATACAAAAATTATTGTAGAAAATAGTGAGGCGTATGGAGATAATCGTAACGCGTCACTGCCAAGTGGTGTGATCGATCGAGAAAAGAATTTCCTTATGCTTCCAAACGCTCTCGAGCGATTGCAAATTTCCAAAACCAACTCACTTGAGGAGACTACGTCCACCGTGCAAGAATCTGACGTGAATTATGAAAGTGAAGTTGAAATCGAAATCCCGACTGAGGAAAATTTCCTGAAATCTTCGACGTCGGCGAGCGGCGAGGACGAGGTGTTTGAGGCCCCCGAGCCCCCGCTGAGCAGGCCGAGATCCGTCCACTTCGAGGATGAGCTGTGGGAAGATGGCCAGTACGTCCTCAAGCAGCTGTCCAGAAGTGACGGTACCCTCTACGACCCGGAGCTGCGCAGCAAGAGGGTGAAGCATAACGATGATGAAGACGATGGAGATGATGAGGGCTACTGGAAACCAGAAACGCTCGGACGAATCGCTTCTGGAAACGTAAAGTTCAGACCAGCGAATGTGAAAAGCGCGAGGGGTGAGAGCGTCAGGGAGATGTTGAGGAGAAGAAGGGAAAATGTCGAAGAGGCCCTGGAACAGGATGGCCGCCGACGGGTCAGGGTCCCTGAGGATCCACCGAAAGAGAAAATTCCCCAGAAGTCGAGACCGACCTCTCGTGACCGCTCCAACTACTGGTCCCCCAACAGCTCCGGCTGTAGCACGAGCAGCATTCGCAAGTCCCAGAGTCTGCTCAATGTGTCGTCTTATGGCTACGGGTCGCGGCCTTCGGATCGACTCCCGCAGCAACCCCGGCCGCTTCGAAATGCTGGCCGACCCCTCAACCCTGTCGGCCGGGAGGCGAGCTGTGGCACGGCATTCATATCGCGCAAGAACTTTGCTGTCCTGCAGAGCCTCGTCGGCAGTGGCAGTAACTCATCGTCTTCTTCGTCCACGCGCTCACTGCAGAGGGAAAAGCAGAAGAGAACCAACATCAGAATGAGAAAGAAACACACAAAACCGCCGCCTGCCCCGGAGTCGAGGTATCGTTGTAACGCACTGTCGTCTCCAGCTGCGCACCAGTTTAGCATCATGCATATTTAGATTGTTTCGTTTATTTACAGCAGCAGTTTAGTTTCGACACTACTGCATCGCTTACGGTTCATCTTCTCGCATACGCGCAGCGGCTGCTCACATCTGTTGGCACACATTTTTTGCACTTGAATACTTCCTAATTAATAATGCACGACTAAGAGCCAGAGTCAGTTAGCTTAGTTCGCTGTTTATGCCGTTTTTTCTGTCCTCTAATTTACTGTAACTGTAGATCTCTGTTTTTAATTGTTTTTGTTTTTGTTCACGTCTTCTAAACGTTGCATCATTTTTCACACTTGTTCGTCAATGTGTTGCACCTTAACCATGTATTGTGTGTGTTCTTGCCGAGCTGCGTTTTATCCCTATTGTTACGTGTACTGCTTGTGCAATATACGACACCTAAATGGCGTAGTTGTTGCTATGTTGTAATCGCCGAGTGCAAATTTGTCTTCTGTACGCACGGGACGATTCTGAAAGATGGTCACCATTTAAATCCACTACATGTTGCTATTGCTAACTAGGGCAATCACACAAAAGCTACAAATGGTTAATTACGGTTGGTATATTGTCTCATTTGTTCATAATAATCGATGGGTGGTGAAATGTCGGTTATTTGGGGCTCGACATACTGACTTAATAGGGTTAGTACTAACATCTGTCAGTGATGTTACTAATTGTCACAGTACTTCTTTTATTATTTTCAGTACGAGGGAAGTAAGCTGGACTTCGGTTATACATTATTGGTTGCCAATTATATGACTAAAGATTGGAAGAAGCACTGCGGTTTTGTTGATTTTATTAGAGAGTCTTATTGCCACCCGTCAAGTCTAGTCTGGAAAGAGGTGCGGAAACGGATAGACGGTTCGCTGTATCAGAAAAAATTGAGAACCGCCGTGTTAGCCATGAAAATTTGAGACCCGCCGTGTTAGC
>LQNS02276930.1:7312893-7324530 GCA_001587735.2 Parhyale hawaiensis | reverse complement strand
TTAACCATAAGAATTTGAGAACCGCTGTGTTAGCCATGAAAATTTGAGACCCGCCGTGTTAACCATAAGAATTTGAGAACCGCTGTGTTAGCCATGAAAATTTGAGACCCGCCGTGTTAACCATAAGAATTTGAGAACGCTGTGTTAGCCATATTGTTAATGCCTTATTATTTTGTTCTCTTGCTTCAGGCTCAGGACGCAAAGGTGCATATTCTGCGTGGTCTGTTGTCTGTTCTACCACATGAGTCGGGAGAATCTAATCCCCTAAGCTGTAACTGACAAGAACTTCTGTCGTAAGCGTTGGATTCGCCTCTTTGGATCGATTTTCATGTATTATCGTTAACCGATCAAGAACAGGGTTGAGTTTGCTCCCGTCTCAATGGTATTCGGCATGCGATTATTGACTGAGACTCATTTGAAATCGTCGATCCAAAGCTCAGGATGTTCCATAAATGCTGAAGCCGAGCCGATCATATATACGCAATCCACGCCAATAGTAATAGCAAATTCATTCCTTCTTTTCCTAACACCCTGCGTTGTGCGTCTTTGTTTACGTGAAAGTAGTATCATGTTTTTCCCTGTGTTGATGCATTAACTAACGTCTGTTTTGTTGCACCTCTTAGTCTACTTCATAAACTTAAAATTGCTATTGAATTGCCAGTGTTGCCCGACGCTTGTGTCATGTATGTCGACATATTGCGTGTCACCTAAATACTATTTATTTTCTTACATGTTGAAATCGATGAGATTAATTGGTCGGAACGTGGAGGGTTTACTCAGGCCAAGTGATGCTAGACATGTTCGCATTTATACACACTATTACACAGTTGCTTAGAGTTTGTTCTTTTGCTTTTTTCTATATCAATGCTATTTTGCCAACATATTCCCAACGAATTTGCCGCTTGCTTCACATTCTTTTTCAAATACAATTTTACCCACAAAACTCACATCCTCTGCAATTTCATCTTTTTGTTTTCGTTTTTTATTATTTTTTTCTCTACGTAAGTTTTTTCAACAGGTCGCTATTGGACTCGCCATTCGACATGGATTTCGAGCTAAACAAATACAACGACGACCAGTTCGACGCTCAAAAGTACGACTCTACCAAGAGCGAGTCGGGCTTGGAGTGCTACGACCCCTACTCCGCCGCAGAGATGCAGATGCAGGCGCTCCTGGGGCCCACCCAAGGGACTCCTGGTGGGGATGACAGAGGCGGAAGCGGCTTGGGAGCAGCCGGCTTGGGGATGAGCAGTGTGGAAGCATTTTCCAGCAAGACCAACTTCAGCAGAGAATCTCTCTCTCCCCCGAGTCCGAAACAGCGGCTGGCGAAGCTGAAGATGACGACATCGAGCCCAGGGCTTCTTAGGTCCTCTCGCCAGACGTCACCACTGTCGCCGGCTGTCCAGGAGCTGCTCTCCAGTTCCCCCAGCGCGGAGTTCACGTCGGAAAAGCAGCTGTGGAGACGGTCACCCAGTCCTCCCACTGGCAGCAGAGATCGATGGAGCCCCGCCCCCAGGCGATCCACACGAGCGTGGTCATCTTCTAGGGACAGTCCCAGCAGGTGGGCCTGAATCTTAATATAGGGTCACTTGAAGTAGGTGGGCCTGGGTCTCAACACAAGGGCAGTCCAAACTGGTGGGCCTCGGTTTTCGCAGAGGGACACTCGCAGGTGGACCGGAGTCGTAACTCTTAACATTGGTACACCTAAAGCAGGTTGGCCTGAGTCTTAACACAGGGACTGTCTTGTTTAGCAGGGGGCCTGAGTCTTAACATAGGGTTAGTCCCGACAGATGGGCACAGGCCTTAATACAAGACAGCCCCTGCACGTTGGGACTTCAATCTTTTTGGTCTTCCTCAACGGTTCGGGAGTATGGTGAGAGGGATCCGCTTGAACAAATTTGACACTTAGACTATAGAATTGGGTATGGCTTAATTTGTTCTCTACGATGTTTCTGATTGCATCGTGTACGTGCTAATAGTATTTCATATATTTGTCTATCGCTGCGCTTCGCACTGTGCTTCTACGCTATCTTCTTTATACATAACGAGGATATTGGGACTTCTGCCTCGTCACTGCGTGTGCTTTCTCAGCCTTTCTGCATGGATTTGTTGATTTTGTTATTGTTTACTCATCATTGCTTTTTCTGTTACGCACTGATGAAATCTTTTAGTATAAATTAGGCATTTGAAAATTTAGGAAACGTTATGATACGCTGCTCCCTTCACTCATGACCTACTTTAGGCTAAGTATAATTTTTAACAGAAACACTTGATAGTAAAATCCTTTACCCAACCATAGATAACACAATTCTTGACTGTTGCACTTCTCGCAAGTGGAGCTAATGGCAAATTGATAAAACCTAGATACAATTTTTTAGTCAACATAGCGACTTGACACGAAAAACTGTTCTTGGGGACGCAAGGCATGCATCTGTTGGAAAGGTGCGCGCATAAGGACGAGCTAATGGCAATTTTCAAAATTTATTTTAGCCAATGTTAGGTTATTTTGGTATCGTAAAATTTACGTATCGTCGTCCACAGTTGATATCTGGCCACAAATTTTCGTCTCCAGCTGATAAACACATTTTTTGCATCGCTAAAAACAGTTTATTTTTTGTTTGAGGTCGCTTTGTTGACTAAGAAATTTTTTATCGCAGTTTACTCACATGTAAATTTGAATGGGTCTTCAAGTATCGTGTGGTCTATGATCTTACCTGAAAAGCCAAGAGATAGTTCGCCCGTGTGTAAATGTCAAGTCGCTTTGACCTTGTACCCTAACTTAGAAACCCAAATGCACTGGATCGTGCTGTTGATAAATGCTCACTAGAGCCCAGAGGAGTGAGTGTACGGTTGCAGTTTACCACTGTTTGTCTCAGTTATGGCATTATCGACGGTAGGCTCTTAAGTGCTCAATCCGACCGTCCTCATTTTTGAATAGACCAGCGGCATCCACCTCTCCCCCCACCCCCATTTTGCATGCCTCTGATACTTACATAGACATACCAATGGCCACTGTTACCCTAAGCCTGGAACCCAAATGTCATTATGAGCAGACAAACTACATTCACTTCTACCATCTAACCATGCCTGCAGCCAGCGTACATTGGTTAATTAAGTGCTGTTATTTTTCTTACAGGATGTCAATGATAGACGTTTCATAATTCCTAGTAAAGATCCTGTTACATCTGTCAGGTTACACAGAAGTTCTTGCCTTGTTCTAGTAAACAATTCACCATAAAAAAACACATGAACTCAGTGTAAACTTCGCTTATTTCTGACGTAATCAGCTGACTGAATTTCCTCGACAGGGAGGACCGGCTGAGCATCACGTCCCTGTCGGGCGGTTCTGGGGACGGTAGTCGGTGTGGCACGGCCACCGCGTCGTCGCCTGTCCCTCGACGACATTCCGGCACCAACCGGGACGATCGGTTGGGTCAGACATTCGGTTTCACCTCCCAGCGAGGTGACAAGCTCAGTTCCGGGCCCCTATTGGAGGACCGGTACCGGTTAGGGTCGGGCGGGGATCTGCTCAGCCGGGACCGTCCCGGCGCCAGCAAATTTGGCGGTTCAGAAACCGGTTCGTCTCTCCGCGCTGACCTCGCCAGCCGAACCGCCTCCAAGTTATCCTCTCCACCACGGCGTACCGAAGGCAACGGTGCTGCGGATGAAACCGATGACCGGAAGTTGTCCCAGGAGGAGAGTAACTCCTTGTCTTCTCTAAAAGCCCTTCGACTGGCCCTGCATGGGGACCGGAGGGACGGGTAAGCAGTGCGTGGCAGTCCTGGGCTAGACGTGAACTATTCCATATTAGTTTGTGTCTCAACTCTGCAAGCTTGTGCATGAAATAGACTAGCACTATTAACCTTCACTCCTTGGAAGGCCAAATGATCTGTGTTTATGTGTACGATTTCACTAAAAGATAGCATTTTTACAAGCCCGAAAGCAGCACGTTTCCCCGCGTACTGGTGGGAAGTACGGTACTTCCTACCAGTACACGGGAAGGCGTGCTGTGTTACTGTTGTATTTCTTAACCCTTTCTCGCATAACGTGGTCTATGTAGAACATATCAGTAGTGCTGTTCCTATGAGAAAGCAGCTTTATGAGAGAAAGTGTTAACCCTAAACCTATAAACCAAAGTCAGCTGTCTCGTTTAGATGAAACGTAATAAAAATTTGACCCTCGGCAGCAGAGGTCGGCATCGCCGACTATGGTACGATGGCAAAATCGATGGTACGATGGCCATCGCCATCGCGCTTACGATGGTGAATGCAATACCATCGCCATTGGAATCAAAATAGCCAATTTTCATCGGCGATGACCTACGATGAAATAACTATCGGCGATGGCCATTGCATTAACACATATTAAATACAAAAATTTCAAACATCGAATAAAAGCAGCATCTCTTATAACTTCGGCCTGTGTGCGATTTTCACACCAGTAATACTATTCCTACCTAATAAAAGGTACGAAATGCGAGGCCCAGGTTATTAGGGCAAAGTAAAGCCTGCTTTACTAACTTTAATTATTATTTGCCTAGTAGCAAATATGTTCTAAATGTAATGACCTTTCAAAACTTTAGTTGTAATTGACATTGTTAGGTCTGGGGAATATTAAAATAAACGATCAATTTTCCGAATATGTCAGTGATGATATTTAATATTTTTTGTTGATATATTTAGGTAAAATAAGGCTTTCTAAGACGTTCTTCTGAAATAATATTTTCCCCGCAAATGCCTAGTTTTCGAGATATTTGAATGTAAAGTTCCCATTGTTTTTGTATGCGAGAAAATAAGATTCGCCATTGCGACTAGCATGATATCGCTTCACACTGTTTTTTATATACAACAGTACCGTCCAAAACTAAGGGACAAATTTTCAAAACGGTATAACTTTTTTCTAACCATGCCAGGTAGTTCTTGTTCTGCACACTATTAGCCAGTAAGGATGTTGATTATTGTGTTAAAATTTCAGACATGTATGAAGGATAATAAAAAAGTTATGAACGAAAAGCATTTCTCTTGAAATTTATAATGTCCAAAAGTAAGGGAAAAAAAAGAAAAATTTAGTTAGTTCCTTATTCAGTCCGTATTTCTTTATTTGCATCGAAGACAAAGTTTGACACTGCCATTTGTAAATATTGCTGTTCGTTACATGGTGGCACCACGTCATAAAGTTGATTATATCCTGCGACAAGATATCATCCCTATTAGAAAAATTTCTGAGATGGTAAACGGATCGAGAAGTGTTCTGGGCAAAATAGTCAAGTCTTACGATTAAACCTGCTGCATTGGTGCCCCTAAAAAAGCCGGCAGGCCCCGTAAAACGTCAGTTAGAGAGGATAGATCCATCCAGCGTACGTCATTGAAGGATCGTTTCAAGTCCTCAGCTGCGATAAGAAGGGAAATGAATGACACAACATGTATGAACGTCTCACGTCAGACCGTTTCTTGGCGCCTTCAAGAAATAGGGTTATTAGCAAGATGCCCACAGAAGAAACCGCTTGTGAGTGCCAAGAACAAGAAAACAAGATTAGAGTTTGCAAACAAGCATGTTAACTGGTCCCATGAAATTGGGCTAGAGTATTTTTCAGTGATGAAAGCAAGTTCAGTGTGTTTGGTAATGACGGTAACAACTTTGTTAGAAGACGTGATGGTGAAAAATTAAGTGTAAAGTGTACTAAGAACACTGTGAAGTTTGGCGGCGGGAGCGTGATGGTTTTCGGTATGTTCTCTAGTCAAGGGACATCGCCTCTCGTTCGTTTGCAAACCTGTGTGAATGCTCAGGTGTATAAAAATCTGCTGAAAGGTATTGTCGTGCCTAATATTGTAAACTCAGGTGTCCCCAGCCGCATGCAAGTTCATGCAAGACAATGCCCCTGCCACAAGGCAAAGGCAGTCAAGAGTTACCTTGAGCAGCAAGATCTCGAAGTTATGAATTGGCCACCACAAAGTCCTGACCTAAATCCAATCGAGAATCTTAGGAAAACACTAGGGGGAAAGTAATGGCAAGAAACCCTATCAATATGGATAATCTTTGGATGAAACTTGAAGAGGAATGGGCGAAAATTACTGTGGAAAATTGTCAGAGTGTCATTCGGTCATGAAGTCGACGATATGCAGCTTTAATCGAAAGCAAGGGACTATTTACCAAATATTGATTGTTCACCACCATTTTGCTAAATATTTCTGACAAAATATTGAGTTAAGTGCATTTTTTTCTTGTTTGTCCCTTAGTTTTGGACATTATAAATTTCAAGCTTTTCGTTTATGACTTTTTATTATCCTTCATACATGTCTCAAATTTTAACACAATAATCAACATTTTACTGGCTAATAGTGTGCTGAACAAGAACTGCCTGGCAGGGTTAGGAAAAAGTTCTGCCGTTTTGAAAATTTGTCCTTTAGTTTTGGACGGTACTGTATTTCTCGTAGGTTATTAGCAGAACCAGTCCTTGCTTGCCTAACCTTATTGAGTAAGAGCCACGTTGTAGCCGAAAAACTGTTCTATTACGAGGCTTCGTTCCTGATGCCGCGCTACGGCCGTAATGGCGCATTTTAAATTCTTTCACACGAAACAATTGCAACTTTAAAGTTAAATACCGGTAAAAGTGAGCCTTTGTGATGAAAACGTCATTCTTGAAAAGTCTTAAAATGCCTTATTCCACCTAAATATGTCAACAAAAACTAACAATCACGTTAAACCACTAATACTGGTAAAATTAATATACAACGCAAGAAATAAACACCACCACCACTGCCGGCAGTACAATACTGCATAATACGCGTTTCAATAATGTGGGCCAGCTGGTCGTGTTCCAAAAACTCTTATAAGCAGAACTTCAAGGTTCCCGACGAAAACGTTATTGTGAATAACTTCTTAGAATGCGTTATTCTACGTTCATATTTCATTAAAATAAGCTCGCGATTGCATATAATTAGTTAAGGACTTAATTCGACGTGTTCGAACACGTGTACGATCTTCGTGTTCTAGTAATGTCAGCCGATTGTATTCTAAAAACATATAAACTCAAAGTTTCTGACGAAAACATTAGTGAAAAACTTGCTAGAATATGTTCTTCTGCGTTCATATTTCAATAAAATATGCTCGCGATTGCACCATTAGTTAAAGACTTAATAGGACGTGTTCGAATACGCGTACGATCGTCGCGCCTATGTTGATCACCAGAAGTAGACGTCAGCATGGCTGTAATGGCGAGTGTGATAAAGAAACAATGGGAGCTTCAAAGTCAAATATCTCGAAAAATTAAGCGTATGCGTGGAAAACGTTATTTATGAAAAACGTCTCAAAATGCCTTATTTTCCCTAAATATGTCAACAACAATACTAAATGTCATTAGCTACTGACCTATTCGGAATATTCACTCAATAAACTTTGTTACCCACTCTTTGTTTTAATGTTACTAAAAAAAACAAATGTTTCAAACTCGTGAGGCTGTTTTTTCTGTAGTTTTTGCCTTATTTTGTTACTTCATCGGCATTGGAAGTACAACCGATGACGAAGCCCATCGTATCCATCGCCGGCTATGTCACCGGACCAATTCTTCCTCATAACACCATCACCGATGGAGAAAATGGCCATCGCGAATTGTTTGATACAATTCAATCGGACCATCGCCATCGCCGATGGATTTTTGCGATGTCCCATCGTAACATCGTAGTTCATCTGATGGCGATGGTCTTCACACCATCGCTATGTATATCCGCGATGGCCATCGCGCCAGGCTCTTCTTGGCAGTGTATGGTTCAGGCAAGTTCACACGATCGTCATTTGAACAAGCTTCCTCAGTTTCGTGTCCCGATGCGTTGCTGTGTCCGTGTAAGCGGCACAAAAGTACTAATCTGTTTTTGTATCCATTTCACTTTTTTAAGTTTGAATCGATGCCGAAAACTTACAAGCGACACTTGCTGGGCGCAATTGGCAAACTGACTCGATAGCCAGCGTTTCGTACCTTATTTGGTTGACGTACAGAATATTTAAGGGGGGGTCAACAAAACATTCGGACTATCAACTGCGAAAACTCGTTCATTTGACTATCGTGTGACCCTGCCTTTAGCATGCTCTCCAACTAATGCAATTAGGTTCTGCTAGTTGATTCTCTCCTAATTTCTGTTTTTTTCCCCAGAAAATCTGAGCCGTCCAAACCAGCGAGAACATTTAGCGGGTCCTCCAGCGACTCGTCGTTGCCGCCGCTCTCGTCCCCCTCCTCGTCCGTCTCCCCCACCACCCCCGCCAAGGCGGTCCGGGGCGACACCGTGGGGGGCCGCAGCCCACTCATTACACCCAGACTCACCCTCACGGGATCATTCACCCATCCGTCCTCAAGCTCCAGCTTTCTCCGCGATAGTTCCAGTTTGTCCAACACCTCCGCCACCGACACGCTCCAGGACGTCATTTCATCCCTCACCGCCATCGGTAACGGCTCGTCTTTGAAGGAGCAAATTTCGTCTTCTGTGCAAGACGAAAGAAATTCCAATTTTTCTAGAGCTAAGGAGCTTGGGTCGAAATTTGCCGGCGAGTCCAAAGGCGCCAACGTGCCCCAATTTTGCTACGAATGTGGCCACAAATTTCCCCTCACCTTGGCCAAGTTTTGTTGCCACTGTGGCTCGCGCCGTGCGCCTCACACGGCCAACTGACGCACCGGCTCTGCTGCGGATGAATGACGCAGCAAAGTGTGTAGGCTGGAGGTGATCTTTGAGCAGTAGGAGGGGTGGGTTGATGGGGGGAAGGGGGGTTGGCCGTGTGACTACGGAGGATGTCTTCGCTGTTGGCGCACTGGTGCGTCTGGCATTCAGGCATGTGAACTGACCCTGTTGTCCGGCGCACATGCCGATGCGCCTGTCCTTCTCTGTCCCAGAAAGTCTTGCTAAACGTACAGTAAACACGCAATTTTGAGATCATGTTGAGTTGATAAAGCTGAAAAAAATAATACCGGCCTCTACATATATTCATAGTGCACTGATTCGTGATGCCTTCTGGTGAGGTAAAAAGTATAACCCCGTGGGGACAGTTCAGTCAAGATCAATTAATTTGATTAGCTTGGAGCTTTACTCCTGAGCGTTGGTTCCGCTACTTTGAATCGCGTCTCAGGCACAGACTAATGAAAACACACGGACAGAAAGTAGAGTCCTAGAAAGTACATAGAATGATTGTCAGGATATTTTATTTTAACAAGCCATCTGAGTTCAGAGTTTTCTAGCCGTAAAACATTGACAAAATTTCGAGCGATTGGAGCTATGTAGATGAAGTTCGTATCCTGTATACAACTTATGAAAACAACACACTGGCGATAGTGACGCCATCAGTATGACAAATTTTCTCCGAAAAATACTGAAGAACTGCCTGTCTGTGTCTTCCTTAGTCTGTGTCGCGGGCGTTAATCCCGAGCCGTTAATCCCAGTCGGTGATGCTGCTGATACGGTAGCTACAATCGAGCGAGCATAAAGCGTAGCTTCGCATCCGTGATACTGACATTGTGTTACCCCTGCTTGAAAATATACGTAACAGCTGCCTGTAATAAGCGGTCTGCGATACCGTGCGTACTTCTTATCGATAGCTGAAGGGGACGTTGCGTATAGTCTACCGTCGTAAGAAAAGTTTTGTCTCAGAACTTACTCACTATCCCGTGCAGTGTTAGAAAATATCTGGATTGGCATTGCAGCACGGAAACTGCATTGTTCGTGCTGTGCGCGCACACCAATGTAGGTATTTCACATCAGTGCACGAGAAAGCGTGCTGGCTTTGTTCGTCAAAAAAAATGTCACGCATCGTGACTTGGATGGCAGTATCGCTTGGTTTCTTTTGCTATCTCTGTATAGAGAGCTCATTTGCAGCGCCAGTGCCCGACACTGAGAAGAGTTTCATCTCAAAACCAGCACACTCTCGCGTGCACTGACCGGACTAAGTGCAGTTTGCGTGCTACACAAGCTGCATCACACCATAACAAGCGTTTTCCGTCCCAGCACGGGTAGCGTGCTGGTATTGGGATATCGGGACGGTATTATTTACAGCTCAAGTGCAGTATCACTCAAGAATCACATTCATTCCTCTACTAGAACTAACGGAGTTACTTCACTCTACAAATTATCTCCCCAATTGCAGTGTTTTATATTTTCCCTTTTCAGTGTGTCGGTTGTTTACTGCTCACCGAAAAACTGAGGTTTGAAGACAATTTCTCCAACTTTGGATTAGGTTTTGAGTTGTGATGGTGAAATAATGAGTCGAAAGCCAAGGCGTAGGCGTGAAGGCGTCATCCGAAAGCCGTTACAGAGGTCCTATCACGAGTGAAGAATCAGACTCCAAAACTTCCAGCATAGATTCCTTCATATTTGGTTAATAAAATATCATGAGCCTGGCTACTGCAAACGATAGGAAGTCATAGTCCTTGAAGTATATACTCGTATAAGCTGCACAGCGATTGAACTATCGACCAGATTATTGATTTGGACTGACGTTCTCTGGCGAAATATGCAGGATACTCACACAGTTGAGAGTTACCTCAGCATGACTCTCAGACGATTGCCAAAATTGGCCCAAAGGAGTTGAATGCAAGAGCAATGACATGTTAATAGAATTGTATCTTCTATGACAGAATACCGAAGCCTTACCATTTGTCGTTTCTGTCTCAGAAGTTGTAGAATTTGTGTGACGATATCATCGCTGCCAGATAATATCAGCAGTCGAACAAGTGCCATCCTGTCTCCGCACTCCCTTACAATTCTTACCAATCACCATGCACTCTCTCCTGACTGCTGGCTGGGTGCTCAGTGCATCGAGCCGTGGCCATCGCTGTGAAGTTAGCTTGTGCTCTTAGGTAGACCTCCGCGTTTTGCTTCTCATTTGTGATACTGGCTGCCTTTGTGTAGTAAGATTTTGGTGCTCAGATGTCAAGAGGAAATATAGGACTTACATATATGCGAACTATCTATATTTCTAGTTGTCTCTTCGGTCTGTAATTGCTTAAATATTCCAATGTTGAATTATCCGTTTCATTCTAAGGGATATTCGACAGTCGCCTCTCATCATTATTGTTTTATAATTATTCAACGTACAGTAGCTGTAAAATTGGCAAGGCTAACATGTTGGTGTCACTGCAACATGGCGACTTACTCCAACATTCTCAAATTTTCCAGTTTTTAAGTTCTAGATGATATTGTTCCCTTTCAGTGCCACTAACAAAAGTTCGAAAGACTAGGTTTTTTTATTGAAATTTTCTTCCCGAATTTTGTAAACATTTGAAGGTTTCTGTACAAATTTGGCTCTCAGCTGGTCCTTACAATTAAATAATTTTATGCCTATGTGATATTTATGAAAGTGGAAACAAAGAATGACATTCCGATGCCATATTGTGCACAGAGAAATATATGGAGTCTGGTGCAGTGCTGTCGGCCATACAATAGTTCTATGGCCCCGCTTCCTGTTATATCGTTCATAATATTCCATATAACATATATATGTTGACTAACAGACTGACGTCGATATATCGCATGACTCTCTAACAAAGGTTCGTATTTCTAATCATATTCTTACTGCCTATATTAGTTTTTACGCATTAATGTACATATATGAACATCAGTAATGATTTTTGTCATAATTTCGTAGTTTTATTATTCCCAA
>LQNS02276930.1:7280626-7303424 GCA_001587735.2 Parhyale hawaiensis | reverse complement strand
AATTATATTGTTGGCTACTATTTATTGTTAAATAATTACCTCCGCCAAGGAGGTTATGTTTGTTCGTCGGGTTTGTCTGTCTCTTTTTCTCTTTGTATGTCTGTCTGTATGTTAGGAGAAACAGATGATTATCTTTTGGTGAAAATCTGTCCATCCGTTTGTTTGTTTGTCTGCCTATTATTTGTTAGTGCCATTTTTTTCATGAAATTTTTTCATGAAATGATTTTCATGAAATTTACATGATTTGTTGAGCTTATTACAGAAAGTAAATGATCAAATTTTTGTGTTCGTTCGTTCGTTTGTCTGTCGTTATGTTTGATTTTTTGTTTCTTAGCGTAATAACTCAAAAAATTATGAATGGATCTCTATGAAATTTTCAGAAATTGTTAGTATTGTTAAAAGACAAAATTGCCTAAATTTTACTGATGATGGGTAGGTCCGTTTGTGTGTTTGACTAATGTTTGCTAAAAGGTTTGTTTGCTCAGTAACTCAAAAATTAAGGATGGATTTTTATGAAATTTTCAGGAACTGTTAGTCATGTTAAAAGACGTAAATGATTAAATTTTGGTGGTGATCGGTTTGTCTGTTTGTGTGTTTAGCTTATGTTTGTTACAATGTTTGTTAGTAGCATAACTCAAAAAGTTATGAACGAATCTCCAAGAAAATGAAGGACACTGTTAATGTTATCAAAAGGCACAAGTTATCAAATTTTGGTGTTGATACAAAGAAAATTATAGTTTCAGAGTCGATTTGAATTTTTATTTACCGCTGTCTTGCTTGGCCGAGGTATGCACTCTCAGAGTCCTCTAGTTAAACTAGCGCATAGCTTCCTCCACCAAGCAAGGCACGGTAACGAGAAATTAAAATTGGTTCTGAAATTATGATTTTTCTTGCATTAACAACAAAGTCTAATCATTTTTGCCTTTTAACAGTATAAAAAACTCCTGTAATTTCTTGAAGATCCCGTTCATAACTTTTTGAGTTATGCTGCTAACAAACACTGTGACAAACATTAGTCAAACACACAAACGGACCAACCGATCATTACCAAAATTTGAAGAATTAGGCTATGTCTTTTGACATTGCTAACAATTCCTGGAAATTTCATAAAGATCCATCCATAACTTTGGAGTTACTAAGCAAACAAGCATAAAATCAAATACAGCGACAAACAAACAAACGAACAAACAGATTATCAGAAAAATTTGGTCCTTTACTCTACATAATATACCTAACAACTCATGCAAATGTCATAATAACCCGTCCTCAACTTTTTTGAGTTATGACAATAAGGAAAATGGGGTAGACAAATATACAAACGGATGGACGGATCTTCACCAAAAGTTAATCGTCTGTTCCTCCTAACATACATAACTATCCCTGTCAATTTCGTTGAAATCTGTCCATAACTTTTTGAGTTATCTTGGTGACAGACAAACTCGAACAAACACGACGAAAACATAACCTCATTGGCGGAGGTAATTATAAACTGACATCAAGCTAAGGATGCTCTTTTGGTATGCAGGCTTGAAAATGTTCCTCGTTTCGTCATACATTTTTCTAATGAGAAAATAAAGCTCATGACGTTTTCCTCAACGAAATATAAGCAACAGTTGCGTATTGAAATGATAAGACGAACAATCCTCTCCAGCTTTGCTCAGGGTCAGTCTGAAGGATATCTCCCTTAAGACAAATTTTCACGTATTGTTTTCAGAATAACGTGAGTCTGTGTCATTCTTGTTACCAAATAAAATTATTCTAGCTGCTTCAGTCTTTTTACAAATTGAAATGAGTCTAACTAATTCAGTCTTGTTTACAAAAAAGCTTGTGACTATTTCAGTCTTGTTACAAATTAAAATGAGTCTATTTCAGTGTTATTAGCGAAATACCGTGAGTCTGTTTCATCTTGTTTACAAACTAATTTAAAGTGAGTCTATGTGGATCCTGTTTGCAAAATCACGTCTCTGAAATTCTAGCTCTGGAAAGTTGAGCATATCAGCGAGGGAGCAACACGGAGCTCTGAAGTCGCTGTCAACTGATGGTCTCTGATGATGCACTGCAGAAATTATATAACAGAATTTAATGCTTAAAGCAGCTTTCGGATGCATCTTGACGCTTGTTTACTCTCGTGCATCTCCCTGACTTCTATTAATTGTAGTTACTGTTCTGTTAGTTCCAATACTCACATCTATAGTGCTTTGGAAAGTATAACAACATTTTCCCTGTACCTACTATTCAATATATTTCATATATTAAACTGCTTCACTTATTACCTCCGCCAGGGAACATAGCTTAAATTATGAACGGATCTTTGTATGAAATTTGCAAGAATTGTTAGATACATATTGTTGAGAAAACATATGTTAAAAGACTCAAATAAGTAATTTTGGTGACGATCGGTTGGTCCGTTTATGTGTTTGACTGATGTTTGTCAAAACATAACTTGAAAAGTTATGAACGGATCTACAAGAAATTTACACGAGCTCTTAGGAATGTTTAAAGGCACAAATGACGAACTTTTGGTGTTGATCAGATAGATATGCTGGTTTCAGGAGTAATTGATTTTTTTATTAATATTGCGTTTCTTAATTGGCGTATGTATGCGCTCTGAGAGTGCTTCTCTAGTTTGAAAGCAGCGTATTGGATATTTATGGAGTATCTTCTAATTCTTCTAGACTTTCCCGATGACAATATTTATAAGGTGTAAAACATCGACCTACTGTGAATCAATGAGATTTCCTCCTCTACAGAAAAATGTCAAGTAATGTAGCAAATGTTGCGAGGAAACACTCATTGTTGTGACAATCAATGAAGATAGTTCTTAGTACTAGGTATGGTACTCACAGGGAACTATCTAGTTCTTGTCCCAATTAAACTAACGTGCATGAGACAATATGACTACCAAGGCTATAGGAGATCTGGTTATGTGTTTGGTACACGTGAGAACATGACTCCCTCGCTTCTTACCCAAAAGGTATTTTTCTAGGAATTGGTAAAGTTTATCCAGCGGTTTCTCTGTCTGTAGCTTCGCTGCCTGTGTCAACTAATGCACGACGGGAATAAAAAATTGAGTAGATTTTTGCTCTCAGGACGTCATTTCCGAAGCAATTACGTCGAGTCCTTCTGCTTTTGACAGCTCGTCGTGACATATCGCTTGAGTTCGTTCATCCCCAACGGCCGGCGGCAACAGGCAGATGCTAACTTCTTTTTTATCCTATCAGTTAAAGATGCATCGAGCTGCAGCTCAAATATGAACATTGATTTGGCGTTCTTTGCCAATTTATCGGGACGCATCACACAGACGGTCTGCACACCGACGGAAAATATGCGGCAAAATGAAGACTGGCACGTGCCAGTGACTTCTGCAGGTCGTTCAAACCAGTTGCAAGCAATTGAGTTTCCTCTTCAAATAGTTAAATTTTATACTTGTCTTGTAGTACCAATCCATGAAAAACAACACGCTATGCAGGGCAATCCATTCGTAAGATTTTTGGAAAACTGGCAGTTCTGACCAAGATTCGGGAAAGTCTTAGCAAAGTTTTTACTTGTAATCGTACCTAGTTGTGTCCTGGAATCTAGGTATTTCTTGGAAGAGGAGCCTATAACTGTGGAGGATGATGCTTCCAATTTTTGTCACGCGATTATTTTATGCACCTTCCTCTTATTCTCTTTCCCAGGTGTTTGGTAAAGGCACAGCTAAAGTGACCGCAGCTTCCAAGCCAACTAAACCCACAGGCATTGCTTTGTGTTGCAGATATATAGCTATGCCAACTCGCAGTAGCGGCAGGCAAGAGTGCTGAGCTCATGCCACCTCAGGCAAACTTTGTGTTACGGACGGCGCTTGACGCGCTGACTCAACATTTGATATCTGCATAGCTGCCGTGGGGGTAGTTACTTTCCCCAGAAATGGGGATGATAAAGGGAGGCGAATCGTTGCATATAAACCAGCAGATATGAGCAACATTTTCGGTGTTTGAGCCGTCGATGATACAAGCATGACATTTGGTACACTGCTGTAGCATAACCTTAGGAAGAAATTTGGATATAGGGACATTCCAGATTTCCCCTAAGATAGAAATGGCGATCATTTTGTAAAATGGCCGCCGCATATAACAAATTTTGCCTATAAGGCTAGACAAGCATACGTATCTGGTGTAAAACACATTACCGTTTACTATGGTAATGATCAACTAGTTTGCACATATTTTATTATTTATATCATACTATTTTGTGTTTAATATGGTACCGACCACCGCCAACAATAAATGCATGGTGGCCTATTAGGGACATCGAATGCGTCACCCAAGATCTCCACTGTATATATATATATATATATCTATCTCCTCTGGGCTGGGGCTCGTAGTTGGTAAATTTTAATGGTGTTTTCTGTTGTTAAATTATTACTCACTGTAGTGTACCCATAGACTAATCCCCTGCCTGGTGGTATGGATGGTGGTTCCTGATTTTGCAGTGACTGATTGGTGGTGGTTCAAGACAATGACCAAGCACTTCAAACTACAGTATTTCATTTCTCTGCAGCAGTCAGGGACAAGTACTGCACAAGTACGTGTTCACTCGACCAAACTCAAACACCGGAACATGACATATCTTTTGGACCTGGAGGAGCACAAACCTGCCCGAGATGTTTTGCTTGTTTTCAATAAGGACATCGAAGCAGCGCTTCACAAGGCCTTTGAACACGATGCTGATATTGATGGTGCTAATCTTACTAGCGCCGTGAACATAGTTCGAAGAGCCATGATGAGGATGAAAGCGTTTAGTGGTTCATTGGACGCCCTCTGCCACGAACAATCTGTGCCACATTCTCCCGTGGCACCGGAGATTAGATTTGATAGATGACAGTATACGGGCCAATAATTCCATTCCCAGGGAACAGCCGAGACTTACGTTTTGCCCTCTATGAGCTACTGCCATTAACTCAGATCGTACAGATATTTGAGGAAGAAAAAATAAGATGAGAATAAATTCAGCCAGAGAGTTCATCGCGCCCGTATAATTAGTTGCTGCACATTCGCTGACCTCGGATGCGTTCAAGTACTTGCGTTGTGGGAGATATTGGATTACGGTGGCTTATAAGAAGCTTTGGCTGTTACGAATTTGGGATTCTTGGATGAGGAGCCTATAACTGTGGAGGATGATGCTTCCAATGTTTGTCAGGCGATTATTAAATGTATTGACTAACTTTGTACCGACAACATCTGGGGAGGGGGTCCATTCCAAATATTGCGGAAAGGCCTGGAGGGACGCACAGTTACAGCTGCTACTACTACTACTGAGGTATAAAGTGAAGTCAGAGAAGTACGGTATTTCTCGGGAGGCAGAATCTTTTTTTGAAGGAGGGGAGCAATAGCCTCTTCCATAAAGTTTTTGAAGATATTTGACCCATTGCCTGTGTACTCGGATATGCTGATGCCCACAAAGACTCGCAAGCGAGACATTTTTGACCCTCTGTTTCATTTGGGTCTCTCCGTCTCCTATGATAAGGTACTGGGCATCTCCATGCACAGACTTGGGGAACGGTATCTGCCACTTCTTTCAGCAGCAGCGTGCAGTTTGCCTGCCTGAGCGGGAGAGTGGTCTGTTCACGACTGCTGCAGTGGATACCATCGACCTCAATCCTAGCTCGACTGGCGATCAAGACACTTTCCACGGCACTGGCATCTAATTGTTCTAGCACCCGAATTGTGGAATGACTAGGGTATGTTCTGGACAACCCTCTCAGAGAAAACTGAGGTATGTCGGCAACTACTTGGGTGAGGCTACAAAATGGGTTACAGAGGACAGAGCAATTGGGTTCAGGCTGCACACCAGTGCGCAGCTCTGTGTTTCTGTGGTGAGGAGTGTACGAGAGAGTAGAACTGGAACAAGAGGGATCACAGATGATGAAAATATGATATACACATGTACCCATGCATCATAGTAGACTCTGTTACCTAGATCGAAAGGCTCCTCTGTATAATTTTGACTGTGTAAATTGATGTTAAGTTCAAACAGAAGCATTTCGTCCGAGTTCAAGGATGTTCCATGAACAACAGTCATTCCATAGTTCTTCAGGACAGTATTGTTTTTGAAAGAAACCAGTCCAAATGTGCACAATGCACCAAAAAACGACAAGATAATTTATTTACTCATACTATGTCACTTTTATTTGCTATTTCTTATTTGCTAGAACCAATATTTAGTTAAATAAACTTCTTCAATAAGTAAATGTAGCTTTAACAGCATGAATCCTATGTCGCACACAACACCAAATCGGCCATTTTGTAAAATAGCCGCCATTTTGGCTATGGGAAGTATCTGAAATGTCCCTATATCCAAAAATCTTTGTAAGATACTGCTGTAGCAGTGGGCCAAATTCCATGCTTGTATCACAAAAGGCACATTTTTTTCACATATCTACGGGACTAATAAGAGCCTCCCGTCGATAGCGCCATAGCTCATGACGATCCGTGATCAACTGCAGCCGTACATACTTCTGTGGCCAGTTAGGGTATATGTGCAGTACGAACCAGTGCGTGAGGCTTTCCCAGTAGGGGTGAAGTCAAATTAACCTTGCCTTTACGTTTGAATAGGCCCTGAGGAATGCACGTCCCCAGTCAAGCACAGACTATTATGAGCTATGGCAGTATAGACGAAAGATTTCTATGCGGCAACGTGCGACACCCCCCCCCCCCTTCTCTCGGCCATCTCCATTACAGGTTAGGGTCAGCACCCCGCAATAGCATCTGGTCTCTAAATTTTGACTCAGCAAAACAAGCTCTGCAAGAATTCCCCTGCGTAGGCAGCAACCTCGCACCTGCGCCTTCTGTGCTGACAGCCAACACTCTAACACCGCTACTGCGGATGTATATTTTCTTCTTGTAGCATTAGTTTGTACCTGAGGAAATCCAAAGCATTGAGCTTGGGCAACGTCCCTAGTTTTTTTTACGATTATCCGATCGTATTCGATGCAGTCTTCTATATAGATATACGGTACACAGTGGATAAATATCTGTGATTTGCCATTCTAGACCGACCGGGGCCCCGGCAAACCCCGGCCTTTTTCAGGGCCGCGGCCCCGCTCTATCGAATCTTGCTTACTCCGGCCCCGGCTTTTCAAACTGTGAATGCCTGAGGTTTGGCCGAAGCTTTTTTAGGATGGAGGGAAAACCCTTAAGAGGCAATAAAACAAGTATTCTGGGGGAAGCCTTTTTTTTCGTGTAAACTGATTCATTATGAGTGACGATTCACCAATATCATATCAATATGCTGTCTTAAACTACTGTCACTGCAAGAAACTTTTTGTGAGCCGTAAATTTTTATATATGTGAATAATGCAGGGCGCATACCTATATCTTCTTTGGCAGTGTGCAGCAGCATATTATTGCTCGCGAAAAATGCATATCAGTAAATTAGCTACAATAACGGTAGAACTTACTCTGACTGATTAAATATCTGCTGGTTTTAGCAGCGCATGCTCAACGAGAAAAGATGAAAATACAAAATTAAATTTACTTCCACTTTATTTCTTCAGCTCCCCGCCAGTAGTGGGTAATGTAGCGAGATCCCGGTTTTTGAGGGTAGGTTCCCCTCGCGCCAGCCCCCCCCGGGTCATCGCGCCGCCCCTTCCGGTTTCCCAGGCCCCGCCCCCTCCGGTTAGCGCCCCCCCCCCCCCTGACCCCCGCTAAACCGGTAGTGCATTGGCCGTTACAAACCGGAAGCTCGCGCGCGAGGGTAGCCACGAGGGTAGGTTAACCTCAAAAAGTGGTATTTCATCGCCTTACCCACTACTACTGGGAGTCTGCAGAGACGAGCGCTACTCGACACAGGCTCGCAGAGATCCTTCGCCCTTCGTAGTGTGGTGGAGGATTTGAAGCTCAACGTGAAGTCACAGGTAACCCTTTCGATCAACGGATTTAGCGGTAACGTAAATAGGNGGTTAGCGCCCCCCCCCTGACCCCCGCTAAACCGGTAGTGCATTGGCCGTTACAAACCGGAAGCTCGCGCGCGAGGGTAGGTTACCCTCAAAAACCGGGATCTCGCTACATTACCCACTATTCCCGCCAAGAAGTTTGTCACCTGTTACTAATAAGGTGTAGGACCTCCAGAAGCACGTTTAAAGCGGCAATTCTGAAAAGCATTTAGGCTATACAAAATTTTTAACGTGCACTTGATCCATTTTGAACCACTCTGGCATCAATCGATTCCTTAAATCGGCCAAAGTATGTCGAGAATCTTCTCGGAGCCTAACGTGTCGTTCAACATGGTCCCATAAATTCTCGATGGGGTTTATGTCTGGAGACCTAGCCGGCCATTCTAAGTGCCAATGGATGACCGATCTAGCCCGATACATACGGCAGTTATCATCCTGGAAGATTGACAAAGTAGCAGTTCGATCCTCAGGCAGATACTGTGCAAATGGCATATCTTGATCATTTATCAAATCAGAGTAGCCATTCTGATTCATTTTGATGATTATTCCAACCGAAGGGCCCACTTTCGAATAATTAAAGCAGCCCGAACATGAGAGACCCACCTCGTGCTTGTATCACACCTTGCACGGACGCTTCGTTGAAGGCTTCATGTGGTCAACGGTGAACACGTTTACATAGACAGAATTGTGATTCATCTGACCAGATGACACTTCTCAAGTCCTCGACAGTCCTTATGTGCGTGTGCTCTGGTCCATTCCAGACGAGGGTTTTGTGTTCTGCTGTTAACATTGGTCGCTTACGAGCTACACGTTTCCATATGTTCATGACATTGAGTATTTTACGAAGAGTTCGCTCAGAAATAGCAGGAGAAGGGCCGTCATTGATTTTTGCAGCAATTCCATTCTTGATGCAAAGCGATTTCGGTCAACAAATCTTGAAATGCGGCGGCGGTTCGTATGAGTTAGCAATTTCTTGCGACGGCAATTACGCCTAGCATTGCCCTTTTCTACCCGATTATGTCCATTGTTTAAAGACTCGCAAAATAGTACGGCATCAATGTTTGAAATACTAGCCAACTTCGCTACTACATTTATTTGATGTCCCTTACATCGACCATAAGCAATATCTCCTATTTACTGTTCCGTGACATCTTTTTTTTTTCTTCCCAACGTTCTAGAGCAGATCAGAAACATGTCTATACCTGGGCAGCTGTGAATGAAGGCTAGTGCCCCAAAGGGCTTCCAAGTAACCTATGGGGTTCAAAATTCTGCTATTATACATACGTGCTCGTGGAAGTCCTACACCTTATGAGTTTCAGGTGACTAAAACTGATAACTGAGTGATGACTTGACACAGAAATATATTCATAGCTCTAATGTGTGACTCGCAACTGTGGCTCCTAAATATTAACTTATTGGGGAGGTAAATATAGCGTTAGAAATCCGTTGCCTTTCATGTACTAGCAAAGAAATGCTATGACGTATTCCATTGAACTAGAAATAATTGTGGAATAACAACTCTGTATATTTCATAGACAAATGAATATTTATTAACCTAGAAGTTGGTAGCCTGGAGATTGGGTGTGCACGTTCACTTTATTTTTCATTTAGATCTACCTACTTATATTTACATGAAAGCACGGAAACTGTAAAGGGGCTTAGGAATGTTTTAGGGCTCCCTACAATGGAGCCAACAAGGCCTGGCATTTTCAGTCTTAGAAAGTAAAGTAAACAGCAAAAGATTTATGTGCAGGAATGAAAAATGAATGACCCTGCTGCGCAAAGATATGAAATGAAAGTAAGAAACTAATTTGAAGCTTAGCCTTTAAAGTTACACTTGGAGTTTTGATGATAACAATCACAATCATATGATAACAATTATATAAACAGTATCCATTTATTAGCTACCGAAGATTTTGTTTGTTTGTCAGAATAGAGGACTAACTTTCGACTGTATAGTGTTATTAACGTGTCATTGGCAACTTAGACTTTAACCAAATGTTATATAATATACCTTATTGTAAGATTTGCACAGCGCTGCATATCATCAGTATCGTTACCATAACTGATCATGAGAGAAAGAATTGAAAATTTTATAATTCTCACTTAAATTATAGGAAAAATGAGTGATCACCATGTAAATGTTGACAGCAAACGCTCTATTCTAGTCTAAATAGAAATTCTGATCCCCGGCTAATTGCTGGTGCTCCGGCCCCGGCTAATTGACTTTTGGTTCCCCGACCCGGTCTTTCCCAAATCTTCGCCCCGGTCGGTCTGTATTTACCAATTGAGTTATACATTTTCCTCGTCAATCACAGTACCGTTTTTCACACTAGCCGCTGCATCTGTTCGTTATTACCTCATAAATTTCATAAAATTAAATGTAGTCCAAACTTAAACATTACTGGCACAGGGAAATTGCTGCCTTCATACAGGAGTAGAAACAAATGAGATTACTTTCTTTTTTCTGTCTCTGTCTCACATTGCTGCCGGCTCGTTCTTTCATTGTAATAATAATGATGATGATGATGATAATAATAATTCTGAGCGTTGTGCTCACGTTGTAGTGACTGCGGTGCAGAACAATTCCATATTGCAGGAGCCAGAGACACAATGTGCCAGCTATACGGACGGGGCGTGACAACACTACGGAATTGGATGTCATAAGTCGGACTACTGTAGCTGCTGCACTTCCGTGCCTCGCATTGTTATGACTTCTTCGGTGCCTTTAATAAAGATGGTGGTGGAGCGGAAGGAACTGTTTCATATCGGCAATATCGGACGCGTGGATTTAGATTGGTTGAGATCACTCAGACGTTATGGCAACAAGAGGTGATAGCAATTGCTTTGGAGTTTGGAAGATTGCGAAGATGTTTCACGAATTGATTGTTTTGGAAGTAGGCGGAGCTTCTCCAAATTATTGGAATGACAAGCGCAGAAATTAAATATATGTTTTTCAGTTTGCAAAATATGAGTAGAATATTAGCTTATTATTATTGGAAAAGATTTCTAGTTTCATTTTATGTCCTTCCGATATTTATGAAATAAGGGAGTCTATCTGAACACATATTGAAATGTGGATGATCTCATTCACTCTTAAGCCCAACGAACACGATAAGCTAAAGTTGCCGGGAGTGGCATTTCGCCAACAAATGCTCTACCAAACTCTGTGTCTCGGTCGCCTTGATTCAGGAGGATGGGTCCTGCAGCTAGCTATGCAAATCTATACTATTACTTGGCAATTGAACTTCATGTTACTTGGTAGTCTCCAAACACTATTTATACTTTTTTACATTAAAACAGCGTGTACTTGGGTTATTTTTCTATTTTATTTTAAGTAGCAAGTCCATGTAAGAGCTTTGTCAATTATTGGCTATTTAATGAAGTAGGCTTAATAGACACATGAGTAATGTGTAATTTCCTTTCCTCATGTTCTGAAACTGATACGATCATTTTGCGTGATAAATACGAAAATTTTCTGCGACCAGTACAATAATTTTCTCTGACCAATGTCTTGATTTTTTTTCTCTGACCAGTAAGATTATCTTTTTCTGACCAGTACAATTATATTCTCTGACCAGTACGGCACGATTATTTTTCTCTGACGAGTACACAGATGTTCTATTACCAGTATTGAAACTTTCTCTGACCAGTACGAAGAGTTTCCGTAAGAAGACAAATGTTTCTGCAATCGTACAGTGTCTGTCGGCAGAGACTGCGCTTGCGTTTCGTCTCGTTAAGGCCTCAATCCATACCAAGCTCCGTTCCTCATTTTTATCATTGCCGTTCTGAGGCTAGCGGGAATATCCTTCATCTAACGGCAACACCTATAACGGCCGCAAGCAGCAGCAGCCGCTGCGTTTAACGGGCTGATGCGGCTCTCGTTAACGGGAAACATCGCCGTCTCGTCTCGATTACTCAATGAAATAAGAAAGAATTGTGTGGGAATTTGCAGCTGTCACGGGGGCTTACAGCGGCGAGACTGGCCAACAGCTGTGTAGAATAATGCCCGCCGTGCTCCGTGGGGGGCAACCCCGCGCTGTACGGGCCCCTGCCGAGCTGTTGTATTTCGCAGACAGTCCACTGGCATTTTTCATTATTAGCAAACCTCAAAACGTTAACAGAAGCCGCTGCTAATCTATTTAGGGTAAGCTGTTATGGAAGGTTGTGTTTATTACCTCCGCCCAGGAGGGTATGTTTTTGTCGAGCTTGTTTGTTCGGCCGTCACCTAGATAACTGAAAAAGTTGTGAGCGGACCGTTACGAAAATTACAGGGATTGTTAGGCATGTTAGTCGGAATAGATGATTAACTTTTGGTGAAGATCCTTTCAACTGATTGTTTGTTTGACTGCCCGCCCTTTTTTCTTAGAGCCATAATTCAAAAAGTTATGGACACAATTTTATAAAGTTGACATGAGTTGTTATGTATATCACGAAGAGTAAATCAACAAGTTTTTGTAATGATCTATGCGTCCGTTTATTTTTATGTTAGTTTGGTTTTATGTTTGTTAGCAATATACAGTAACTCAAAAAGTTGTGAACGGATCTTTATGAAATTTACAGAAATTATTAGAAATGTTTAATGGCATAGAAGTTTAACTTTTGGTGATGATCCGTCCCTTTGTTTGTGTGTTTGACTACTGCGTGCCCTAATGTTTGTCAGCGACATAGTTTAAACAGTCACGAACGGATCTTCATGAAATTTCTTGGAAATTTGAAAAATGTTGGGAGACACAAGTGACAAAATTTTGCTGATGATCGGTCTGTCCGTTTGTGTTTTTCACTAATGTTTGCCAGACCATAACTCAAGAAGTTACGGCCGGATCTTCAAGAATATTGTAAAAGCTTTTATTACTGTCAGTAGTCACAACTGACCAAACTTTGGTACTGACAAAGTTGAAATCTTAGTTTCCAAACCATTTTTAATTTTCGTTAATGTTGCCTTGCTTGGTGGAGGTATGTGCTCTCAGAGTGCTCTGGTTTCCAGGGGTGTCTCATGCCCGAGTCCCGGTCGCTGGCGGCTGTAACAGAGTAGTTGTTACGCAATGGCGCACCGGCATATTGCTACACTAACAGCATTCTAGATCGCTCCAGAACTAAAACAGTAAATCAGCTTCTATGGCGGCCTTAAATTCTATTGGGGGAATTGTTTCAGAATGAAAGGATAGCTACTGAGATTATCATTCGTAGTCATCCTCTAGATCAGAGTGCTTCTCACAGTATCTTACCTGAAGTCTCCCTTTTGCTTCCAGACCCGCACGCTGCCTCTTTTTTATGACATTTTCTTCCTTGCAGTTCTATACCATCATTGCTGAGGAGAATGCGCTTCTGTTTACATTAAATTTCAATAAAGAAATGATACGTTGACGAGGCATGTTTTTAATTAACTAAATCTTTGGATCAAGGGAGCGATATCTTGACACCCTCTTGTATCCTCTTCGATCTCCTTTATCTTAGGGGAGCGCGCTCCCTAAGTTTGGGAACCACTGTTCTAGGTCAAGAAAGTGTTACAAGTACGCAGGTACTGTACCGTACTGAACTATGCCGCACCCCTACACTCTAATTAATAACCGCCTAGAGGTTATGATGATTGCAATGCAGAAAAGCTTTTTAGAATTGTTGTGCAAGCCCTATCGGAAATTTACAGGCGATTATCGGATATTATCCGATGCTGTTTCCTATAGATATCGGAAAATACCCACTGAATATTCCGATGTATAGACCGCAGACAGCTCAATCCATGGAATCGTTTTTTCTGTTGCTGGTGGTGGGAGACTCGTGACTGCGTGACGTCCACTCGTGCAGGGCTGGTGTCATTTTACTGATGAATTCTAACTTTAGGTGCAAAAGAAGTTGGCTTTGTAAACGACTTAGCTATACATTATTTATTTGCACATTTGCAAATCTTCCATCGTTGCCTTTACGCTATAGTACTGATAGCAGTCATGTAGCTTGATAAAAGGTAAAGATAACGTCTCCTACACTGCACATCCAACTAAGAATTTCACATGCACTGGTTTGTGCTACAGATAAATATCCTCTAGAGTCCCAAAGAGCGCACGGCTGCGGTCGACCTCTGATTTTCAGAGCATTGGGGTTGAAAACGGAACACTTGCGTGGCGGCTGCAACCCTGGATATTCCTCGCCTCTGGTTAGGTCATCACCCTCGAAGTGAACTATGAATGTCAAAATCGTTGACGCTACAATCTCGATCATCATGAAACTTTACCGCCCTAGCTAAGAATCGAACCTTAGACCTCGAAACAGCTTAGCGAGCGTTCTAACCGAGCGTAAGAATCACTGTAAGAAGCAATAGTTAGGTAATAGGTACGGAAGCAGAGTGTTGTACTCTCCTGCATTGTGTCTCTGACATCTGGGACAAATGCCACGGTAATTACATACAGCAGTTTACGTTATTAAGTTCTCCATCGTAATTAATACTGGTAGTCACCGCAATTTAAACACAAGACTTCACGACACCTCACATTGCCGCTCAAGTGTGCGTGCATCCCCCTACTACACGGACGCAATGATGTTTGTCTATTGTTGACGTTGAAATATTCTAAAAAATAAAATTGCAGCATCCTATCTGATATGAATCTGCGATACAACCTTAGTGTAATAGGTAGTTTACTTGAGGCAAGCATCGACCAATATTATCCATATAAGATACATGTAGAGCAAAACCCTGTAAATATAGAGCTCTGAAGTATTACTTAGCGAAAAGTTTAGATAACAGAATCCCGTCAGTTCAGCGCCTGCATTTTTTAAATTGCACGATAATGTTCAAATTTTCAAACTGATATGTGGCCGACTCTAGAACATGTTGCACGCATCGTTATAGTTTGAGACTTGTTTACTTCTGGTGTTAGACTTGTCTAATACTGGCGTGAGACTTGACTAATACTGGCGTGAGACTTGACTAATACTGGCGTGAGACTTGTCTATAACACTTACGTGTTATAACACCTACGCTCGAGTACTGTGAAGAAAAGACCGCTGAGTACGCAGTTACCGGTACGTAACGAGAACACAACTCTTGTAGCTTTTGGAGCGTCTTAAAGTTTTATTTCTAAACGACAAACATTTCAAACTCAAGTATTTAACTGCGACGTGGAAAAGTGGATTTCGCGCCCACTGCCAGGGAATGACCTGTGCGCATTTGTTGGGCGTCTCTCAGGGAATATTTTGGTGGAGTTTGTGCTTTTTTTTTCCCCCAGCCGCTGCTGGCAGATGATCAGACGGGAGCTCTTTTATTTCACTTCAGATGTAAATATGGTTATATCATCCCATCAAGATTGTACTATAGTACTTGAAGCGACAGCACTTGCGGCCATTTCTTCATACATATAAACAATACCATCCAGCTACACGCTCCCTCGTAATTTAATATTGTTAAATACGTTCAGCTCCCATCTTTTTATAAATATAATATGCAAATGTTTAACTAATCAAACTACGCGACTGCAAATGATCTAGATTATCACAGTAACCAGAATCTACAGTATTGCCGTCATGGAAATTCATAGGTATGAATCCGATGAAAATTGGGTCAGTTGCGGATAAAATCAGATAATCACCTAAAAAATTTCATTAGGTATAACTACCTACTACTGTACGGTTAAACCTCGCGCCCAACAACGGTTCCGGTAAAACGTTACGGTTAAGTTTCTAACCTGCGACGGATGCGCTTGCTTACTAACCGTCACGCTTTCAAGTTCAACTTCCTTGATTGTGACTGTTCTTGATGAACACTGCGCTGGTGTTCACCGCTAGCGGTCGTGTTCAGCGCGGCGTGACGCTCGTCCCAGTGTTTTCTGTACGAGGGAGAGATGAAAAGTCCGTAGGCGAAGACCTGCGGGGCGTTCTATTGGCCCCGTTTTATCGATGTACCGTAGTCTGATGCGCTCAGGCCTGACTTGTTCAAAACTCCAGTTCGGAGCGTTGGATTCGTCAGATTCGGTGGAGTTCCATGCGTTAGTTGCCAATCAATTATGCTTGACATGACTTCGTACTCCGCCTCGCAAGCGGAGCATGTACGATGTTGTAATATTTGTTGTAGTTTCTTTTGTCTCTACCGTACTCGTATTATTCTGTGATTGCATCAGTACGTTTATTTTAGCATTTAGTTATTGTGCTGGTGCAGAGGGGACAATTAGGGCACTTGTGCAATCAACCCTATCAAAACTGAGGGCCGCCGCAGCTGCTAAAATAGCTGTTCAGCTTCTGCGCGGGTCCGCGGCCGCCCCAATCATTCTGAAGGTGATTGCGTTTTGAGCAATGGGGGGCGTGACCATTTCGGTCTCTTTTGATTTTTTTTTGTTTCAATCTCGGCTCTAGGAGCAATTTTGAACGATTTACTCAGAAAGGGACGGCAGCTGTGGTGATACCGAAAATATAGCAATGGCTAGTGTTACTTTTAGCAATTGAAGGGCTTCAAATCATATGTAAAAGCAGTAATGTGTGTTTTTAGCCCTGCGGCCCGAATAATGAAACAAAATTGTATTACTACGTATAATAACTGGGAGGGACGCAGGACTGCTAAGTATATAAAGCCTGCAGTAAGTAATGTTGGCATAGGGCCGCGCCCTGCTGTAGCCTTAAGAATTATGAAATTTACGGTCAGCAGCCACTGGCAGTAAAAAATATCAATAGATAATACTTGAGACTATAGCTCTTCGCTGCCGACAGCCACAATGGGTGGTTAGCGGACGTGAGCGGCAATGTAATATCGATTACGACCGCCATATATCTTGACGGTACGGCTGCGGCCGTCGCTCAGGGCGGTCGCTTGTCGCCGTATCGCTGCTGTAAATTTGTTGTCAGGACAAAGATTCCTGTGGAGGCTGCAAGTGTCTACGCTACGCCTCATTTGAGTGTGATTATCCAATCCAAAGTGCTTTAGCTTGTCCTGGAACGTTAATTCTCAGCTTTTGATTCGCATTTTTGGATCGAGTTTCCAGCATTTATTGCGAACCGATTACGTTTGAAATGGCGTCATATAAGAGGACTTATCTTGTGGCAACCAAAAATGCCTTTAATCTTTACCTAATTGCAGACATACATCACGTACGAACCCTCAGGCACAGACTGACGCATCCCCGGGGGATAACGCCCCCTAGCGTTACAAAGAGCCCTCTGCCCTACAAGAAGGTTTGAGAACCGCAGCATGATATACGACCAGTCTGTATTTTATGCAATATCTTATTCTCTTTTTCCGAGCTCAACTACTTGTTTAATAAGTATCCTCGATCGTTTTCCCGAAATCACGAACTACTTTGCTCACCCCTCACCCAACCTTCTTACCTCCGGTTCCTCAAAGTTATAAGCTCTGTCATTTTAGAAAACTCCATTCGAAGTTCTCGCGTTTTTTTTAGTATACCCACGCCGCTGCGTGCCACCAACACCTCGCTTGATTTGGTCAGATCAGCTGCAAATTGTGCAGAGAATGCAACCTGGCAATTTTGTTCCCCTCCTCCTGAAAATAGCATCACTTTTAGGCACTGAATTTAGAGTCTCAGTCGCGCTTCAAAACACACGAGGGCTTCGCGCTCTTGAGTAGATCGGAGGATTATTTCAGCTGTCGCGTGTCTGTGATTCTATGCCTTCAAAGTGTACCGTATCAGCTGTTGTAATTTCAGCGTTTTGCATCCTTGGTACCCGACCTTCGAGTGAATCTCTCTCTCACAGCCAATTGTAATTTCAGCATTTGAAGCCTAGCATATACCTTGCCATCTCTCTTTTTTAAAAATGTGACCTACTGCCAAGAGGGCATTCATCATTTGGTATTTACAATACTTAACCCAAGCCTGTTTCCCACGTGGAATGTGTCTTCGGTCTCTCGTTACCTCCGCCAAGAAGGTTTTGTTTTCGTCGGGCTTGTCTGTCTGTCACCAAGATTACTCAATAAGTTGTGTGAATTTGGACGAAATTCACAGGGATTGTTACGTATGTTGAGAAGAATAGATGATTAACTTTGTGGTGAAAATCCGTCCATCCGCTTGTTTGTTTGTCTGCCTCATTTTTTTCAATGCCATAACTCAAAAAGTTATTGACGGATTTTTATGAAATTTACATGAGTTGTAAGGTATATTCCTAAGAGTAAATGACCAATTTTTTATTATGATCCGTTTGTTCGTTCGTTTGTCAATGTTTTTTATTGTATGCTTCTTAGCACAATAACTCAAGAAAATAATGAATGGATCTTTATGAAATTTATACGTGTTGCTAGTAATGTTAAAAGACATAAATGATTCAATTTTGGTGCAGATCGGCTGGTTCGTTTGTATGTTTGACTCATGTTTGTCATAATGTTTGTGAGCAGCATAACTCAATAAGTTATGAACGAATCTAAAAAAATATTACTAAATCTGTTAATACTGTTAAAAGGCACAAATGATTAGATTTCGGTGTTGATACAAAGAAAATCATGGTCTCAGAACCAATTTTATTTTTTTCGTAACAGTTGCCTTGCTTGGCGGAGGTATGCGCTCACAGATTGCTCTAGTGTTAAATATATCTTCGAAAATAGTGTTCGGCCGCCGTCAGATAATAATGCGGAGTATTGTGTCCTCATTGTTGAATGTAACTGACAGACAGACACTATGCTCTTGTTGTCCCGTAGAGTCATCAAAGCACTATGATAAAGACCTATATTACAGCATAGGCCCATAATACTGTAAATAGGTAGTTATGTATAATATTATAGGTACATTATGGTAGCCTATATGTATTCATTGGTGAATTAAACATTACACCAGCAGCTGTATGTCCATCGTTTACGCTTTGGCTAATGTTCAAGGATTGTGAAACACAACAGGTTAACCCAGGGGGCCCGGCTAAGCTGTAGTGCATCATGGGAAATAGGCTTGTGACGTCATATAAACCTAATACGTTTATCAGTAGCTATTTTTCTTTGTTTCTTCATAATTTCATTTGGGCCTCCAGAGTGTCCTACATGTCCTACAATCATTATAGTTGCACAAAAATATGCATCAAAGCATCTACGAAGTTTTTTAGCTCTCTGATGGACAAAATTTTGAAAGAACGTTCATTGAAAGGCTTGTAAAAGAACAGATGATTTCAACTAGCAGATGCCTGCATGTATCAAAAGCACTTTTAGAGCCAAGTTTATCGTCTTTAAAATGCAATAAATCTAGTGAGTTTTATCGAGAGTAATATGGCATTCTAAAGAAGGATTTATATGAGCGAATACCGCAATGTCTTCCATTCATTTCCGGCTTCTACCAATGATCTGCTGTCCTCTATAATTTCAAACCGCTGAAACAAAAACTGGCTCAGATGCGAGCGATTGAACGCAAAGATAGAAGACCTTTTTAACCAGAATTGTGAGAGAAACATTAAAGGACAAAAAAAATTGCTTTCCTTCCGGCGAGGCAATATTAAAGTTAAAGTCTATACAGTATAATACGTAGAAGCCATACAATTGCTCGGTAAAATTAGAAAAAAATCAGCTGTTATACGCTGCGAGTGTTAAAACACTATAACAGTAGGGTGGCGTCCGACTCGCGTTCACTAACTTGCAAACAGTTACCTAACCGTATTCCCCACTCCTTAGCTGTCTTACAGAACGATGTTGTTGAAACTGGCGAATGTCAAATTCCTAATTTTTTCAATGATGCTGTAGTTTTTACGATTAGGAGAGGCGGATGTCTTAACGACGCGTACGCGACGGCACAGCTTAGGGCAACATTTTATCGACACTATCCGACCGGGTGCGTGCCTCTTATGGAAAAACAACCTAAATAATAACTAGAGCACTCTGAGAGCGCATAACTCCGCCAAGTGAGGCAACGGTAGCATAAAATTCAAATTGGCTCTGAAACCATAATTTTCTTTGTATAAACTCCAAAATCTAATCATTTGTGCCTTTAGATAGTAATAACAGCTTGTGCAATTTTCTTGAAGATCCATTCGTAACTTTTTGAGTTATACTGTTAACAAGCGTAATGACAAACATGAGTCAAACATACAAACGAACTAACCAATCTGCACCAAAATATAATCATTTATGTCTTTTAACCGTACTAACAACCCCTATAAATTTCAGAAAGATCCATTCATTATTTTTTTAGTTATTGTGCTAACAAGCATGAAATTAAAAACAGTGACAAACGAACGAACCAACGGATCATTACCAAAATTTGGTCATTTACTCTTTGTTATATACCTAACAACTCGCATTAATGTCATCAAAATCCATCCATAACTTTTTGAGTTATGGCATTGAGAAAAATGAGGTAGACAAATAAACAAACGGATAACCATATCTTCACCAAAAGTTAATTATCTGTTTCTCCTAACATACCTAACAATCCCTGTAAATTTCATCCAAATCGGTTCATAACGTTTTGAGTTATCTTCGTGACAGACAGACCGACAAACATACAGACAGACAGACAAAAACGACGAAAACATAACCTCTTTGGCGGAGGTGATGAAATTTTATCCTTCAGAGAGCTAAAAAAGTTCGTATATGCTTCGATGCATATTTTTGTGCAACTATGAAGATTGTAGGACATGTAGGATACTATGGAGATCCAAATGAAATTATTAAGAAACAATACAAAATAGCTACTGATAAACGTACTAGGTTTTTATGACGTCACAAGCCCATTTCCCATGTTGCACTACAGCTTGGCTCCACCCCCTGGGTTAACCTGTTGTGTCTCATAATCCTTGGCCAATGTTCTGTTTTGACTCGAACAATAGTGCATGAACGGTGCAAAAACTCTGGGTGAGAAATACCCTGGTGTTTTGGGCATGGCTAGAATGTCCTACACCCTATTATGAGTCCAGTCGCATTTCGACTTCTGAACGTCAACTAGCAAGTTGAATTCGATAATTCATATCTAACTTAGATTTACGTATTCCATGGCTTTTGGTTTGATAATAGCTATGATACTAGAGCACTCTGAGAGCGCATACCTCCACCAAGCAAGGCAACGGTAACGCAACATTCTGAAACTCTGATTTCCCTTGTATCGACACCAAAATCTAATCATTTGTGTCCTTTGACAATAATAACAGCTTCTGTAATTTTCTTCAAGATCCGTTCATAACTTTTCGAGTTAGGTTAGTAACAAACATTTTGACAAACAGACCAACCGGTTATCACCAAAATTTAACCATTTAGCTATGTCCTGCAACATTACTAACAATTCTAGTACATTTCATAGAGATCTGCTGATAAAATTTTGAGTTATTTTGCTAACAAACATTACATCAAACACAAAGATAAACCAACAAGTGAACGAAAAGATCGTCACAAAAATTTAGTGATTAACTATTTGTGATACATCTAACAACTCATGTAAATTTCATAAAAATCCGTCCATAACTTTTAGAATTATGGTATTAAGGAAAAAGAGGCAGACACGCAAACGGATGATCGGATCTTCAGCAAAAGTTAATCATCTGTTCTTCCTAACATACCTCACATTCCCTGTAAACTTCGGGAATATCCGTTGATAACTTTTTGAGTTATCTTGTGGCAGACTCGACGAAAACATAACCTTCTTGACGGAGGTAATAATTACCTCCGCCCAGTGGGTCATATTTTCGTCGACTTTATCTCTTTGTCTGTCAGTCACTAAGCTGACTCAAAAAGTGATGAACAAATTTACAGGAAATGTTAGGAGGAATAGATGATTAACTTTATGTGAAATTCCGTTCATCGATTGGTTTGTTCGTCGGCCTCTTTTTTCTTAATGCCGTAACGCAAAAAATTTTTTGGACAGATTTTTATGAAATTTGCATGAGTTGTTAGTATGTCACGAAGACTAAATGACCAAATTTTTGTGACGATTTGTCTATTCGTTTGGTTGTTTGTATCGGTGTTTGATTTTATGCTTGTTAATTAGCAAAATAATTCAAAAAGTGATAAACGGATCTTGAAAAAATTTACAGGATTTGTCAGTTTTTAGTAGTGATAAAAGACATAAATTATTAGGAAGAAATTTGGGGAAAGTGTTGTAGACTTTGCACTTTGTTAAAAACTCTTTGTCAAGTTTACATTTCTCTCTTTTCCTCAAAGCATTGCGGTATTTATAATAACCAAGCTTAATGTTTATTATAAATACCGCAATGCTTTGAAGAAAAGAGAGAAATGTAAACTTGATAAAATAACATTTTGGTGATGATCGGTTGGTCTGTTTGTGTGTTTGACTAAGGTTTATCAGAATGTTTGTTAGCGGCATAACTCGAAAAGTTATTAACGGATTGTCAAGACAATTATACTTGCTGTCGTTGCTGTAATAAAGCAAAAATTATTACATT
Organism: Parhyale hawaiensis; assembly: GCA_001587735.2. Taxonomy (NCBI): domain Eukaryota; kingdom Metazoa; phylum Arthropoda; class Malacostraca; order Amphipoda; family Hyalidae; genus Parhyale; species Parhyale hawaiensis. The sequence continues at coordinate 7,281,193 of LQNS02276930.1, read as the reverse complement.
TTGCTTTGGTGTTGATACGAAGAAAATCATAGATTAAGAACCAATTTGAATTTTTCATTACCGTTGTCTTGCTTGGCGGAAGTATGCGCTCTCAGTGTGCTCTCGTTCTGCTTGTGGTTTCGTTCATGCGTACGTAAATCCGTCCGTCTGCACGTTACGCTTTCAGTATTAGGGGAAATTAGGAGATCCTTGACACAGTTCCGGGAGGGAACAGCAGGAGTAGGAGTCGCCGAATACATGTTCAGAGAATACATGTTCATTTGTCTGTAGTAGGAGTCAAGTTCAAGCTGCTACTGCTCGCAGGTCATACATAGATAGAAGATGTGCTGTCTCACTTGATGCAGATTTTCATACTTCGTATGCATGATGGGCACACATTACTGAGGAATAATGCTTTTGTCTTTTCTGGAATTTTCACACGTCCCAGCAAGTGTAACTAATACACAGTCGCTGCCACACATCTTCTACTATATAATAATTCACTTCGTGTTTTTATTTATTTATTTATTTATTTATTTATATATTTATATCTTTCCTGTCACGCTCTATGGGAATAAGATAGGAGAA
>LQNS02276930.1:7240626-7253650 GCA_001587735.2 Parhyale hawaiensis | reverse complement strand
ATGTTTGTCATAACGTTTGTTAACAGTATAACTCAAAAAGTCATGAACGGATCTTCAAGAAAATTGAACAAGCTGTTATTAATATAAAAAGGCACAAATGATTAGATTTTGGAGTTAATACAAAGAAAAGTATGGTTTCAGAACCGATTTGAATTTTTTGCTACCGTTGCCTCGCTTGGCGGAGGTATGCGCTCTCAGAGTGCTCTAGTTGTATCTTGGTATCTTGAGATACCGTCTGTGGCGAGAAGCTTTTACAAGAATGCTATCTGCAGATACCGTCAATTGTGAAGTGGTTAACTTCCAGTTCTTTTCCTTTCAGCGTTTTCGTTTATGGAATAGGCTATCGGTAATATTGTTACGAATTGAACACGTTTACCCAGTGGAGAATTATATAATTATCATATATCCTATACAAAATCAAGGTGAGGGCAAAGACGATTGATCTAAGACATTATTAAAAATTTGATCTAGATCTGAACGCTTCGACCCTATAGGTCATCATCAGCATTCTGAAACAACACATATAAATGATGATACACTGCTTGTGCAAAACTATGTAGTTCTAATTCTAATTAGCTAAAAACAAAATACAACAGTTCATCTATTGGGGGCTATCTTCAAGGGGTAGGACGACTGCATGTCGTTTAGGTCGGTTTCAGTTCGTTAATGAACAGAGACTCTAGCATTCGCAGATCGGAACTTGAATTTGCACTGCCAAGAATTGAAAAGTTTTGTTGTAAAATGGGACTATTGCACTGTTCTGCATGTGCGCGTATTGCTGAATAAGAAGGTGAAGTTATCTTTTAAAAGATCAAATTCTCTATGCAATGATACATATAATCAGAACATATTTTTAAGCGCGAAAAAAAGGGTCCTAATACTATTAATTTTGAATCCAAATTTTCAGAAACTAAAATAACTAAGTGCTTTTCCTGTGTACAGTAGTGCTGAAATTGTATCCGTTGCGTTGAACTAGACAATCTAAAAAGACAAGCTTGTCATGCATTTCGGTCTCCAAGGTAAATTTAACGTTTTGATGCTCTGCGTTCAGGTAGTCTAAAAACATGGCTGCACGAGACTGACCACGGAATAAAACGAACGTGTCATCAACATACTTACGGTAAAATACGGGTTTGAAATTATCTGGGCATGCCTCGAACCAAGCTTGCTCTTGATGAGACATGAATATTTTGGCGAAAGTGGGGCCCAAGGTAGTCCCATGCTCAGACCCTCTGTTTGCTGATAATTTTCCCATTGAATAGAAAAAATGGCTGACAGACTGCAGGTTCTAATAGTGTTTTAAAAATACTTCTGGTCATACCTGAAACTGTTGTGTTAACATTAAAAAGATGATTTATGCATCTATACAAATAGATGAAATTACAGCTGCGCATACCATACAGACACAGACAATATTAAGAAAAACCTGGAATAGGTACCAAACAAATTGCGAACAATTTCGTCATTGCGATTCATCCATTTCCTTGAATTTGTCCGACCATTATAAGGCAAGTCGACCGCCACTCGCATTGAAAACCCGGCAATATTTATCTTTTAGCCTCCTCAGCTCGGACTTGGATTTATTCACTAAAATTCCAAAAGCTGGTGTAATGAAAACGAGTCGCTTTTCTCTTTGAAATTTTATATTCTCTCTACAGCCGCACAATTGCCAGCGTAATGAGGCGACCCGTTGGGGAGGCTCAGCAATTTTTTTATCGAGGAAGAATTGCTGATCCGTCCAGCGTATTCTGAAATATCGATGGACTTTTCATCATTAGAATTCCAGCGGTGTAGTGATTCCATTACGAGAATCCGCCTTTCTTTTAGTAAGCCGTGCGAGGTAGCGCACGCTGAATCGTGATGCTAACTTGGATGAATATGTGATGTGTGCTGTCACTGGCACCAGTCTCTTTCCGTCAGCAACTGTAGTTGATGCAGTTAGTTTCGCCGCGATGTATGATGCAGTTATTTCTGCCTCGATGTATGAAGAAGTTAGCTCAACCCCAAAGTATGTAGTTACTTCTGCTGCACCGCATGATGCACATAGCACTTCTAGGACGTATGTTGCAATTAGTTCTGCCGCAACTATTGAATGGTTTTTGTAATGCACGTAACCAAGGTATTGTTTCCAGCCTATTGACTTGAAGATTTTCCGCCGTATACTGTACAAGCTTCCTGATAAGAACGCGTAGACCCTATGACTAGCTTCTCATTTGTATGCTCTTCCAGTTAGCATATTTATTTATGGAATGCCGTAAGCTACAGTTAACAGGCATTGAATACGCCCACCCTACGGAAGGTTCTATAATTGTCTCCCACTTAACGCTGGAGTACAGGCAAAATTGCAACTAAAGCTACGTATACATTACCGACACGGGCAGTATTGCGTCAACTCATCTGTATGTAACCTTTACACGTCTGTAAGACAGACACAATTACAGCTACAAACGTTGCAGACACCAAGATAAAATTCTCTCCCGTAACGGTCAGTGCCGGGCTCACGTCCACCAAGGAATGGCTTTGGTGTCGGCAGGAAATGACCGTAGATCATGCTGGCCATTACGGAGGCCGTGGCCGCCGTGGGACCGCCGCCGCGGCAGGTGATAATTTGGCCATCAGTCCTTCCAAACACCTGCGGGATTTGGTTGTCTATCGGTGGTCAAACTCCCTTGTACCATCCTTGTTACTGGGGTAAAGGGAAACTATTGTTGTAACTGCGAGCAGTTGGGAATTCTGAGTGCCGAAGGAAATGGCTTACATGCAGTGATTAGCATGAGGAGCACCTGCTGTGGACCCGCTGTACTAAAACGTTTCTATTGCGAACGTTTTTGCTATCTGAACCCCAGTTGTGCTTGACGGGAGAGAAATGTTTCGATTTTTTACGTGCCAAAATTTTTGTGTTATGTTGTCCTGCAAAATTTTTCATCTACTGTCGCTGTCTTTTTTGTTACAGTGCCGAATGCTTCATTCACTGTCGTGGAGAATGAATTTACCCCAAATTATGCTTGCCAGTCGTGAATATTTAGTGATGCATGGACAATTGTTGGTTTCATCGTCATCCTAAATTTTCGGGTGCATGACGCTGTTTGGACTTTTTATTACTCGTATACTTCGTATTTCCTAAATGTCTTTTTGACATTTCTTCTAAACAACGTTTTTGCTCCAGTAAATCTTGATTCTTTGCTGTGGTATCGAGTGCCAATGCCTAGTTGCCGCACAAAATTCTTGTTTGTCATTGTCACACAATAATTTTATTTGTTGTTATACGAAATTTTATTCGACCTTACCGCTCACAATATATATTCGTTGTTGTCATACGATAGCTGCTAGATTGCCTCAGCTTTTTTTTATCCCCTGCCATAGAAATTTGTATTCGTTGCGTCACAAGCGCTTTATATATAGTTTTTCCACCTTGAATGAATGTTGATTCATTGGTACCGTACGAAGTTTTCTTCCTTATCGCCATATCATTATTTTATTTCCTCGCGCCCATAGCTAATTTTCTCCTCCTCGTCCCCTCTTTGTTCCCAGAAAGTCGTCGAAAAGCTAATTCTGGAGAGGCGCTGGACTCCGTATGGAAGTCCGCAGCTGAGGCCCCCAGTCACGTTCACGGTGCTAGCGGGACGCTGACCCCCCTCCTCGAGGGGGAGGGCGGTCTGCTGCCCCGACAAGATCACAGGTTGACCTCTTATGTACCTAATACAATAGAACCCAAACATAGAGTCAAAACAGAGAAAGTATTTGAGTGGAGAACATCCAGAAACGCAGACAGCGTACGTACAGCGCCATCTGTAGGAAATTGAAAGCTATTTTACAACTTCGCTTTTACTGTTAATTAAAGAACTCTTTATGAATATAGGGAAAACCTTTATACTATAAAATTAGCTGCTCAAAATGTAGACTCCTCTCGAAACTGAGACAATATTTCTCTCTATATTTTAGGAGTACTATAGTATGATGACCCGTGTAGTCTGTTTACTCTGAAACTTATAAACAAATCCCGATGTTCGGATCTATTGCATTTTGAATGGAAGCGATGTTGTGCAGCTGTTCACTGAAGAGATGCTGCCAATTAACAACGATAATGAGCAAGAATAATTAGATAGGATCGACGTAATTAATTACGTCGTCTAGGTGATGTGCGCCAACTCTACGACACCTCGTGGGGAGGGAGAGGAGAGAACGTTGCTGTGAAGTTCATTGTAGCAAGTCTAAGGGTATCGTGGAAATATCACGAGGGGGTATCGTGTAAGTATCGTGTAAGACTATCGTGTGTAAAGGTATCGTAGAAGAGCATATTCAAAGTACCTATCGTGGAAACTGTGAACGTATCGTGCACGCAGTGCTGCCACCTATGCATGAGAGATACAAGAGAACTATGTAAAAAATGTAGGTGATAAGTATGATGGTTATACTGAAGGTCTACATATTCGATGTGCGCAGTGAAATCGAGTTAATCTGAGCAACTTAATTTTAATTTGCCTTGAACAAGAACCGTTAATTTCTGATTAGCCCCATATAGGACCGAATTTTGATCATCGCAGGCAGTTTACGATTGAGACTGTCTGATACTTAGTCCAGCTGTCTCAGTCGTAATTGGTTTGCGATGGCCAACTGGACCTCGATGCAAATCTAAACAGATTAACTTCTAGTTGGTTACACCTAATATATGTTTAATTTTGTACGTGTACAGTCGTGTAGGTTTACCTCATGATTCAGTCTCCAGTATCTGATTTTATCGCCCTGGGTTTCAATACTGAAAACTTTCGCGTGCATATCCTAATATAAAAAAACGCTTCGTGTATTTATTTAGACTATTTATCTATATATTTCGTGTCGGCATCTTAGCTAATGAAACAGATTGGCGAAAAATAGACCAGGTTACAGATTTTGTAATTAAGTTGCGTTTTAACAGAGATCAATGCCCAGGTTGCAGAGGATGGCGAAAGTGGGAACCTTATCCCTTTATCTGAATGCACCTCTTGCTTGAAACAATTCTAGAAATCAAAACAATTTATTTGCAGCTTCTGGAGTCTGATTTTATAACTTTTTTCTGTCAGGTCACGACGTATTAATTTGGAAGATGATCAATGAAGGTCTCACGAAGTGATGATATTTCATGGGCAGTAGACACAGTTATTTCTTCTAGCTTACCGGCTTTCTTTGACGGAGAAATTTTCGCTTCATAGGCCAAAATTTCAGCACTTTAATGAAGCAGATATTTGAGTTTCAAAGACAGTATCATGGCTACGGTGCGCCCACATTGCATTAAGTCTATTGCAGTGTTTTATTCAAGATTTTACTTCTGCCTCTCACTATGGAAGACGCACGTTTAAGAAGGGGACTGGAGGTGAGGGAACGTAAAAGAAGAACGAGACTACTACAATGTCAAGAACAAAAACGTGCTACCAATTGAGGGAGATATGACGCGTCTATGCGACACAGTGTCAAAAAAGACTTGAAGCAGAAAGGAATAAAAGCTGCTGATAAGCGTGACCAGGAAAATGAAGAAACGGTAAGTCAGAGCAGAGAGGACTTTAGGATGAGAGCACGACAAAGGATCAATGAAGAACATGAAGAAGCAAGTCAGAGAAGGCAAGATTCCGCACCGGCCTTTATGAAGCAAACATATCGACTATTGCGTGATTTTTTCCATGCACGGGTCCACATATTAATATATGTGCCCTGATGTTGGCTTTAGTGTGGGACCCAACTGGTGCCGCTAGTATAATATTATTTGGTACGAAACGAAATCATTTGATTTTTTTATAGTTGCCTTATAAGTAAGACGGCGTCATGTAAAAAAAAAATTGAGATTGCGTCTGCAGGCAGGCAAGCAAAGTCTTTTAACTACAATGCCTACGTACAAACTCGCAAACTGCACGCCCCCCACAAAAAAAAAGAGAAATCTGGCTACATATGGTCGACTATTTTTTCTAGCTCATTGGTACTGTAAAATAATTTGAAACACATGGTAAAGAAACTATACATATACGTTATAATGTAAGCGTCAAATTACGTGATTCTGTCGTATCTCGAAACCACATTGGCTCCATCTATATTGTTTTTTATGTACTGGACCGAGGTAGTAACCACCTCTTTTTTTTTTTTAGCTGAGCCCCTTGTTACAACCAAGTGAGTCCAATGTGGCACCTGCTACGGCACAAATTGTCGTGTAGAAAGCACGTAGGGCCAACGTGATGAAACAACCAATACGTTAGCTTCGTGTGGCAATGCCGCAGCCACGTACGGCGGCCCAATGTGACATGAGCTACGTCCCATTTTGTGACGCAGCAGCCACGTGGCCCTCCTGTGGCAGTGACTGCTGCCACCTTTGAACCACATTATCGCCTAAAACCACGTGGGGCCTACCTGGCATTATTACGCGAACCGATGGTTAACGTTGGCGCACAGCGTGCCTGAAAGTGAGCACCTCCGGCCTTTTTTGGGCTTACCAACCTGTTGTCGGCCAACGCCATAGCGGCCTTTTCCGTAATAACTGCAGATTTTTGAGAAGTGCGGGCCAAACTGAACCCAGTCTTCGTTAATTACATACCAACACAGAATGTTCACACCTTACACAGGTAGATGAGATAACCTGATAGCAATCTCTGCTGCGAAATCAGATACCTTAGGTTAGCAGTTCTGTGTATTGAAAGGAAAACAGAGCCATATGTAAAACATGCATGCGTACTGAGTGAGTGACTGGAAATCAATCTACGGCCTAGCTATTACATTACGAGGTTAGTAGTTACCGGACGCACGACAAGACGGGATGCCTGAGGTTTGTAGTAACATTATAGGGGTCAATTACAAACCTCATTACCGCATGTAGCACATCCAGGACGTGCGTATGTTTATAAGCAGGACGGGCGTGTGCTATAAGGCCGCATGTACGGAGGATGTTACCGTTACCGCCGTTACTTGCTCCGCATCTGCACGCTCCGCCGGGCGTTACGTGCGTTATCTGAGTCGTTGTAACGCCTCGTGCCTTACGTCGGCAGGTGTCGTGCTTGCGGTGATGTGTTCTGTTGATCGTGCCTTGAAAATTATCGTGTATTTCCTGCTAATAGGTACAATGTTTTTTTCGTTTATTCTGCGTTGTCCTCCATGTATCGTTTAGCTATGTTTCTAACGGAAATATTATGTCTTACATATGTACATTACCGATTCTTATGTTTCTTTTACTATTTTTAGCCTTAGGTAATATGTTTCCGTTTGTGCACTATCTACCCTATGCAAATTTTACTATCTCATCCTTAGGTAACGTTTTACGTTTGTTGCTCTATACCGTGCATCACCTTCAAGGCATTGGGTTTTTCTGTTCATCCTGCGTTACCTGCAGTATAGTATGTTATATCAGTTATCATGTGCCAAGGTGTTTCTTTTGTTACTACCACTATATACATATATCTTACCTTGCATATATTGTTATATCATTTAGTGTGACGACCAAATTAACGAGGTCTTACGAGAGCGGGTCTCCCCTCCCCCTTCATTGAAAAAATAAATAAATCAATTTATTAAGAGGGTACTAAGGTACTAAAACATTCGTTATGCGAATAATAAAAATAAAATGAAAACAATGAAAGTACATAGGAAATTTAATTTCGCTAGGGCAAGAAAGCATCGTGTACACGTATACAGTACTGTATTGGAAAAAACATCTTTAATTAAGGAAACAGAAAGCATAATGAATGAAAATCAGATAAATTATTAACAGGCGATACCTTATTTTATTTTTGCCGCACAAAAATGTACAGGAAGCAGGTAACATATTTTGGCCCTGAGGTTGATAAAATTTTTGTAACCAAATAAGAACTAGCAACATGATTTCTTTCACAATAATGCATTATGCGTTAGCCTGCTGCATCAACTTTGACTACCTAGGATTCTAGAAAAAACTAAGCTCAGTCGTGTACGACAAGGCCTTGCAGGTGTGAATCTTAAATGTATGGCCATAAAGTGTGCTGGATTAAGTAAGATATCGTACATATGTTTCTCCTATGACTGTGCCATATATGTATTTTGTAAACATTTCCAAAGGGCTTCGAGCTATTACGTGCACACGGTTTTTTTTTTTTAGAGTTTCTCTCAGTTTTTCGAAGACTGACTATTATGTGACTAATATGTATAATAAACAGTGCTGGTCAAAAGTGTTATGGAGTGGTATTTTTTCTTAAATCTTGCCAGAAATTCTAGATTTTGAAACACAAATATAGAACGGTAACAAAAAATGCATTTATTCAGTTTGGGAAAAAAGCCATTTACACTGCAGTTGTTCATTTCAAGGAAAACGTGCAAAATTGTGGATTTTGGTGCTAAATACAATAAACTATGTAGGTAATTAGTTTTTAGTACTCTTTCTGTGTATATTTGCGAATTCAAGTCGGTAACCCTGAAATGTACAGTATTAATCCATCACGTGTTCTAGGTCAAGATTTCTATTTTTCAACTTGGCATACCAACTACGATCGGTCCTTTCAACTATGGCGCCCTCTCTACACAGCGCAAATATCGTAAGTACTTCTGTGGCTTTAGAACCTTGGTTGGAAGTAAAAGAAGATGTTAAAAATGCTCAATTTTCATCACCGGACATTCCATTTTGGTGGGATGAAAATGAACAGATGTTAACCAAGAATGTTGGAAAACATGAAAAATAGACTGGAAATATTTAAAAATATAATTTTTGAAAAAATAGATCCCAGAATGGAAAAATTCAATATATTCCAAAATGTTAAAAAAAAAAAACGGCAAGAACTTGATTTCTAACCTAATACTGTACATTCAATCTGTGCTAAATATATTATATATGTGTATTATACATATGGAGTGTATATATATATATGTATCTGTACAGAATGTCGAATTTTGGAATGTGTACTGTCACGATTATATATATAAATATGCTAGATTGTTTTTTATTGATGCTGAAATTAGATACATGGAAGTATTGACAGATATATGCCACTGTTCCTATGAATTCCAGCTCGTAACACCCAGCGATATTTCCGTGCGTTGACATATATCGCCCTCTACCGTTCATCGTGCGTCGATAATTGTCTTACGTCGCCGTTATCGTACTTAAAGTTGGCATGCATTACTATGACGGCGCGTAGGTGTGGTTTATCACTGCATTTGTTAGCAGTTTTGTCTCGGTTCCGCTTCAATTCGTTCCCTCTCGCATGCCGATTTGCACTCATCGCACAGAAAATATAAGTAACGAAATACCTTAAATGTTGTCATATGAATATGATAAACTTGTACAAAGCGTCGCTCAGTTTGTACAGAGCAGGCAGTGCGAAAACAAATTATTAATTTCCTTCTAACGGAAAAGACAACGCTCCAGACGTCGCTTGCCGAGGCAACACGGCGTTTAACGGCCATAACTCGGTGTCGAAAACGACGATCACTGTGCAATCAACCAAGCACGCATAAAAACGGTGGCCACCACAAACATGCACTATTTGTGTATTGTTTGTGTGGTTTGTTATTGGAGTTATTTATGTCCGTGTAAGTTTCTTTACGTTTTTGTAAGTGTGTGTACCCTTTGTTGAGTGCGTGTGTAGGTATGTATGTGTGTGGGTGTCATTCGGAAACGTGTAGTAAAGTTACCTGGCTTCGTAATGGTTGTGGTAGGAAGGAGCTGTCACATTAGCAACGAAGGAGAGACGTACTTAGTGATGAAAAGTTCCTACTTATAGCAAAGCGACTTGTGTTGCTGAGGGAGTATATATGACAACTATTCCTGTTTACGTAAATTGCGCTAAAGCGCTTGCTAGCAGTATTTACAGTATACATATTAACATGTACATGTAATTACTTCCTCACAGGAAGTTATATTTTAATCGAGTTTGTCTGTCACCAAGATAACTCAAAAAGTTATGGACGGGTTTTACCAAAGTTTACAGGGATTGTTAAATAGGTTAGGTGGAACAGATGATTACTTTTGGTGAAGATCCGTTCATTTGTTTGTTTGTCAACCTCATTTTTCTTTGTGCCATAACTCAAAAAGTTATGGACAGATTTTTATGAAATTCGTATGAGTCGTTAGGTCCATTACGAAGACTAAATGATCAAATTTTTGTGGCGATTTTTTCGTTCGTTTGTCGCTGTATTTAATTTTATGCTGTATTTAATTTTATGCATTTTAACACAATAACTCAAAAAAGTTATGAATTCATTTTTATAAAATATACAAGAGTTGTTAATATTAATGTTAAACGACATAAATGATTAAATTTTGTGATGATCGGTTGGTCTGGTTGTGTGTTTCACTAATGTTTGTCAGAATATTTGTTAGCAGCCTTACTCAAAAAAGTTATGAACGGATCTTTGAGTAAATTACTGAAACTGTTGATACTGTTGAAATGCACAAATGAAAAAAATTTGGTGTTAATACAACGAAATTCATGGTTTCAGAACCAATTTGAATTTTTCATTACCGTTGCCTTGCTTGGCGGAGGTATGCGCTATGCTCGCGTAGAGTGCTCTAGTTTATACGTAAAACTTATGTACCTATATTTGGTAAACAATGTTATGTGAAAATTTCGCGTACCACGCCTTCACAATCCTACTTCAGTTTGGTGATACTCCCCCATACTATTCAAAATCAGCCACTATCTCGTGTTGATCCGTTTTATGTGTTCCTTATTAAGCGCCAATGATAGGCGAGCTGTTACTAGTATTTTCGACGGGTGTGTACTAGTTCCCCTGGGCACGCTAGTTGCGCTACTTCCCTCGAACTCTACTGTATAGGCTATAGCGATGTTAGAAGCGATGTTTTATTGAGCTATTTCACCGTATAACTATGCATATACTAAAGGCAACTAAGTCACGCTATATATTGAATTTAAATTATGCAACCACATATTTTTAACAGATTATACACTCGACTCACGCTACGCAAGACTTCAAATTAATTGAATTATAAAGAAAGATAACCCGATTCAAGGTTCTGCCATTGGGGCCCTATGCCTGAAATAATTTGGAGCTCATGCTCCAAACGTCTTTTGTAGGGAAGTATGTGTACGCTAGTTGCGCTGCTTCCCTCGAACTCTATATAAGGCCGCCGTGTAGCTTGAGACCGTGTCAGCCACCCAAACGTTTAGACAGTCATTGTCTGTAGCACACAACCCAGAGATAGACCTTAGATCTCTCCGATTATAGACATAGCCGAGATTGTTACATCGTACAATGCGTACCATCGCTAAAAAATTGTGGGTGCTCGTCTCTATCGGACAGTATACCAATAAGAGTGGATTCTTATGTAAATTCCTTTCAGTTTCCTACAGCAACTAGGGAGAAGACTCATGGTGAACCGCGAACCCATCCTCGAATATAATAATTATTATATAATTGAATATATCTACGTATCTCTACAGGTGCCGTCACAGAAGCGATGGCACCACTTACTGTGTATTGATACTACGAGCGAAGAAAGCACGCTAATCATATGCGTAGCACCTATCACTTCCGAGAGAGAATGATTTGTATCAATAGCATTTCGTGCAATACTCCGAAGCCCGAGTGCACACCTTGTTTTGTCTTATGGCCGGGCTGCAGTGCCGCTAGCGCCAACCGCTTCTATATTCTACGAGAATATGAAAAACTCTTGGCTGCTCTGAGTTTGAACAAGCAAAGGATAAACAAACTACGCGCCTTCTCGTAAGAAACAGCACCAAGTATATCTTCTTCAAGTGCACCAGCAAAGGGGAGTGTGCCGGACGGGGGATGCAAGGGGATTGTGGTGGAGAACTTAAGCCTAAGATTTCGCTGCCAAAGCTCCGTGGCTCGCTATAAAATAGCAGGAAACACCGTCACAATATCCTGAGCTGAGGACACTTTCCCTCCTTCCATCCATGGCGTTAGTTGTGGTAAGATGTGTGTAATGGGCGGTGGTAACGCTCTTAAACACCTACTCTTGCGATGGTAACCGAGCTCCGTAACCAGCGGTTACCGTACGGTAACATAGACCGTATTCATACTGGCCGCTGCAACGGTGCGAAAGTGGTTCTGTATTGACCACTGTGTAAAGCTTTTCTTGTGTGTCCACACCCCGCCAGCAACGTCTGTTCAGAGTTCAGTGCCTCTTCCTAACTAAAAATCTCGTGGCAATTTTCGGCTGTTATCCGATGCCCCGGCCTCTGTACACATCAGATAATTTTCTTTGAATTTCCGATAGGGTTAGAGGGAATCTTCTCATGTGGGTTGTGCAATGTTGCTGGTTGTGTGTTTCCGCGAGAACTGTTGTGTTCTTTCAAATACTGTCTTCTAAACCCCTGTTTTAGATAATTGTACAGAAATACCTGTGCGTTAATTGGCATTATTTGCTTTTGCCTTGTCTCGATCTGACCTTGACTTGACCTCATCTGACCTTAATTAACTTGACCTCATCTGATCTTCACTTGACCTGATCTAATCTTCATTGATTTGACTTCGTCTGACCTTGACTTGACGTGACCTCATCTGACCATGACATGACTTGATCTGACTTTAACATGACGTGCCCTGACCCGATCCTGGTTTGAGCTAATCTGACCTTCACGTCACCCAATGTAACGCTAATTTACTTGACCTGGTCTGCTTTGGGCTTCACGTGACCTGGTCTGCCGTGACTTGACCTGGCCTGACTTTGATTTGCCCTTATCTAATATTTACTTGACCTGATCTGACTGATTTGTCGTGGTCTGACTTTAATGCCGCCTTACGTCACATGGTCTGACTTTAACTTGGCATGGTTTGACCTTGACTTGACGGGACATTACCGTGACTTAGTCTGACATCGATTTGACCTGGTCTGACATTAACTTGACTTCAAGTGACCTGATCTGAGATTGACTTCGCCTCCCATTTATTGTAGATACAGAAATTGTATCTAGCTTCATCTACTACATAATTTGCCGTTACTTATATTCAGTTGAAAACCAGCATCTAAAATCCTGTATATATTTTTCTCTGATTTTTACCATTTGACTTTCTGTGTAACCGTTATATATATCTTCGTATTTTTTGTCATTTATGC
>LQNS02276930.1:7205376-7233591 GCA_001587735.2 Parhyale hawaiensis | reverse complement strand
ATTAAAGAACAATTCTTTTGTTTGTAGAATTTCCACTGGTTCATTCAGTATTAGATAGGGGAAAATTCGGATGATACGGGACTGAGATATCACTGAAGAACATTGCTTCTGTTCTGTAGAATTTCTGAGGGGTTCCAGCTGCACCCACAGCAGCGTAATCATAAGGGTAGGAAGTGACGTTCCCATTTTTCATTAAACTGAATTCGTCAAGATTAAGTGACTGGCGTTATTTATGTGGTAGGTTAGGTTAGAGGAGCTGTGTTAGGTTAGGTGCGTTATAGTAGCTTATTGCTTAGATTGCTATATCTTATAAAGTGGGAGCATTAACTAATCGGTGAATTCCCACCGGCCACGTAAGCTTATACGACTTAATTAGGCTTGGATAGACAGACATTGTCGAGTTGGAATGAGCGACGGACGTTTACTCAGACGGGGTGGGCTACGTTATAAGAGCCGCATTAGGTCAAACTGAGGTAAATTGTAATAGTATAGCGTCGGTTGGTTCATTTTGGAAAGTATAGTGTTTATTCATCCGTGGAATTTTACGGGCCCCGCTTTTTGTTATTAAACGTCCAAAACCAAAAAATTAGAACCAAAACAATTCAAAAAACACTGAAATAAGTGTTCAGTAATGGTAAACATAACAAGTTAATTTTGAACATGGCAACCTCCATTTTTCATGATTTTTTTAGGCGATTATCGACAGACTTTGTCAGGTTTGATGTTTCAGATGGTGCAATAGAATCTGCTGCTGTTTTTACTTCATTCCACAGGCTTACATATGCGGCTCAAAAGTAAACTTAGCGTCAAAGACAACACCCAGAATCTCCAAGGAGCTAGATTCCTGAAGCACAGTGTCATCTATCTTCAAATGTGGATGCTGCGGTAAAAGTGTCCGAGACCGACTGACAATCATAGACTTGGTCTCACTGTCATTCAACTTCATACTCCAGGTCGAGCACCATGCACTAATGCACGACAGATCCAGAGACTGTGCGACATCATTAAGCATGCTGAGGGCAGGTATCACTGCTATCAAAGTTGAATCGTTGGCATAGTTGATCATCGTGTTCTCTAGCGAAAAGAGCATGTCACTAGTATACAGAACGAACAGCAGCGGGCCAAGTACGCTACCCTGAGGGACTGCAGATTTCACCGCAACTGAGGCACTTTAAAAACCGTCAACAGACACACTCTGCATTCGTTTAGAAACAAAATTACGAATGATTGACAGAACATTACCACCCACACCTAACGACTCCAACTTGCACAATAGACTCCTCTGATTGACCCTGTAAAACGCTGCGCTTAAGTCCAACTATACAAGGCGTGCCTCAGACTCGCAATCCAGCCCAGACTATAAATGGTGTGACACCGACAACAATGCGTTACAACAACTCAAATCAGTTCTGTACGCAAACTGACTCGTATTCTCAGGTCACGTTATTGGGTGGAAGATTCTAATGCTACCCGTTTCCTTTCCAGTCGGGCTGGGATGTTCTTCAGCCCAATATGCATTATCGAACATTTGTCAACATTGAAGCTCATCTACCACTTTGCGGTCCATTCCCTGAGGCGGTCTGGGTCTTGTTGGAGCTCCACCCTATCTGTGGCTGGCCAAGACGGCCCAGTGGCAGAGTTTAATGTCATCTGCAAATTTGCTGATTTTACTCTGGATGTTAAAAGCAAGTTCATTGATGCAAATTATGAATAGGAGTGGGCCAAGCATGCTACATGGGGGAAACCCAGATGTGATAGGAGTCCAGTTGCTCGTCACTCCTTGGAGTAACACTCTGTTGCTGACCAGTGAGCCGTGCACGGATTTAGCATGAAGGCAATCTTGATGTTATGGGCTTCCAATTTTTCAGACGTTTTAATCTTGACCCGGGGAGCAAAGCCTTTAAGCTCAGAAATTTAGCGTCAGCATTTCCGTCATTCGTAGTCATTGCGGGCATTGGCTTTAGAGTCGGGGGCGCAGCTGCCGATCGAGCCTTCCTGCTATATATGACGCCATAGCCTTGGCAAGCTACGGTCAACTATCAGTACATGTTGGCTTCCTAGTATAGGTGTGCGGTCGTGATGAATTTATCTTTATCTTTCAGGGTTGACCGATCGGGACCTCGACAAAACACGGCCATTTCTGCCATTTTGGTCCGTCTAGCTTGGTCAGCCTTGCCCCCGGCCCCAATTCCTTAATTTTTAACGATTCCGACCCCGGTCCTGGCGAAATTTCAGCTGTTTATAGTTATAGTAAGTCACCTTCACCGCATCCTCACCTAGGAAACCCACACTCACTGGTTAGTGTCGCTAACAGGCCCTAGAAGAGTAAGCACGGCTGCAGCCGACCGAGAGTCATCAAGAACCATGGCTGCAGTTTGACTGAAAGTTAAATGACCCACACCCCCCTACACCCCTACACGGCCGATCTGCACGCCCATCACTGCTGAGCCTGCACACCTAGATCACCAAAGAGCTCGCATGTCTGGGTTGGGCTCGAACTTGTAATACAAGGAGTGTGAGCTCAGAATGTAAGCGCGCTGCTAATAATTTGTTATACGCTCACTGTCATTTGATGTATAAACACGCTTATTATGTTTACAGTTCTTTTTCGCATAAATCAGTTTGCCTCAGTTTTATCAAGTGCTATCTTGCTGCCTTTGTAAAACATGCCGTCTGTCAGATAGTTATCCTGAATATGTTACTTTATTCACTGGCATTTAAGTAACACTACACTGCAAGGGATGGTGATACATATGCACTGCCATTTGTCTCCAAGCGACTGTGCTCTAAGATTGCGACTTCAAGAGCCATTAACGAACTTATTTAAGAAGTTTGTCAAAGTCCCTCAAGTTTATGACGCTAAAGTAGCTGAAAGTGCCTTGAATGATTTATGAAATCTTGTCTCCTATTTTAGGCGGCATTTCTTTTGGGAAGTTTGCGAAAAGTTGCGCGCAATTATAATTTTTGACAACCACGGTGGACGGTGGCTCTGAGCAGCCTAGAGTGGGAAGGTCCGAGAAAAAGGTGGTCCTCGTACGTAGATAATAAATTCTGAAAAGTGAAAATGCTTTCGGAAACAAGAAAATGTGTGTTTTTCATTGAAAATTTTTTTAATTGATCGGCGTGCTGCTGTGCTTATTAATTATCTGGCGTTGCATAAAGTGCTTGTTGGTTTGTAATAGTAGTAGAATGTATGTTGTCGGTTTGTAGGAGAGGAACTAGATCAGTTTAACGCAATAGGCTGAACATTTGGATGAGACAGGAAAAGACGTGCGTATCAAGCCAAAAGAAAAGTTAACCGTGAAAACGCTGCTGATGACAAACATCGTCGTCCTATCGGCGTTCAGAATGCAGGTTCAACATCGGCCTTTGGACCTGTCGTAACGGACGTTATTGCGACACCACAATAGAGGTACCGGATCAATAAAGCCACGGTGGCACCTAATGGAGACACGACAGGGCGCGGTGTTACTGGCCAGGTAATCGGCTTCAGATCAAGTGTCTTTGAAGGCAACTCGAGCCACTCAATATCGTAGGAGGCAGCGACTGCATGTTGTGGATATCCTGCAGCTCTCTTGCGGCCAGCTTACGAAATTGCTAAATGAAGAATATACATACGTGGTACAGGGACTATATATGCAACAGAAATAATTGGCAATAGTGATAAATCGGCTTTTTTTACACACTTTTTCAAACTAGGTATTCATACATATCGGTGGCATCCTATTCAATGTCGTTCTCTAGCTTTGACTACGACCTGCTGGCGGCTTATCGAAAAAGAAGTCAACTATAGGCAGTCAGTGCTGCGTATCTTAGCTTGTGTCGTCCTTTGTATGAATGAGTGCTCGCTTTGGAGCAGGAGATGCTTGTGTAATTATTACCCGCGAACAAAGTGAGATAGTGATAATGTTTTCGTTGAAGATTTAAGTATATATATTTGTATATATATATTTATATATTTCGATTAGAAGCAGTTAGAGAAATTTTGATACCCACGACGCGCGTTTCACTGTTCTCCAGTTCATCAGGTGGGAGGGTCAAAGTTGGAGTCTACGCAGCGGACTGTAGTTGAAAATTGACGAAACATTTGCTTAATTGAAAATTTCATTTATACTTTTGGAACAGCCGGTATCATAGTTACACCTTCCTATGGTAACCTCTCTAAATTTCACAAAATTTCAAGAACTAAATTAACCAACTTTGACCCTCCCACCTGATGAGCTGGAGAACAGCGAAACGCGCGTTGTAGGTATCAAAATTTTTCTAACTGCTTCTAATCGAAATTTACATTTATGCCACCTCAAGAAAAATATATACATATATATATGTATTTTTCTAATTATTTGACTGTCCACCCAATAAGTGGTCGAAGCAGCTGAGCTATGTTCTTGATTTTTTGCAGGGAGTCTGATGGGTTGCCCTCGATGTGACCCATGCCAGAAAACTAGGATTAGCTGGCCATAAAACTTAACGGCAATGAAATTTGCTTCCTTCGCGGGTGATTGTCTTGCGCCATGAGGCGTTTTAGTTTAGACATGTCTTTGGCTCATGGATGACCATATTAAGAAGTGCATTGGATTCGGATCAGGGAGTGATTGGGGGGGGCACAAATCTATATGAAAGAGAGAAGGAAAATTAGTTCGGCATCTGGCCTGGATCCTTTTTGATGCGCGCGAAGAAACTGCATCTTTGTGAAACCTCCACTTTATTATTATCATTACTAGAGGGCCCGCGCTGTCATTAATGACAGCGACGTATATGTCCTGATCCTGCTTTCCTTCATACAATTGCCAACTTTAAAGATCATGCGGATGAGGGTTCACGGCTTCATAATTACTGAGCATCGGCACTCTTATTTTCTTTCTCCGACATGAAAAAAATTAAATACTTCTTTCTGCAGGCAGTTCAGAAATACAGAAAGTAATGGATTCGATTTGGTATCATAGATACCCTAGGATATCATATTTGTCCGAGAGTTTTTTTTTTAATCGAAAGATGTTTCGTCGATTTCGTCGACGATTGCATCAAAGTTGAAAGAACCGCCAGATATCTTCAGTGCTGCGATTTCAACTTTGGAAATGCAAGAAGTGCATTCAGACATAATTTCGCCCTATACTTTGCCATAGACTCGAGATATGGAGAAAGTAATGCTCGTACAAATGAGACTCGGCCTCCGATATCTTCATTGTTTGAATTTCAACTGTCGCTGATATGTTTGCCATCATCTGCAGCCTGGCCTATTTTCTACCAATCTGTTTTCAATGAAGCTTGACTGGATGACCATGGACAGCCTCCAAGGAGCTTCTATAAGTAGAGAGAAGGGAACCAGGAACCTCGTCCGTGAAGTTCAAGAGTCTCTTATGGCTGCAGCCAGTCGTCCTATGCACCAACGCATATCAGTAAAGAGTCTCTTATATTGAGAACTCGGTTTATCTGCTGCTCCCCTGTGAAACTCACTGCTGCACCGTCAACTCCACTAATGAGATCCATGAACGCGTCTCACAGCCATAAGAGATCAGAGGCGATTCTTTGTGGCGAAGTTGTGTGCGTGAATACAACCACAAGTTGCAGGAACGACCAAATTCATGTCTACGTGACGACCAAAAACGTGGTTGTCGCACGGAGACTCGTTTTTGGTTGTATTTACGTCCACAACTCGCAACTTCATTTTGAGTGCGCTTATCGGTATTGGTTGTGACGTCACATTGTTTATTTACAAAGTGAAGTTGTTTGATTGGAGTAGAATTTGAATTTTTATGGGGGCTAACAAGTTTTGTTTATGGTTATAGGTTACGTTAGACTGAAATTTACACCAAAACCGCGTGATTAAAGACTGTCATTGTTTACAGAGGGGTAGGCCTATAGTTATTTATTTATTTACAACAAGAGCTTGTCATGTTTGTCAAGAGAGGGCGCTGAATACCATCTCATGTCCTTAATTGTGACTGCTCTAGTTGCTCGTCAATGGAACCATAACTTTGCTTATGGTTGCGAATTTTTGGTTGTGCATGGAGAAACGCCTCTGGTTGACTCGCTGGCGAATCTGTGCTTCGGCTGTAGGGCTCCCTCCTTCTCTAAAGAAGCTCCTTGACAGCCTCCAACCTGAGCTAATTTCCGCCTGTTTTGTTAAAGGGTGACAGAAAATGGACAAACAAATAAATGAATAAACAAACATACAGATAAATACACAGCGGTCTTATATTGTTGATTATTATTATTACTAGTGGACCCGTGCGTGAAAAAATTCACGCATTAAGTGATATATTTTCGCTCTTCTTTGACTTACTGCTTCCACATTTCCCCGCTCACTTTTATTACCAGCTCTTATTCCCTTCTGCAATCTTTCTGTTAAAGTCTTTCTTGTCACTGTGTCACATAAATGCTTCATTGGTAGCTCGTCTCCGCTCTTGAGACTGTAGCAGTCTTGTTCTTCTTTTACGTTCCTTATCCTCTTTCTTAGTTAAACGTGCGTCTTCCAAAGTAAAATCTTAAGTAAACCGCTACAATAAACTTGACCGCCATTCCAGTCGGCTTGTATGCAATGTTAGTGCACCGTATCCTTGATGCTGCCTTCCATACTCAAATATCTGCTGCACTGAAGTGCTGAAATTTTGCCTCTGAATCTGCTCTCTGAGAGAAAAACAATCAGCCAGAAAGAATTAACTGTCTACTGCCCGTGAACCTCTACTGCCCGTCGTGAGTGTTCCGTTGATCATCTGCTGAATTTATATGTCTTGACCTGGAAGAAGAAAAGTCATTATCATCATCATCACATCGTCAGCGCTCCGTTGATCATCTGCTGAAGTTTCACGTCGTCATCTGAGAGAAAAAAGATGTAGAATCGGACTCAAGAAGCTGCATATATAGTTCCCATTTGAAAATGTGTTTCAAGAAAGAAGTGCATTCAGATAAAGGGCTGCACCGTCTTCTGCAACCTGATCATCGGTCTCTACGAAAACGTAGCGCAATTGCAAAATTTACAGCCTGGCCTATTTTTCGCCTATCTATTTCCTTACGAGCGGACACGAAATAAATAAGTCAATACACGAAGCGTTTTATTATATAAGCATTAAAACTTCACGCTCGGGCCCCATGGACAGGTAACATAACCCAAATGAAGCACTTTGCAACACCGAGAAGCCCGAAACGCTGGCAAAAATGAAATCCAACCAAAAGTCATTAACAGCTGACTTAAACGCCTGCAATCCAACACGACCGAAAGCCGATACCGGCAATGAATTGCAAACCCCAACAGACCAGGGTCCGAAGCAACGACCGAACTGATTAGTTCCTCACCTAACATTCTTCAATGTGAGAGATTGCGCTCCGCCCGCAGCGTGTGTAATTTTCCTAGAGACTTTGAGGGCAGGGCCAGAAGAATACAACCAATGCTTCTAATTATTATACACCTTATAAAACTTACAGAATTCGGACAGGTTGAATCAGGGAGTAAAAATAATGGAAGTACCAGATACCTATCAGTTGATCGAAGCGGCGCTCCACCCTGTGACGTGAGCGGGCCGCACTGGCATCAAACTCGCCATTCAGTGTTCGCTCATCGCTGTGCGCGCGTTCAAGTAAGGTTTCTTGCCGCTCAACAACCACCAGAAGCACTACCAAACCTAACCTAGCCTAACCTTACCTAATGTAACCTAACCTAACGTTACCTTAGCTAATGTAATGTAACCTAATCTAACCTAACCTAACCTTACCTTGCCTAACGTAACCTAACCTAACGTTACCATACCTTACCTAACTTTACCTAACCTAATCTGCGATACCGCGAGCAGGTACAACACACGAACTTGAACGCCGCCCTCACGTACACCGATGCCCTTACACAAACGTACATAGCTAATGGCGAGCTGCTTTAAGCTAGAAGTAGAAGTAGCCATTTTTAGCCACTAACATTGATTTCTAACCATATATCACCGATAAAAATGCAACTTACTTGACATTTTACTGATATAAATCAATAATTGCGATTAATAAGACGTGTTTGTAGGTATTTTACTGAAACACCGTATAATACAGTGTCCTCAAGAACAAGCTGCAAGGAAGAAATAATCAATAAAATGATGGATTTGACAAGTGCTATTACTGATACAATTGACAATATAAATTTATCAGCGTACTATAGCACGAGAAACGTCGTAAGCAACTCTGGTCGCGGCCTCATTTGTCACCCCCCAAGTGACCCTTCTATGAAGGCTTGACTTACTGTGGCTACAAGCTCTAATTATAGTTCCTCTATGTAATCGCAGGGTATCTTGGATAGAAAATATTATCCATGGCTTACTACAGTTTTGCGGAAGGTGGTTGAATGGCCAATAGCTAGTGGCAAATTGAACCCTTGAGAATGAGACTAATATTCCCAGTACGCCAACAAAGAGGAAAATTTCCTAACCGTATCAGGTGCTTATAAAACAGAGGAAACATGCCCACCGGGTCCACACCCCCATAAGGATCAAGGCCCTCAAGCAGCACCTTGATTATACCAGATCTGAAGGTCAAAGAGGTTAAACAAGTTTCAAGGTGACATCCATGAGGCAATGACAACACATCTCTGCTCTGCTTTCGGCCAAAGTGAGCCGACAGGAGCTCCGCCCTAGCCAAGGGATCAACATTGATACCCCCACCGGTACCGACAAGGGGCGGCAACGAAGGTTCAGTACCGAAAACTGAACCCTCTAGCTCACTCCACCAACGATGTGGATGGTCAGTACTCAGCAGAGACTCCCTTGAGCGCTGCCTCTGACGATGCTGTGCCCTCTCATACACACGCTTAGCCTCGGCTCTACAATCAACATAGGTCCGCCACAACGTGCGGTCACGCGAACGCCGCCATTCCAGATAAGCCACTTGTTTAGCTTGGAAAGCTAACCGACGCTGGTCGTGAAACCACGGTTTGTTCCGAGACCTCACAAGAATAGTCCTCTTCGGGACAAACCCTTCCAGAACAGATACAGTCAATTCATTAAACTCAGAGATAAGATCCTCACTGTGAATAATGTGGCGACAAGGTAACGCCCTTACTGCTCCAGTAAGAGCCTCCCAACTAGTCCTACTCTTAACGAGCACCACTCTCCTGGTGTCTACCTCACGATCTCCCTGGTCCGAGGACACAACAAGGTGTACATGGTCAGTAGTGCCAATAGGAGAGCCAACTGACACAGCCATCAAATCCGGAACATCAGTCATGACGTGGTCTAGACAATTACTAGCATCTTGCGTGAACCCACGAACTAGCTGCACACAACTAGATAAGGTGCAAAAGTCCAACGCTGCCTTATACCATGACAATCAGTCGGTGAAACAGATCCCAACCAGTCCCTGTGGTGTGCATTAACATCTCTCACAAAAACAAACGCTGACTTAAGATCTGTACTCTGGATCGTAGCCATCGCCGTCAGCGAACAGTCGTACAGAGAATCATCAGTTGTGGGGCTCCGATATAAGGAGAATAAATAAAACTTACTCAGACAGCCACGCAACTTCACAACCATGATCTCATGACAGGCACATTCATGTACCGTCTGCCGGTACGCGCAGAAATCCCTCCGGACATAGACAGCCATGTCGCGGAATCCTGGCCTAGTTCCCCATGGCCTGCGAAAAGGGGACTGAAAACCTGCCAAGGCAAGCTCCGCGTCGTGCCTCCTACTCGTAACCAACGTCTCTGAACATCAGACGACATCTACACCTCGGAACACAAAGCCATGCTCCGCGAGGTTCGTATGCACTCCTCTGTTATTGCAATAAATGACACAACTCCCCCGAGCCCGACCCGGTCGCGGGTTACTCTCCACATCAGCACCACGTAAAAAGAGAAATAAGATAAATATAGGAATATACAGAAATGTACAGAAATATACGAAGTGAAAGAAAGAAATCTCATAATCAGATCATTAGCATAGGCAGAAGTGCGGTCCACTCGGCAGAGCTGCATACAGAGCTTGGCTAATGCAACCCCCATGCTCGCCAGGATATTGGGGACGACAGTCGCGTTGGCTATGTGGGTACCTCCACCAACCTCCGATGGCCCTGCCGCTCACAGCACGGGATTAGCACAGTAGAGGAGAAAAAAGGAGAAAGTAGAAGAAAGGAGAAAAATGAAGAAGAGAAGCTGACTGTGGAATGCCGGACACACGGCTATGGCAACAGCCAGGGGATTTCTCTGATTGCCGTTGGCTCCATGGAGCTCATCCTCCTTTCATACGCACTTCCTCGCATGCGGGTTCCCACTACCTCCTTTCTCAGGCTCATGCACCTGCCAAGCAGCAGCCGGTGACCAGTGAGGAGTGATACAAGTTAAATCGCTTGGAATCGACCCTGCGTTGGTCGCTTCTTACGTGCCACGTACAACGTACAGGACGGGAGTGGAATTCTAAAATCCCACTCCGTTTTGTAAATGTTATTTAGCCTGAGCATTAGTGTCTCCCCATGCTATACATGCTACATTCTGCTTCAAATTTACATGAATTATTTTCAGTGTACGGAGTTTCGTCTGGTAATAAGAAATAAATATGTTGAAGACTTGCATGTGTTTTGGGCTGCTTGTATGTAAAAAAAATCTACACTAGGCTTCTATTTTTATTTTATTTTCTTTTTTTTTTGGCATTCTGCGTTTTGTAGCTTCATGCGAATAATATATTATTAACTTGGTAACTTTTAAGCTCGTACATTTCGCCAGTAAATATAAATTTGTCACCACCGCGTCTGAGGTAATTTTCCCGTGAAAGTTAAAGTTTTATGAATGCATAATAGTTATTCGCTTGTATCTCAGCGTAACTTGGGACGTGTATGCGTAACTCTCCTGCATAAGTACTACGTTGTCCTCCCGTGTGCCGGCTCATGTCATTGCAGCCCCTGTAGTGTGAGGAGAAGTGTGATTCTAGCGGCAACAGCGTGTGGTGTGTATCTGTGTTTCTACGTTTG
Source organism: Parhyale hawaiensis (assembly GCA_001587735.2). Classification (NCBI taxonomy): domain Eukaryota; kingdom Metazoa; phylum Arthropoda; class Malacostraca; order Amphipoda; family Hyalidae; genus Parhyale; species Parhyale hawaiensis. The sequence continues at coordinate 7,222,653 of LQNS02276930.1, read as the reverse complement.
TCTCTTCGAGTGATGGTGCATACCTAGCGAATATGTGCGTGTGGACTGACTCTGCTCAGCCATACTTCACCTTTGGCCTCAGTTTGGTTATATTTAGGATCAATTGCAGCATGTGTGTCTGCTTGTCTAATTCCACATTTATCTTTCTGGGTAATGGTGCATCACTTGGTGGGCTATGTGTATCCGGACGGACTCTTGCGTTCAGCGCCTCTCAAACAATTTGAAGTGGTAGGGGACCTGAAGTTCTACCGATAATTGCGAGCGTGCTGTGCTCAAGATTACGAGAAATATTTTTATAAACAAGTCAATACATTGTGTAGAAAATAAAACAGTCATGACTTTATTCATTCTTCTCAAAAGAAAAAAAAATGCTCACTAATATGGCAACGATTTTTAAGGACAACTGCGTTTTTTCCTCACTGGAATGTTATGTTGCAGTATCATATTCTTCGCTCTATTTGATATAGCTGGACGCGTATAGTTCTGCAGTAATACATGGCTCACCATATATCCCAGCTCTATCTTACGGCGCTCCAGCGCTACCTGGCTGGAGGCCGTGTGAAAAACAACAATACTTACTAAAAAGTCTTATTCAGATTTGCCCCCCCCTCCCTATTAGGACTGCAGATATATTGTATACATATATATCGGATACTTTGGCTAGGCATTGATGTATTAGGTGTATCATTGTGTATACTTCCTTGTTCGTTCTTCTTCTGACGATCTTTGTTTTTTCTTCCTTTCTTTCTCGGCTAGTGGTTTCCATGCTCATTGGTCCAGGGTGGGAACACCCTCGTACTTGGGTTCCATGTTTCTATGGACTTATATATGCCGTTTTCCGTATAAAGTACCCTAAAATACTTATTGATTAATTAAATTGATATCATGCAGAAAAAATTATATTTACCTATGCAATAGTCGAAAAATCTAAGCCGAAAGTTAGATAGATTTATCTGTCTAAAAGTAAATAAACATTTCAACATAGCGTTTTCTGTGTCCAGTGAACTAACATGCTTTCAATACACAAATATGCACGTTTCGCAGCCAAAAGCCCTGATAGAGCATTCTTCTTTTTCTTTAGCTCTCGAAAATGTCTTCCTGGCCCAGGAAGCTGAAATACTTGCTTTTTATTGCATTTAATTTCATTAGCGAGAACGTCCCATTGGGTAAAGCCGTAATGGAAGCTACGTGACTCTTGCTCCAGGTTGTCACGTCTGCTGTTTGTGTCGTCCATTATGAGTCTTGTCAGCCTTAACGTATTGTCAACATGTTCGAACATGGCTGAAGCGCCCTGACAAAAATTGGTAGAAACATCCAGTAAGTTCACATGTTCCAACCTGGCTAAAATGTATCCTGGCAGTAATTGGTAAAAACATTGAGTAGGCTTACATGATCAGACTCGATTAAAACTTGCCCTGGCGAAATTAGAGGCAACATCGAGTAGGTTTTAGAAATGTGGGAGGCAGTCCTGTTACACGACAGTCTCTTGGTATCGATTAACAAAAGTCGGCCACCGAATGTTCCGTTACGTCCCTGTAAATACAGCTGTGTGTCTAATAGGGGATTTGACAAAATGTTGGCCGTCACGGCAGCAGGCGGAGCTAGCTAGCACCAGCACAGCAACTTTCGCATAGTTTTATTGAACTATGTAGAATCGACGCGTCTCTGGCCCTCAGCCCGCAACCCACCTCATTGGACTGGCTGCAGCGCACGAAATATTATATTTAACCCATAAACACCAGCGGGCCTTGTGTGGATGTCTCAGATAATGCCCTTCCTACCTCCTTGGGCCACACCGCTATTGTGCCGCTGCCAGGGCTGCCGTTGGGATTTTTAAGAAAAAGAAACTTGATTTTAAAAAACGATGCTTTGGCAGCCCTGGGTGCGGAAGGACAGCTACACATACACGCTTAACACTGTTAATCCTTGCGAATTCTCCGCGGGCTGTAGTTAGAACTCGGAAATCGGTGCACACTTGTGTTATTGAAACGTACACTACGCATTCTAATGCTGAGTCGTACGTATGGACACCAAAATACTGGCGTCTGAATATGGCTTCAGACAGAGAAGGCTCGATTTATCCAATTCACTCCTCAGTGAACGTACCCGAAATATCTCGTTGTTTATTTTATTACAAATCTTGGACATAATGTGAGATATTTTCGATTATACTGTAGTGGCGGACTTTACTGGAGTTCTTTTCTGCGAATTGCATAAATATGCAAAGCATCTGAGAATTACGGAACAGTGAAATCTAGTGGTAGACAAAAAGTAATTCACCTGCATTGAATAGGAGAATCTGTAGGGTTGCCCGTCAAGAAAGAGGACGATATTCGAGACAAATTCAGGCACTCACTGATGCCGGTTGCAGTTCAATTACCATTAGACGATTCTTGAGGCAAAAGGCCTTGAAAATTACACAACATTTACTGGGTGCCCCGTCTGCTTCCACATCGCAGAATAGACCTTTTTGAGTTTGCCAACGAGCACCAAACATCTGTGTTGAAAAGTGAAAGGTTGTTTTGTTTTATAATGAGAAAAAAAAATAACCTAGACTGTTGCTATGGTTGCCAATGTTACTGGTACGACGATGATTTAGCTTCTGGAAATTTTTCTGTGCTGCACAGAGGCGGAGATTCCATCATAGTGTGGGGTGCCTTTTCCTTCAGAGGTGCAATGGAACTTCATGTCTTGCAGGAAAGTCAGACAGCGGCTGCTTATAATAATATTAATAATAATAATTAGCTTTTATTAAGAACACAATGGGTTCACAAAATATGCTTACAAGCTTACAGGTACAAACAAAGTAGCCAAAATTCAACCTAGTAATTAGGCCCAGTCACAAATANCGGTATCATAGTTACACCTTCCTATGGTAACCTCTCTAAATTTCGCAAGATTTCAAGAACTAAATTTACCAACTTTGACCCTCCCACCTGATGAGCTGGAGAACAGCGAAACGCGCGTTGTAGGTATCAAAATTTTTCTAACTGCTTCTAATCGAAATTTACCTTTATGCCACCTCAAGAAAAATATATACATATATATGTATTTTTCTAATTATTTGACTGTCCACCCAATAAGTGGTCGAAGCAGCTGAGCTATGTTCTTGATTTTTTGCAGGGAGTCTGATGGGTTGCCCTCGGTGTGGCCCATGCCAGAAAACTAGGATTAGCTGGCCATAAAACTTAACGGCGATGAAATTTGCTTCCTCCGCGGGTGATTGTCTTACGCCATGAGGCGTTTTAGTTTAGACATGTCTTTGGCTCATGGATGACCATATTAAGAAGTGCATTGGATTCGGATCAGGGAGTGATTGGGGAGGGGGGCACAAATCTAGGTGAAAGAGAGAAGGTAAATTAGTTCGGCATCTGGCTTGGATCCTTTTTGATGCGTGCGAAGAAGCTGCATCTCTGTGGAACCTCCATTTTATTATTATCATTACTAGAGGGCCCGCGCTGTCATAAATGACAGCGACGAATATGTCCTGATCCTGGTTTCCTTCATACAATTGCCAACTTTAAAGATCATACAGATAAAGGTTCACGGCTTTAAGTTACTGAGCATCGGCACTCTTATTTTCTTTCTCCGACATGAAAAAAATTAGATACTTCTTTCTGCAGGCAGTTCAGAAACACTGAAAATAATGGATTCGATTTGGTATTATAGATACCCTAGGATATCATATTTGTCCGAGAGTTTTTTTAATCGAAAGATGTTTCGTCGATTTCGTCGACAATTGCATCAAAGTTGAAAGAACAGCCAGATATATTCAGTGCTGCGATTTCAACTTCGGAAATGCAAGAAGTGCTTTCAGACATAATGTCGCCCTATACTTTGCCATAGGCTCGAGATATGGAGAGAGTAATGCTCGTACAAGTCAGACTCGGCCTCCGATATCTTCATTGTTTGAATTTCAACTGTCGCTGATACGTTTGCCATCATCAGCGGCCTGGCCTATTTTCTACCAATCTGTTTTCAATGAAGCTTGACTGGATGACCATGGACAGCCTCCAAGGAGCTTCTATACGTAAAGAGAAGGGAACCAGGAACCTCGGCCGTGAAACTCAAGAGTCTCTTATGGCTGCAGCCAGTCGCGTATGCGCCGATCGCATAATAATAACTCGGTTTATCTGCTGCTCTTCCGCGAAACTCACTGCTGCACCGTCAATTCTTCTAATGAGATCCATGAACGCGTCTCACAGCCGTAAGAGATCTGGTTGACTCGCTGGCGAATCTGTGCATCGGCTGCAGGACTCCCTCCTTCTCTAAATAGGCTCCTTGACAGAATCCAACCTGGGCTAATTTCCGCCTGTTTTGTTAAAGGGTGACAGAAAATGGACAAACAAATAAATGAATAAACAAACATACAGATAAATACACAGCGTTCTTTATTATATTGTTGATTATTATTATTATTATTACTAGTGAACCCATGCGTGAAAAAAATCACGCATTAAGTGATATATTTTCGCTCTTCTCTGACTTACTGTTTCCCCATTTCCCCGCTCACGTTTATTACCAGCTCTTATTCCCTTCTGCAATCTTTCTGTTTAAAGTCTTTCTTGTCACTGTGTCACATAAATGCTTCATTGGTAGCTCGTCTCCGCTCTTGAGACTGTAGCAGCCTTATACTTCTTTTACGTTCCTTATCCTCTTTCTTAATTAAACGTGCGTCTTCCAAAGTAAAATCTTAATTAAACCGCTACAATAAACTTGACTGCCATTCCAGTCGGCTTGTATACAATTTTAGTGCACCGTATCCTTGATACTGCCTTCCATACTCAAATATCTGCTTCACTGAAGTGCTGAAATTTTGGCCTCTGAAGCGAAATCTGTTCACTGAGAGAAAGACAGTAAGCAAGAAAGAATTAACTGTCTACTGCCCGTGAACTAATTCTCTACTGCCCGTCGTGAGTGCTCCGTTGATCATCTGCCGAATTTATATACCCTGACCTGGGAGGAAAAAAAGTTGTTATTATTATTATTATCATCACATCGTCAGCGCTCCGTTGATCATCTGCTGTATTTTCACGTCATGACCTGAGAGAAAAAAGGTATAGAATCGGACTCCAGGAGCCGCATATATAGTTGAAATTTGAAAATGTGTTTGAAGAAAGAAGTGCATTCAGATAAAGGGCTTCACCGTCTTCTGCAACCTGATCATCGATCTCTACGAAAACCTAGCTCAATTACAAAATCTACAACCTGGCCTATTTTTCGCCTATTTCCTTACGAGCGGACACGAAATAAATAGGTCAGTACACGAAGCTTTGTATTACATAAGGATTAAAAAATCACGCTCGGGCCCCAGGGACAGGTAGCATAACCGAAATGAAGCGCTTTGCCACACCGGGAAGCTCGAAACGCTGGTAAAAAAGAAATCCAACAAAAAGCCATTAACAGCTGACTTAAACGCCTGCAAGCCCACACGACCGAAAGCCGATACCGGCAGTGAATTCCAAACCCTAACAGACCAGGGTACGAACCATTGACCGAACTTATTAGTTCGGCACCTAACATTCTCCAACGTGAAAGAGTGCGTTCCGCCCGCAGCACGTGTAATTCTCCTGGAGACTTTGAGGGCAGGGACAGAAAAATACAACTAATGCCTCTCATTATTATGCACCTTATAAAACATACAGAGTTCAGCCACTCTTCGCCTGTGGAACAGGTGCAATCAGGGAGTAGAAATAACGGGAACACCAAATATCAGCTGATCGAAGCGGCGCTCCACCCTGTGACGTCAGAGCGGGACGCACTGGCATCAAACCCGCCATTCAGTGTGCGCTCATCATTGTGCGTGCGTTCAACTAAGCTTTCTTGCCGCACAATAACCACCAGAAATACTACAATAAGCACTACCAAACCTAACCTAGTCTAACCTCAACTTACCTAACGTTACCTTACCTAACGTAACCTAACCTAACGTTTCCTAACCTAACGTTGCCTAGCCTAACCTAACGTTAAAGGTGGAGCGCCGCTCGGGGTGTGACGTCACGATTTTTCGATCAGCTGATGTATAGTTCTCCCGTTATTTTTACTCCCTGGATTCAATAGATCATTATCCGCGCACAGCCTGCTGGCCGAACTGACAAGTTGGTCCAACAGATGTAAGTGACTGTCAGCAGCTGAAGCCCTGACCGTGAGCAGTAAAAAAGCAGCAAAAAAGCATAAAAGCATTGGCGGAGAATCTCACTGTCACCAAACACAGAATTAACCCTGCGCAGGCGCCCAATTTTACTGGAAGCACTTGACACCAGTCTCCTAATATGCGGCTCAAAGGTAAGCTTTTCATCAAAGACAACACCAAGAATATCCAAGGAGCTAGACTCCTGAAGCAAGGTGTCGTCTATCTCAAGATGTCGATGCTGGTAGTGTCCGTGACCGATTGATAATCATCGACTTGGTCTCACTAGCATTGAGCTTCATACTCCAGGCCGAGCACCATGCTCTAATGCGTGACAAATCCCAATTTAGAGACTGGGCGCCAGCATTACGCATGCGTGGTGCAGGTATCACTGCTATCAGAGTGGAATCGTCGGCATAGTTGATCATCGTGTTTTCAGCAAAGAGAACGTGTCACTAGTATACAGAGCGAACAACAGCGGGCCAAGTAGGCTACCCTGAGGGACACCAGATTCCTCCCCGACTGTGGCATTAAAAATGCCCTCAACAGACTCGCGCTGCGTTCGCTCAGAAACAAAACCGCGAATGATTGACAGAACTCAGCCGCCTACACCAAACGGCTCAAGCTTGTATAATAGACCCCTGTGGTTGACCCTGTCAAACGCGGCGCTAACGTCCAACTGTACTAGGCGTACCTCAGACCGACAATCCAACACAGACTGTAAATGGTGTGACACCGACAACAATGCGTCACATCAACCCAAACCAGTTCTGTACGCAAACTAAATAGCAGGCAGCAAACCTGTAGCCTCAGCAAAACGACCAAGCTTGCAAGCGACCAATTTCTCAAACACCTTCGACGAAATGTGCGTCAGCATAATCGGTCGGTAGTGGGCGAATTGGCGACATTGAGCGCTACTGGACTCTTGAGAATGAGACTAATATTCCCAGTACGCCTACAACGGGGAAAATTTCCTAACCGTATCAGGCCCCGGAAGATCACTGCTGGCTTAGGGGCAAGAACGCCAGCAAGCTGCTTATAAAACAGAGGAAACATGCCCACCGGGTCCACACCCCATAAGGATGAAGGCCCTCAAGCAGCACCTTGATTGTATCAGATCTGAACGCCAAAGAGGTTACACAAGGTTCAGGGTGGCATCCATGAGGCAATGATAACACATCTCTGCTCTGCTTCCCGCCAAAGTGAACCGACAAGAGCTTCGCCTAGCCAAGGGATCAGCATTGATACCCCCACCGGGACCGACAAGGGGCGGCAACGAAGCTTCAGCACCAAAAACTGAACCCTTTAGCTCACTCCACTAACGATGTGGATGGTCAGTACTCAGCAAAGACTCCCTTGAGCTCTGCCTCTGACGATGCTGTGCCCTCTCATACACACGCTTAGCCTCGGCCCTGCGATCAACATAGGTCAGTCACAACGTGCGGTCACGCGAACGCCGCCATTCTAGATAAGCCGCTTGTTTAGCTTCGAAAGCTAACCGACACTGGTCGTGAAACCACGGTTTGTTCCGAGACCTCACAAGAATAGTCCTCTTCGGGACAAACCCCTCCAGAACAGACACGGTCAATTCATTAACTCCAGAGATAGGATCCTCAATGCGAATGATGTGGCGACGAGGTAACACCCTTACTGCTCTAGTAAAAGCCTCTCAGCTAGCCCTGCTCTTAACGAACACCACTCTCCTGGTGTCTACCTCACGAACAACCTGGTCCGAGGACACAACAAGGTGGGAGTGGTCAGTAGTGCCAATAGGAGAGCCAACTGACACAGTCATCAAGTCCGGAACATCAGTCATGACAAGGTCGAGACAATTACTAGCATCTTGCGTGAACCCACGAACTAGCTGCACACAACTAAATATGGTGCAAAAGTCCAACGCAGCCTTATCATGACAATCGGTGACACAGATCCCAACCAGTCCCTATGGTGTGCATTAACATCTCCCACAAAAACAAACGCTGACTTAAAATCCTTACTCTGGATCGAAGCCATCGCCGTCAGCAAACAGTCGTACGGAGAATCATCAGTTGTGGGGCTCCGATATAAGGAGAATAAATTAAACTTACTCAGACGGCCACGCACCCTCACAACCATGATCTCATGACAGGCACATTCATGTACTGACTGCCGGTACACGCAGAAACCCCTCCGGATATAGACGGCCATAACGCGGAATTCTGGCCCAGATCCCCATGGCCTGCGAAAAGGGGACTGAAAACCTGCCAAGGCAAGCTCCGCGTCGTGCCTCCTTCTCGTAACCAACGTCTCTGAACAGCAGACATCTATACCAAAGAGCACAAAGCCATGCTCCGCTAGGTTCGCATGCACTCCTCTGTTATTGCAATAAATGACACAACTCCCCCGAGCCCGACCCGGTCACGGGTTACTCTTCACATCAGCACAAAGTAAAACGAGAAATAAGATAGAAACAGGAATATACAGAAAAACACAGATATATACAAAGTGAAAGAAAGAAATCTCATAATCAGATCATTTGCATAGGCAGAAATGTGGTCCACTCAGCAGAGCTGCATACCGAGCTAGGCTAATGGAACCCCCAGGTTCGCCAGGTTATGGGGGACGACAGTCGCGGTGGACATGTGGGCGCCTCTACCTACCTCCCATGGCCCTGCCCCTCACAGCACGGGATTAGCACGGTAGAGGAGAAAAAAGGAGAAAGTAGAAGAAAGAAGAAAAATGAAGAATAGAAGCTGACTGTGGAATGCCGGACACACGGCTATGGCGACACCCCCTGAACTCTCTGGTTGCGGTTGGCTCCATGGAGCTCATCCTTCTTTCGTACGTATTTCCTCTCATGCGGGTTCCCACGTCTTCCGTTCTCAGGCTCATGCGCCTGCCAAGCAGCAGCAGCCGGTGGCCAGTGAGAAGGGATGCAAGTTAAATCGCTTAGAATCGACCCTGCGTTGGTCGCCTCTTACGTGCCACGTACAGGACGGAAGTGGAATTCTAAAATACCACCCCGTTTTGTAAATGTTTAGCCTGATCATTAGTGTCTCCCCATGCTATTCATGCTACATTCTGCTTCAAATTTACAAGAATTATTTTCAGTGTACGGAGTTTAGTCTGGTAATAAGAAATAAATATGTTGTAGACTTGCATGAGTTTTCGGCTGCTTGTACTGTAAAAAAATCTACACTAGGTTTCTGTTTTTATATTATTTATTTTTTTTTAGCATTCAGCGTTTTGTAGCTTTATGCGAATAGTATGTTTATAACTTGGTAACTTTTAAGCTCGTACATTTCGCCAGTAAATATAAATTTGTCACCACCGCGTCTGAGGTAATTATTCGGTGAAAATTAAAGTTTTATGAATGCACAATAGTTATTCGCTTGTAGCTCAGCGTAACTTGGGACGCACGTGCATAACTCTCCTGCATAATTACTACTGTCCTCCCGTGTGCCGGCTCATGTCATTGCAGCCCCTGTAGTGTGAGGAGAAGAGTGATTCTAGCGGCAACAGCGTGTGGTGTGTATCTGTGTTTCTACGTTTGTTTCTTCGAGTGATAGTGTATACCTAGCGAATATGTGCGTGTGGACTGACTTCTCAGCCATACGTCACCTTTGGCCTCAGTTTGGTTATATTTAGGATCAATTGCAGCCTGTGTGTCTGCTTGTCTAATTCCTCATTTGTCTTTCCGGGTAATGGTGCATCACCTGGCGGGCTATGTGTATCCGGACGGACTCTTGCTTTAGAATAATGCTGGCGTTCAAATATTCCTGGCGTTCAACGCCTCTCAAACAATTTGAAGTGGTAGGGGACCTGAAGTTCTACCGATAATTGCGAGCACGCTGTGCTCAAGATTATGAGAAATATTTTTATAAACAAGTCAAGTACATGTGCAGAGAATAATACAGTCATGACTTTAATCATTGTTCTCCAAAAAAATTGTTCATTAATATGGCAACGATTTTAAGGGAAAACTGCGTTTTTTCCTCACTGGAATGTTATGATGCAGTATCATGTTGTTTGCTCTATTTGATATAGCTGGACGCGTATAGTTCTGGAATAATACATGGCTCACCACATATACCCAGCTCTATATTACGGCGCTCCAGCGCTACCTGGCCGGAGGCCTTATAAAAAAACAACAATATATTGTATACATATATATATCTGTTACCTTGGCTAGGCATTGACGTATTTGGTGTATCATTGTGCATACTTCCTTGTTCCTTCTTCTTCTGACGATCTTTCTTTTTTCTTCCTTTCTTTCTCGGCTGGTGGTTTCCATGCGTTTCTATCGACTTATATATGCCGTTTTCCGTATAAAGTACCCTAAAATACTTATTGATTCAATTGATATCATGCCGAAAAAATTTATATTTACCTTTGCAATAGTCGAAAAATCGAAGCCGAAAGTTAAATAGATGTATCTTTCCAAAAGTATATAAACATTTCAATGATTTCAACATGGCGTTTTCTGTGTGTCCAGTGAACTAGCATGCTTTCAATACACAAATATGCACGTTTCGCAGCCAAAAGCCCTGATGGAGCATTCTTCTTTTTCTTTAGCTCTAGAAAAAAGCTTCCTGGCCCAGGAAGCTGAAATACTTGCTTTTTATTGCATTTAATTTCATTAGCGAAAACGTCCCTTTGGGTGAAGCCGTAATGTAAGCTACGTGACTCTTGCTCCAGGTTGTCACGTCTGCTGTTTGTGCCGTCCATTATGATTCTTGTCAGCCTCAACGTATTGTCAACATGTTTGAACATGGCTGAAGCGCCCTGACAAAAATTGGTAGAAACATCCAGTAAGTTTACATGGTCCAACCTGGCTAAAATGCATCCTGGCTGTAATTGGTAAAAACATTGAGTAGGCTTACATGATCAGACCTGATTTAAACTTGTCCTGGCGAATTAAAGGCAACGTCGAGTAGGTTTTGGAAATGTGCGAGGCAGTCCTGTCACACGACAGTCTCTTGGTGTCGATTAACAAAACTCGGCCACCGAATGTTCCGTTATGTCCCTGTAAATACAGCTGTGTGTCTAACAGTGGATTTGACAAAATGTTGGCCTCACGGCAGCAGGCGTAGCGCGCTAGCACCACCACAGCAAGTTTCGGATAGTTTTATTGAACTACTAGAGGGCCCAGCCGTCAAAAACGACGGCAAAAATTTTGTGATTAAGCTTTTTATTGTTCCGGTTTCCAGTACAGGTTTGGCTGTATTATAGGTCTCATCCCTGGAGGTCTGATCTTCCATTAGTGATACGCAAGCTGTACAACCATGAGTTTTGCGATAGCAAAATATCCCCCCTGCAAGATAAGGAGTGAGTATCAGCTTGGAATTGATTAAGCGTTAAGTTGCACTAAGAAAATAATAGTTCAGTCGAAAGAATTCCATGGAAATGTCCATGGCTCACCGTATTGTGGATTCCAACTGATTGTTGAACCTCCAGCGTCGAACATTAGCTGCGATGTAAATTCAATATAAAAAGGCGTCTGCTCAGCGAGAAGATTCAACTGCTTCGATATCATTCAGCAATGGAAGCGGGGATCCAGAGGCTGGAGATCCTGAGCTATGTTTGTCACCGGTACTCCAAGCGCTGAAATTGTGTGGCATCTCAACTTTTTTTTCAGTACATGAATTTTCTCCTATTAGACTCTTTAACTGTGTAACGGAGAGACGGACCAACATTGGAGCAAAGGAGCAAGCGACCAACAACTGTGTTTTATTATATTGTGGATGTAGAACCGACGCATCTCTGGCCCTCAGCCAGCATGCCAGCCTCATTGGACGGTCTGCAGCGCACGAAATATTTTATTTAACCCATTAACACCAGTGGGAGATTGTTTGGATGTCTCAGATAATGCCCTACCTACCTCCTTGGGCCACATCGCTATTGTGCCGCTGCCAGTGCTGCAGTTGGGATTTTTAAGAAAAAGAAACTTGATTTAACGAAAAAACAATGCTTTGGCAGCCCTGAGTGCGGAAGGACAGCTACACATACACGCTTAACACTGTTAATCCTTGCGAATTCTCCGCGGCAGTAGTTAGAACTCGGAGAGCGGTGCACTCTTGTGGTAGTGAAACGGACAAAACAACGAATTCTAATGCTGAGTCGTACGTATGGACACCAAAATACTGGTGTTCGAACATGGCTTCAGACAGAGAAGGCTCGATTTATCCAATTCACTCCTCAGTGAACGTACTCGAAAATCCTCGTGGTTTATTTCTTACAAATCTTGGACATAATGAGAGATATTTTCGATTATACTGTAGTCGCGGACTTTACTGAAGTTTTTTTTCTGTGTATGAATTGCATAAATATGCAAAGCATATAAAAATTACGGAACAGTGAAATCTCGTGGTATACAAAACGTAATTCACTTGTACTGAGTAGGCGAATCTGTAGGGTTGCCCGTCAAGATAGAGGACGATATGCAAGACAAGTTAAGGCACTCACTGATGCCGGTTGCAGTTCAATTACCATTAGACGACTCTTGAGGGAAAAGGCCTTGAAAATTGCACAGAACTCGGAATTACACAGAACTGGGGCCTCGTCTGCTTCCACTTCGCAGAATAGACCGTTTTGAGTTTGCCAGAGAGCACCAAACATCGGTGTTGAAAAGTGAAAGGTAGTTTTGTTTTCTAATGAGAAAGAACTTGACCTAGTCTGTTGCGATGGTTTCCAATGTTACTAGTACGACGATGATTTGCCCTCTGAGAATTTTTCTATGCAGCACAGCGGTGATGGTTGTGTCATAGCGTGGGGTGCCTTTTCCTTCAAAGGTGCAATGGAATTTCATAACCTGCAGGAAAGTCAGACAGCGGCTGCTTATGTTGAAATGTTGTAGGGAGCATCCTTTTAGACGGAGGGCCTCGTTTGTGAGGTAATTGATGTTTTTCTTCAGGATAATGAAACAATCCCCAGTGCCAACCTCACCAAGACTTTCTTTCTGGATAATGATGTCCCTCTTTATCGTCAACAACTCTAGTTTATAGATACGAACCTGATGAAGAACGTTTGGGGATGGATAGTAAGGAATGTCTACGGAGATGAGTAACAATTTCAGACAATAATAACTGATCTTCGTGATGCCAATTTCACCGCTTTGAGTAATTTTCCACTAACCTTATTGGTAACCCTCATTCCAAGCCGGTCGCAACGAATTTTTGAGGTTACCGACAAGAATGGAGGTATGACTCATTACTAATTGCGCATTTTGTTGACTTCAGCTCATCGTCAGAGTTTTTCTATTGTCTGACAACTACCTCTAGGACAAGTACCCCCTTCAGCCAGTGCCTGTCTTTGCATCATTAGCATGTTTGCGAATGCGATTCCGTAATATACTGTATGCTGCTTACAATAGAAATGATCATTAACAAATCATTGTGTCATTGACAGCTTTATATACAATAAAAAATGACGAAACGTTACATAGCCTAGCATTACTTGATCTTACCGCACGTAACCTAATGTAATCAAACCTAAACTTAGCGAAATTATCCTAATCAAACCTAGTCTAACCTAACCAAGCCTTGTCTAACCTTACATAGCATAACCTAACCGTGCGTAATGTAACCTAACCTTGCGTAACGTAACCAAGCCTAACCTTGTCTAACCTAACTTAGCTTATCCTTAAGTAGGCAGTCTAATCTAAACTAGCTAAACTTAATTTAACCAAACCTAACTTTGCCCTAAATGAACCTTGCCTAACCTAGAAAGACTTATTCGAAGCTAGCCGATCTAGCCCTAATCTATCATTCTTTAACCCAGCGTAACTTTACTTAACCCTGTATCACTTAGTTACCTCATGTTACCTAACTTGACCATAAGTTGCCAACTCAACCATATTTTTCAGCAGATCTAATTTTTGCTGCGTATGAAGAGTTATGAGAAGTAAACTATTGTTAATGATGTACTATGCCATAGTTTGCAAGCGAAGGGGTGATTGTCGGTTAGGTTAGGTAATTATCCTCGGAAGTAATTACCCACGAGGGGTAATTATCCGGTAACGCAACTGATATGCTTGCACAAAAGTTGATTCTATAATTAAGTTTACTGGACAGAAACAGTTTGTTTTCTTCATCTTTACCATGGATAAGTTTAGCTGAAACATCTTTAAAGTCTATCCAGGCAAAATAGTATTTTTTCCTTTTTATTTATCTAGTCCTAAAATTGTAGTTTCTAATGCCGGAGACACATATGCATTTCTACGCCCAACTGGTTGCTCGGATGTGCAGCTCGCGGGCCGTTTCGATACATACTTAAAATCGGTAGCATAGATACCGTGGCATAAATGACGTCCGAGTCTCGCATCCTTGCATCAAGTTGTCTGTGTGAATACCTAGTGTGACCCCAGCATTATAAACAAGGGTTGTGTTCCGGATTGGCTCGTCTATACTACGAGATTTTGTCTCTTAAAGCTCACAACAGGTGGCTATAGTAGTGAATGGGATGCTGCGAACATTTTAACGTTTGCCCATTCTATGGAAGGTTGGCAAGCGAAGTGTTAAGTATTTGTGGTTTTTGATAAATGGTTTTATGTTTTTTTCTTTTACTGTTCCTAATTAATTAATTAATCAATTTTTTAATTGGATCGTTTCTCAAAACAACCACGAAAAACAAAGAAATTTAATAAAATTCGTTCTTATTTGCTGTTGGCGACGAACAGACAAGCAAACAGCAGGAGAGTTTTATAAGTATTTAGTAATCAGTAATAACTGACGATTATTAGCGTCCCATTCAAATCAGGTAATTGTACTTCGTACTACCTGATGCGTTGTTTTGTTCCAGATCTGCAGGTACAGTATAGCCTACGTAGTTTAGTTGTGGGTAAAACTGAATGTTTACTTCTCATGATATATTCTGATCCACTCTCTATGGGTAAATATTACCGCTTCGTAAATGAGAAATAGCGAAACCCTTTCGCACTTACAAAGAATCTCCATTTTTAGCAATTACGGCTTCCTTTTATTAGCTTCAAATCAAAATGTGTGCATTAGAAACGTAGATTAAGTGGAAGCATTTTTTAAGAGACTACACCCGTAAATTAATAAACGATATCTGCAGTATGTATTAGTATCTGTTGCAATACTGTACTGTTACACGTTGTAATTCCGCAATACTACACTCGTATGCGCTGTAATCCTGCAATATGTATACGGTATAGCTACTATAAGTACTGATATATTATGTTGCAGTTCTGCAATACTTTGGATATTCGTTCTCACCAAGCTCCTATATATCTGGCCGTGGTAAGATCTCATGCCTCGTTCCAGGCCCGTAGTACGAATATGGATCAGCTTTTTTCTTTGTTCTAATAAAAACTTTTGTCCATTAGCAACCTAATTATTCTCTCATTAGCGGGGAAGAAAATCTAATGAGCTCTGCTTTCATGAATTAGACCAGCAATTGCGCGGCAGTGCGAGCTGCGTAGAGATCTGCTCGTCTGAAAATGGACAAAACTTTTATTACTGCTCGATGCGCTGACGGACAGAAATGGACGAACCTTATATTTCTGCTCGATGTATTGCGGGGCAGAAATGGACGAGCCTTATATTGCTGCTTGAATTATTGAAGTACAGAAATGGACGAACCTGATATAACTGCTCGATGTGTTGAGGGACAGAAATGGACGAACCTTATTTCATTACTTAATATATTGAGGGATAGAAATGGACGAATCTTATATCACTGCTTGACGCATTAGGGATTGAGGGATAGAAATGGACAAACTTAATATTATGGTGCAATGTGCTGAGAAATAGAAATGGACTATGCTTATGAATAGGCTACTACTACTAGATATAGTGCGGGATAAAAATATACAAACCTCATAGGTAGTATGGCGTAATTCACTGAGGGATAGAAGTGCGTAAATTTCTATGATGGTGCAATGTACCGAGGGATAGAAGAAGATAACCCGTGTATACATACATAGGTTACTCGATCCACTGAGGAAACGAATGGACAATACTCATAGTATTCAGTGCTACACTAGCAGCGGGCTGCATGTATTGATGGAAAACTTATTATTTGCTTCATGGTCTGTAATCGGATACGCGAAGTTCAGTATATGATGCTGATTTTGGACATGCGTCGTGGAACTTTTGTTCTACTCAGTTATCAAATTGTGCAAAGTTTACCTCATGGTGCATATATATATATATAATGCAGTGTAGGTGTTTTCTTGAACTTCAATTGTGAAACGGCTTAGGGAAGCATTTTAAAACGCATTACTGTCTATTTCAGTAAAGCGGCCGTAAGAAAATGCAATGCCTGTTTATCTGTAATCGATACACGCAACGAAAACCTTGCCGCAGGATATGTAGACGTTCGCCCATCAATGTAGCCAATTCTAATTTCAATTTACACCATTGTGGTCCTACAGCTGCACCTTTTTATTACTCACTGAACTCAGCTGAATTTACGGTATTTATAAAACGTTCAATGTTGCCGGTGCACCCAATTCACAGCAACGTAAAAGGCGCGCAACTTGCGTCTCTGCTGACGCTGTCCGGCAGAGAGAAGAGATTTGGCGCGAATTAAGGCGTTGGCGACTGTCTGTGCTGCTAACGTGCTTATCAGACGGGGAATTCTTCCATGACTTTCCTTCGGGCTCAACTTGCTGCCGAGTGACAGTCTGGTGATGAATCTTGCTGCCGAGTGACAGTCTGGTGATGAATCTTGCTGCCGAGTGACAGTCTGGTGATGAATCTTGCTGCCGGGTGGCAGACTGGTGATGAATCTTGCTGCCGAGTGACAGTCTGGTGATGAATCTTGCTGCCGAGTGACAGTCTGGAGATGAATCTTGCTGCCGAGTGACAGTCTGGCGATGAATCTTGCTGCCGAGTGACAGTCTGGTGATGAACCTTGCTGCCGGGTGGTAGTCTGGTGATGAATCTTGCTGCCGAGTGACAGTCTGGTGATGAATCTTGCTGCCGGGTAGCAGTCTGGTGATGAATCTTGCTGCCGAGTGACAGTCTGGTGATGAATCTTGCTGCCGAATGACAGTCTGGTGATGAATCTTGCTGCCGAGTGACAGTCTGGAGATGAATCTTGCTGCCGAGTGACAGTCTGGTGATGAATCTTGCTGCCGGGTGGCAGTCTGGTGATGAATCTTGCTGCCGAGTGACAGTCTGGTGATGAATCTTGCTGCCGGG